>CM071567.1:206855467-207064012 GCA_036426205.1 Ascaphus truei
GCGAGTAGATTTTTGGGTGATTTGTCGACCACTGTATAAATATATATATATATATATATACCCATATACATACTCTGAATTCTCATAAAGAACGGGTAAATAGTGAAATTATCACAAAAAAATCCTCACTCACATATTGAGGAGTCTGGCCACCCGTACAGCAGATCCTCAGGTCTTCCGTGTGCAATTCCCCCAGGTTTGGAAACAGGAAATTGATGTGGAAGTGCGGTGCACTCCCGATGTGGGAATCCAAAAAATGATGAAAGAGAAGTACAATCCAATAAAAATTATAAACTTTTGAATGGGTCATCATTAAAAATGGAGGTTACAGTCCACCGCAGTTTTTATTGAAGACCCATTAAAGTTTATATTTTTCATTGGAGCACAACTTCTCTTTATTCATTTTTGGGATTTACACAACGTTAGTGCACCGCACTTCCACACTCAATCTCCTATTGGCCCATGGGACCCGGGAGAATTGAAGTGTAACAGAATTAGATAGAGAAGACCCTCCGACACTGGTACTTTTCTCAGCAATTGGGGACCCCCAAATCTAAAAATAGTAGTTGAGCTTAGCAGACCCTCTTGATTTAAAGATGTTAAAAAAAAAAAAAAATTAATCTTCTTCTACGCTTTTTAACCCTCGTGTTTGACAATTGTTAAACCAGATATTGCGTTTTCCATGAATTTTGTCTATCCACCAGTTGTTTATGCCAATGACAGCATGGCTATACTAAAAGAAGTGTCTATGGGGACCACCAGCTTGCATGCTACAGTATGGTCGTGCAAGCCACGAAGACACAATAGTAAAACTGCTTGTTTTTTTACCGTACCAGTTTCTGAGATAATTGCTATTGTATCCCCTAGTCCAGAATAACTATCCAGCTGACACGATATGACCACCAGACTCTGTCTCACTCCAGCAGCCAATAAAAAACTATGACGCCATTGGGAGATCATGTTGCAGCTCCCTATTGGTGATCCCTGTGATCATATATTATAATTTATTTTGTACAGACAATTTCTACCATACCCATCTCTGGAACTGGGGGATCCGCGGAGCTCTATGAACCACTGTTCAGTTCCAGGAGTCCCCTCGGTATTAGTACTTAAAATAAAGAAATATGAGCACATTATTTTCTTACTTAAAAGCAGCAATCCCATCTTATTTTGCATATTGATTTTAGTTTATAGAATACGAACCTGGAGGTTTTACGGAGCTGAATGATGTTATTTATAGCTCCGGGTTTACGTTCTGGATTTGCGGCCTACTATTGGCCTGTGGGACCAAGGCCAATTTGGAGGCCATTTTAATTTCCCACATCGAAGCGGAAACAGCAGCAACTAAAACGGTTCTTTATGAACGGATGCATCTCAGCAGTCTTGCTCTGGTTCAGATATGTTTAAGAAGAAAATAAGAAGTAGAGCTTGTTTATGACATGTTTAATAGTGTTCCAAATTTATGACAGAAAACACACAACAAATAAAACCCCCCAACAAATATACAAGACAATCTGACTATACTGCTGGAGTCCAGTTCCAGATTACAAAGCCTCTATTAAAGTAAAACACAGGATTATTAAAATGCAGGACTATTACTACCCAGAATGCACTGGGATTAGCGTTACAACACAAGGACTGACCGAAGTCACATGATGATATGGAACCAGTCTCAGACTTCCTAAAACAGTGATATCAAAGATGAACAAATCCAGGCTTAAAACAGCAGTCCGCGCTGATCACAATTGTATATACAGTATTTACTTACTTTACATCTTTTACTTTTCCAACGCTGGTTGTATTTAAACAATCTGATGCTTTGTTCTCAGAGATATAAAAAGTTTAAATATTGAGTGTTTGGGAGGTTAAAATGTCTCTCTTCCCTGAGTCCAGTGCAGTCTAAAGGTTATCATGATAACCAGAGACCGTGGAGTTTAAGACAATGCTGATTTTTAATACACCCGACAGTTTCACAATGAGGTATGTGAATCTTTTACAAAATAATGTTAAGACAATTTGTAAGTAAAAAGTAAGATTTTCTTTTTAATTAGGCAATATGATCAAGCAGTTGCCACACAACGACTTGGAAATGCTCTATTATCTGCAGACACTAAAACCTTATCCCACCATTCCTACTTTGGTGCATGGCTGAGCCAAATTCTCTACATTGCTTAACACACAAAAAGTGTTACCCTTCAATGCTTCTGAATGCTGAACCATGGTCTTTCACCAGTTCACTAGCTTCTCTTTTACTGTGCGATTCTTGTCCAGTGTTACATTACATTATTACTCTAGGCCAGTGGTTTTCAACTTTTTTTTGGTTAAGGAGCCCTAGAATTAGATTGTGAAATTCTGGGGAACCCCAACACTCGACCCCATCTCTCGTATCTCTCCCCCCCAACCCTGTCTCTCGTGTCTCCCCCCATCTCTCCCCACCCCCCATCTCTCCTCCCCCCCCCCCCATCTCCCGTGTCTCTCCCCTGTCCACACTCTCCCCCTTAGGCCTCGGTCCCGCTGCGCTCGTTGGCGCGGGCGGCAATGTAGCGAGTTCCCCACCAGCAGGGGAATCCTCGCGAGCTGGTCCCGGTCCCCACTGGCTGCACAGCTGATCACACGCTGTCGCGCGTCAGCCGCTGGAGACACCACAGAATGGTGTTTCCTAGCTTCGACGCGTGACGTGTGTGGCTGTGAGCCAATGGGGAGGGGAGGCTTCGGGAGGAGGAGAGGCTTCGGGGAGCGGGGAGGAGTGTGGAGTGAAAGCAGGTGAGTGCCTTTCTCTGTGTGTGTGCCTGTCTGTGTGTGTGTCTGAGTGCGTGCGTGCCTGCCTCTGTCTGTGTGTGTGTGTGTGTGTATGAGTGCGTGAGTGCCTGCCTCTGTGTGTGCGCGCGTGTGTGTGTATGAGTGCCTGCCTGTGTGTGTGTGTGTGTGTGCGCGTGTGTGTGTGTGTGTATGAATGAGTGCCTGCGTGTGTGTGTTTAAACTTACTTTCCAGCTCCAGCCCGAGTCAGTGGAGGGAGGGGGGGGGAGAGTAGCGGGTCCCTCCGCTCAAGCCACGCCCCCCCTCCCTGTCAAACCGCCCACCACCCGCCCACCTCCCGCTCCGGCTCCCGCTCCCTACAGACCGCATATCGCGGTCTGTGTATCTCAGCGCACCGCCTGTCAGCAGTGCGGGTGCGCTGACTCTGGGAGCGGGGCCTTAGCCTTACACTCCCTCAACCCCTCTCTCTTCTACACATACTAAACAATTTTTAAAGGTAGCTGCCAGCACGCGTGGCAAAAATCCCTATAGTTAAAACTGCAGAGAGGGTATGGGCTCTTACCTGTGGAGTCTGCAGTGCTGCGCCAATCCAAAGCTCCCCCCTCCTGTCAACTGGAAAGTGGACGTGACTCCGGTACTGACAGGAGCAGGGAGAGGAAGGATCGCAGTTACCAGACAACTGCTGCGACTGAGCTCGCAGGGTCACTGCTGCGTTGGGTTCTGCCGCCGTGCTGGGCCTGGCACAGATGGGAGAGAGCAGTCCCAGCTCTTCCCCCTGGCGGCTGCGGAACCCCTGAGGGGTGCTCGCTGAACCCCGGTTGAAAATCACGGCTCTAGGCAAACACCTGTTTCGACCTGAGCATCCAAACTATCCATGTTATACTCCTACAGTATCTTCTATGCTTTTAAGTAATTTAAAAAAATAATCTAACCTCTGTATAACCGTTTATGTTTCAAAACCAGGGGTGTAGCTATATTTTTGGGGCCCCATGCAAAACTGTTAAAAGAGCCCCGTAAACAAAAAACAAAATACATTTAGTTTCCAGTGGGGTCCCCATGTCCGCAACCTTGCAAGCACCGCCCCTCTCACACACCTTGTCTCACTCCCTCTCTTACTCTTCGTCCCTATTTCCCCACACAACCCCGCTCCTCCCTCAACTCCCCCCAACCGTCTCCCATACACAGACAGTCAATTCCTCCCAAGGCTCAGGCTCGCGCACACACACACAAACACACACACACACACACACACACACACACACACACACACACACACAGCTCCTTGTGACTTTGGACATACACACACAATCACAACACACGTTCAGTGAGTAAAGACACTGACTCTAGAAACAATGACACTGAGTTTGAATCAGGGGAACCTGAACTCCTGGAGTCCACTTCTTGTGACCTTGGTCCAAGTTACTTTATCTCCCTGTGCCTCAGGCACCAAAAACATCTGGGCAGGGACCGTGTCTGTAACAATCCTATGTACTGTGTACTGTAATTGTGAAGCAATTGGGAGAAAAGCACTATATGAAATAAAGTTATTATTAAACACCCACTCAATCCCAACACACACTTGGCGGGTTTAGCGGCACTGTAGTTACGCCACTGTTCAAACCAATAAAACCCCAAATAGCGTCACAACAGCAAAAGTGATGTATGGCGCATATGGTGTGAGCACAATCATACTCATCTGCCTTTGCACTTGGTATAGCAGGAGTAAGAAAACAAGTTATACAACCACGATCAGATTTTTATAGCACGCATGCACCCATCAAAACACACGAGTAGTGAAACCATCAGCCTACTGCGTATAATAGAAACCGGATATTAATTACCATTTGGTTTGCCTCAGGAAGGGTTTTTATGCCAAGGACAAGTTGAAATCTCAGTGGGACGGAAACATTTTGCGGAGAGAGCGCGGGTGGGGTAATGGCAAAGGCACACAGGAGCAAACAGTGCATGCCAGCTTGAAATGGATAATAGGCAGGTCTGGAGATTTTAATACATGGTAGCTTATGTTAAAGAGTAAAGGCATGGGTCTAAGGCTTCGGCCAGGCAGGGAACTTGCGCGCTGGCGCTGGTGCGCCCTGCACGACCGGCGCTTAGTGGCCGGCTAGGCGCGCGCTCACCTGGGGGTGCGGCCACGACGTCAATGGGCGAACCGCTCACGTGACGTGCTTGCGAGCGGCAAATTCAAATTTGCTTGCTCTGAGTGCCGAGTGGGCGCAGGCGCTTGCTCACGATGGCCACACATTGCCGCAATGTGTTTCGTCGCGGCCAGCGCGAGTGCGCCCGCCCACTCTGCGACACCCTGGACAAGGCCTAACAGACCCAGGATACTCTATCCTGCTTTCTGCAACAATGTTATCCAAGAACAAACTAATTGACAAATTAAATATTATAGGTTCACCCATTCCAGGAGATTATGTTGCCAATAGAAGAAGTGAAACCATACTGAAAGGTTCTTACAAGGAGAGATATGGAAAACCTTCTGCGTGAGTAAGAGGAATCATAAAGGGCATTTCTCTACTGTGCGCAGGAAGAAAACGGCAGAATGGTGACACACACAAACACATTAGTAAAGGCACTGTAATTGTGAGATTAGCAATCTCAACACGAATTGTTGACATGTTTGGTTAAAGTAGCCACTGTAGAAAGCATCAAAGATCATGAGGTGGACATAATGCTTTCTTTCATATTTTCTATCTTAGAGTTCAGTACAACTTCAGTTTTTAAACGGCCTTTGCGATTGTAAGCTCTTTGTTGCAGGGACTCCTTTTCCTATTGTTTTATGAAGTGCTTATTCCCATTGTGTTATAATACTATGTCACGTGTATTACTGCTGTAAAGCGCTATGTACATTGATGGCACTATATAAAGAAAGACATACATACATACATACTATATAGAACAGGACATTACTAGTCATATAATGTCTGTCCCACACATTTCTATTAGTCTGAAGTGAAAAATCCAATTGATTTCAATCGTATTTTTTTCTTGGATAAATCTAGTGCAGTTTGTGTTGCTCTGGTACATACCCAAGAGCAATTTCTGTGGGGGAACTCGTGTACCACTTTTTTTTCGTGGTCAGGAATAAACTTCACATAGGCATTATAAGGAATGGGGCTGGATTACTATTTTAGTGGATACAGTACATGCATTTTCAACCACATTTATTTAAACCTGAATTACTTATTGTAGTATAGATATAAAACTGACTGATAAATAACCATAAATAGCGCAGCCCCTATCATACTTTAATTAGCGTACGTTGCGCACCACTCACCTTTACTATAAGGCAGTTAAAGAGAATGACTCCCTGTCTCTCTTTGTACCAAGACCCCTCGTCTCTCCACCACAAACATGGACGTATATAAAGTCACCAGATGACAGACATGTAATACCCCCAGAGGAACAATATGGAACGTTCAATGTCTAAGGTGATCACAGAGGGCGTCCAAAACTCCCCAGTAAATTAAACATCAAATACTGATGTGCCTTGTTTAATTTAAACATAAAAGCAAAACATTCTCCAACAAATAACTATTATTTATATATTTTTATTATTTAGTATAGGGTATAGTACAAATACAAGATGAACTGTGTTAAAAAGGTAGGCCTATTTTATCGGGTTTCTCAGTACAGTAGGATGACAAGCTCCGTTAATTAATTACATCTCCGAGTTAAATCAGTGCTGCATACATAAGGTGGTGCGAAGGCACTTGTCACTGAAATAAGAAGAAGATGTCCGCGTATATAAGTATGAAGTACGTTGCAGCTTCAATACTCTATAAACAGGTTGATCCAAGCCAAGTCCTTACAGGCCACCCGCAGGCCAGGTTGACCGGATCATGCAGTACATAGCTAACCAGGTTGTGCATGTGTAACTACACTGCTGAGAAAAAAAAAGTTTGTGAACCACTCAGGATTTTCAGATATTTCAAACCTAGAATGTTATTAGAGACGTCCCAGTAATAGCAAAAGATAACCTTATCAAACAAATAACACAAAAACATGATACTTTTTCAACATTTATTTATTCACAAATTCTTAAACATTCAATATTCATGTGTGAAAAAGTAAGTGAACCTTTAGCTGCAGTACCCCTTGATCAGTAACTTCAACTAAGCGTGTCCTGTAACTGCTGGTCAGTCTCTCACATCGGTTCCTCCTTACAGAACTGCTTCAACTCAGTGACATTTGAGGGCTTCCTTGCATGGGCAGCTCGCTTCAGGTCCTGCCACAACATTTCAATGATGGCAAGCCGTCCAGGTCCTGAGGCAGCAAAGAAGCCCCAAACCATCACACGCCCACCACTGTGCTTGACAGTTGGGATGAGGTTCTTCTGTTCGAACACAGCTTTGGTTTTCACCAAGCAGAACTATTCTCATTGAGGCCAAAAAGTTCTACATTTGACTCGTCTGTCCAGATAACATTGTTCCAGAAGTCTTGGGCATTATCTATGTGCTCTTTGGTGAACTTCAGACAGCACCAATGTTCTTTTTAGAGAGCAGTGGTTTACTCCTTGCTATCCTTCCATGAACACCATTTTTATTCAGGTCTTTTTCTGATAGGCGATTCATGAACACTCGCATTAGCGAAGGCGAGAATGGCCTGCAAATCCTTCGATGTTAATCTGGGGTGCCTTGTGACTTCTTGGATGGTTTGATGGTTTGTTCTTGGAGAGATTTTGGTAGGACTACCGCTTCTGGGTACTGGGTAGAGTGACTGTGGTCTTTAACGTTCTCTGAGTGGGTTGATGGAGCACCAAATCCTTAGCAATGGTTTTGTAACCCTTTCTAGACTGACTAGCATCAATAACTGCTTTTCTGAAGTCCTCAGAGATTTATTTTGATCGTGGCATGACGTGTGTAAAGTGAAGACCAAACACACACAGTTTCTGATCTTTACATAAGGTAGGCATCCCAAACTCACCACTGAAGATCTACCTAATTATTAAAAAATCTGATTCTAATTATCCCCTTTAATTTAGCTGATAAAACCATGGTTTCACTTTTGCACATAACCTAACTCTTAATTACTAATGGTTTGTCTAATTCAAACATCATTTTGTTTCAAAAGCCATATAATTGGTTAATATAAACACTATTGCATATTTAAGGAAAAAAATGGTTTTGACTGTAGAAGGTTATCATGGAAAAACTATGGGTTTCACAAATGTTTTCTCGCCACTGTAAATCAGTGGTTTCCAACTCCAGTCCCACACACAGGACAAGTTTTAAGGAAATCCCCGCTTTAGAACAGGTGGCTGAATCAGAAGGACTGAACCACTGATTGCACAACCTGTTCTTAAGCAGGGATATCCTTAATACCTGACCTGTCAGTGGAGAGACAAAGTTTGTGAAACCCAATGATAAGTAGGTGAATTATGTTTGGCCTCAAAACCTGGCCTGCTCTTGGCTTTTCCACCTTAAATCTTTTTTATTGCCATTTTTTGACGCATAATCATCCTGCATTGATCACACCTATTTAATATTAGAATCTTACATCTTTTCTATAAGTATGTTGCCAAGTGTATGCCTATATCTTTACATATAGTGAATTAGGGCCGATTCACATTGTTTTTTTCTGTTCCAGACCTTTGACTACTGAGGTTGGACCAGCCTGATGCACATAATTGGTGTTTTGTAACACTGACTGATCATGCGCCAGCATATTCCAAATCTAAATCCTACAGCAAAACACCTTTATTTGGAAAGATCCAAACACTCAACAGCATCCCATATATTGCATACCTAATGGTTTCATGTGCAACACAACAGACCAAGAGAAACAGAGCTTTTCAAACGCTTTATGAAGATCCCACGAGTAATATCTTAAGTTGTAATGATACAAGGCCTTTTCAGTGTGGAGTAAAACAGATCAATTGCAGTTTCCCATGCATGTCAGTTTATAACACGTGTGGGGGCTCTTAAACTGTTAGTGCATATTCCTGAGACGGCTGAGATTGTTACAAAAAGAAATAAATACAAATCCAGTTTTCTAATACTGGGAATAAAATTACACATATACAACATGGATAATGTATATTGGTGAATTTGGACAACACAGATCTGAAAATGTGACATATTTGGTGCTCTGTAATATGTTTGTGCTGTTAAAGATGCAGTCCCACTGAGCAATTAAATAGTAATATTTAGTTCAGGCCCAAATCCCAAAAATGATCTAATCTACTGCATGCTCCGTGAGAGTAACTGACATTCATAAAGAACATATGCCTAAACGTTAAGATTTTAATCTTTTAAAAAATGGAGTGGAATGTTCTTAAAATTGCTTAAAAATGTTAAGGGGTCAGTAGGTCAGATTCAATAAACTTTAATAAAAGGGCTCCGCCAAAATGTATCGCTTCACACTGATAAATCAACATTCTCACTGAATTCAATAAAGATTACATATATATGCATTTGTGAAGAGCGATAAAAACATTCTTTTGGTTTTTTTTTTAACGTATACACCAGGACTGGGAATAAGTTCAAAATAGTGATACATTCTCAAGAGTTGAGAATGAGGTTTTTTAAACCAGTTAAAAAAAAACAAAAACAAAAAAAACGCCGAGAGCCCTGTAAACACAGACCGTTTATCCTAAGCACGCAGGTAGTGATGAACACACAGGAACGTGATGCAACTGGAGGTCTTTATGAGAAATGTTTCTGTTATGTCAGTAGTCAGTCAGTGAGTGAGTGCTGTACCCTGTGTGATTGTTCTGGGTACCTGTTTGTAAGTGTGGTGATGTGTGATTATTATGACGGGAGATGTGTGAGCCTTTCGTCCAAGGTTGTGAAGTAGGTGAAATGGGCCCCATTATCAGCATCCTAGTCAGCGTTCGCAGGCGATTCGTTAAGCATTACATCAGCATGCTTTGCAAGTTTAATTAATATGCTAATTTTCAAAAAATCGCTAGGTTGGCTTAACACCGTGTTTTGTTCGCTGTCTGGTAATTCGTTAAAAGCTTGTGGAGATGCAAAATGTAAGGGCAGGTCCATACTGCCTTCGCGTGCGCATCCGTGAGTCACCCGCGTAAAGCGGGTGCGTTTTTCAGACACATCCCTGGGGCCTGCAAGAAATGGATGCGCTGTCACTGTGTAAAAGAACCAGAAGACTGTCCTGTTCTCCTCCACAACACCGCAGGAGACTCAGATCTACTGTGAGCCAGCAGGTATGCACCACACCACACTACTGTATGTAATGGTAGATAGCAGGTATGTAATGGCAGGATCTCCCAGAGAGGGGGGGAAACACTGTTACACAAGGTTAAGGAGTGGGCCCTTCTACTGCAACAGTACTTAATGCCAGGTCCCCAGTGGCCGCTGCGGTGCGTGCTGCGGCGTGCGCGCACACACATCAGCACAGCCCTCTATCGGGCAGGCACCAGTGGTCATGTGTGTGTGGGCGCGCAAAGCGCTGTGACGCGTACGCTAGCATGGAAGACAAGAATATTGTCTTCCCGTGCCGCGGTCACGTGCTCAGCAGGCAGCCAATGAAAGGGCAGATATAGTTACATAGTTACATAGTAGATGAGGTTGAAAAAAGACATACGTCCATCAAGTTCAACCTGCGCTAAATTTAGACAACAGATACTTTATCCTATATCTAAACTTACTCATTGATCCAGAGGAAGGCAAACAAAAACCCCAGTGCCATATCATCCAATGATATCTCATAAGGGGAAAAATAAATTCCTTCCTGAATTGGCAATCGGATTACTCCCTGGATCAACATCCTTCCCATCTTTACTTATTTGGTATATCCCTGTATACATTTCATTTAAAAAAAGATGTCCAACCTTTTTTTAAACAAATCTATTGTATCTACCATCAGTCTCCATGGGTAATGAATTCCACATTTTAACTGCCCTTAATGTAAAGAACCCTTTCCTTTGTTGCTGGTGAAATCTCCTTGGATTGTCCCAAGTCCTTTGTACTGCCCTTGGGATGAATAGTTATTTTTAAAGCTCCTTGTACTGTTCCCGAATATATTTGTATATAGTTATCATTTCCCCTCTTAGACGCCTCTTTTCTAATGTAAATAAATCTAATTTAGCTAGCCTCTCCCCATAAGTTAGATTGTCCATCCCCTTTATTAATTTGGTGGCTCTTCTCTGCACTCTCTCTAGTTCCATAATGTCTTTTCTAAGACGTGGTGCCCAAAATTGTACTCCATATTCAAGGTGTGGTCTTACTAAAGCTTTGTTAAAAGGGGCATAATTATGTTTACTTCCCTTCCATCCATTGCCCGTTTGATGCAAGATATGATCTTATTTGCCTTTGCAGCTACTGCATGACTTTGGGCACTATTGCTAAGCCTGCTGTCTACAAGCACTCCTAAATCCTTCTTCATCAAGGATTCCCCTAATTTATCCCCATTTAATTTGTAAGTCGCCTGTTTATTCTTGCATCCCAAATGCATAACCTTACATTTATCTGTATTAAACCTCATCTGCCATTTACCTGCCCAAGTTTCCAGTCTCTCCAAGTCCTTCTGGAGATAAATTACATCCTGCTCGGATTTTACTGCCTTACACAATTTTGTGCCATCAGCAAAGATGGAGACTTTTCTCTCGATGCTAACCTCAAGGTCATTAAGAAACTAGTAAAAAAGCAGGGGTCCCAGTACCGATCCCTGAGGTACTCCACTCACGACCTTAGCCCAACCTTAAAAAGTTCCATTTATGACAACCCTCCATGTATATCCTTCAACCAGTTTTCAATCCAGGTGCATATATTTTTACGGAGTCAATTTGCTTTATTTTGTACACCAACCTCGTGTGGAACTATATCAGTAGACCACTTCAACTGCATTACCCTGGTCTAAAGTCCTACTTACCTCCTCAAAGAAACAAATAAGGTTAGTTTGGCAAGATCTATCCTTCATAAATCCATGCTGACTATTACTAACAATTTTTTTTTTCCATTGGGTTTTCCTGAATATTATCCCGTATTAAACCTTCAAGTAGCTTCCCCACTATTGAAGTCAGGCTTACAGACTGAACCACTGACGTGCTAAGTATGGATATTCTGGAAACCTGACCTGTTCGGGGGTCTTGTGAACTGGAATTGAGATCCTCTGCTATAGAGTATGGTGCCTGGGATTCTGCAAGCACATAATACATTTTTAAGTGGTTCTCTGGTTCTTAAAAGGTAGAAAACCACTGCTCTAGGCAGCTTCACAAGTCAATTTGTCACAGTTAGAGGCAGTGAAGGAAATGTGAGAAACATGTTTCCCTGTCCAAGTGCTCATCACTGGTGCTTCTAGAATGCATGTGCATACTGTAATCTGGTGATAAATGTTTTTTAGAGCACTTTCTCCCCTTTAAAACAGGCAGTTTGCCGCTTCTTCACTGTGATCGTTTCATATTAAATACAGGACGCTGTATTCCATGTTTGTTTTTTAGTTAAACTTTTCTTCAGACGTTATTCACTTTTGTCCTATATCTCAACTCATAGACGTGTACTAGAACGTAAGATGTCACTTTCTAGCTTCTTTCCTGCTTGTGGCTGCATCATCTGGAACCCACTTGTTTCTTACATTTGATGCAGACAAAATAGCTCCCTTACCGCTACTGAGTATCATGTGAGAAGATACTCTATGCTCCGTCTGCCGGGGACAAATACTGAATTCAATGACTTCATTAATTGTGCAAATTATTCTGCTGGCTAACCGTAGTTGAGAAGCGGTGAACAAGTGCTCTGATCTCGCACACTGCCACAGGATAGTAAGAGTTGCAATGTATGTATGGTGCATACTGTATATAGATCAAGAATTATATTAAACAACCAGTAAAAATATGATTGCATCACATTTTATTCCACATATAAAAACTATGTAAACATATCTATATATAGTATCTATCTATATATATATAGCAAATGGAAATATTACTGGATGCTCATTTGCATGTCTTAGACAGGTTACGACCCTGCCTTTCACCATTATCACCCAGCACACAGTGCTTCCACTGCAGCAAGGGATTCGGGAAATATATATAATCACCCCTCGTGGTTTATTTATTTGTTTAAATCTTTTGGATATCTTTATATTTACTGAATTTCTCCAGTTGTAGAAACATTTAATTAGGAAGTGTTGAAGGTTCCAAATACTAGAAACCTTTATAAATGCAAAAATTAATGTCCGTGCAATCAATGTAACAACTGCCAAAAGATATGCTTCTGCTTTGCCCACTCTTAAGTTCACACATCAGGCCACAATGTCCTACGGAACTTAGCTAGGTCTAAGCCTTTGATTTTTGAGGTATGTTGTGTAATCCATCAGTGGAAGATCTCATGCAGCTTCGAGTAGGTGATGTGTGATGAGGTGTGATTCGATTTGTGTCCTTGTACGTGCTTCGGGAATAATGTTTAACCAGCTAGATGTGCTTATATGCTTAAAAAATGGAAGCTCAATGAATATATAGGCCACGTGAGTCCAGCTGTGTTGCACATCTTACAGGCCTGGAGGGGGTCAAGTTTTATTTTGTCCCAGAAGGAACAGGTCCACGTGGCAGTGTATGGTGATCTCAACAGGGATTCTTACGTCAGCGTTTTCTTTTACCATCTGGTGCTCTTATTCCATGATTGAAAACCAATTTGAATCACTATGTGACTGCTTTAAAGTGCTATATAAAGTAGGCTCTTCAGGAAAAGTAATAATAGTATAAAATAGTATATAATAGTATAATAGTATAAAAAAAATAATGATGCACCATGTTTATTTTCTCAGCTGATAGGGGAGTGCAATGCAAAGATTTATTTTCAGGTTATATACAATGTCCATAGCAAAGTGACGTTATTTTATGGGACTGTGAAACGGTTTTATCCCAGTGTATGGGCCTCTGTGCAACTTCGGAGCAAGAAGCAAGGAAATAAAACTTGTAAAGGCCAAGTTAGTACAGAGCAGCGGCGTTCACTTGGACAGTTCTGTTGAATTTTTTTTGTCATATCAAATCAGACCAGTAGTATCATGCTGCACCCATAAACATTTGTGTACAGTACCCTAGCTACAATGTGTATCAGCTAAAGGTCAAATATAATGTATCCATGGAAGTTGTTTTGCCTCCATTTTACATGTATGTTTATTTATATAGCGGCCTTCATGTACATTGCGCTTTAAAGCAGGAATACATGTGACATAATAGGAAAGCGCTTCATACATATGTGGACATTAGGGGGGGGGAAAGTCCCTCTCCCAAGAGCTTACAGATATATTATATATATATATTATATATATATATATATATATATGCCCCCAGAAGAAGTCTAAACTCAGACGAAACTAGTAGGGTGAGGGTTCTCTCAGTAGATCTCCCTATTTTCTGTTATATTCAGGATTTTAACTGTCTTTCTATTTGCTGCAAAGCCTTATTTAAAGGCTATTGGGACTGTTATCATCTCAGAATTAAGCCCTGTGGCTAATCTCACCGAGTGAACGGAGCCAGAGGTATCCCGTTTAGGGGAGTGACGTCACCATCAGAGGACCGCCGCAACTGCTGATTACAGCTGAGCAGTGACGCTTCCGCGTCCGAGCACACAGACGAGGTGAGCGGTTCCTGAGATTATCAACCCCTTTGATGCAGCGATCTGAAAGCATTTACTGATAGCCTGTTATTTCTGCTACATTGTAAGTAGCCTCTGTTGCTTGCGCAATAATTTTATTCATAAACGTACTTCACCATATTGGTATCTTTTTCATCTACAGGTACATCTCGTGTGTGGAATTCGAATATAGGACTTGTTCACGTATTTATCCTTCAGGTGTTGATATCCATGCACCTGGTCTCTGATTTGCGCCTTTTGTGGATTTTTTGTACTTTTCTTGTGGTGGGTGTACACCCATACATTGTGGCAGCACTCAAGACATCATAGCAAACATATTTAAATCAGTTTTGCGCACCTTATACTTTTTCTTTTTACACACACACACACAACACACAAACACACCCACACACACACACACACACACACACACACACACCACAAACACACACCACAACACACACACCACTCACACGCAACCGTACAGTAACTCATGTAGGAGTGCAATGAGGATTCATAAGAAAAAACATGACCAGGGAGGTTCCAGGCGGTTCCCCCCTCCCCCCGCCTTGTACCCACATGCAACGTACAAATAAAGACAGGAAACGGGAGCTGGAGGGGTAAATGGCCGCGGCTATTTATTTATACAGAAAACCTAATGGGTAAATGCACTCCCTGCCAGAGGTGCTCCTTTGACAGGAGGGGGAGGGGACGGTCAGCCGGCCCTCGAACCGGACCTCGTGTCCCCTACGCGAGCGGGCTCTCGAGGTCATGGAAACTGACCTTGCCCACTGTACTCCCCCCGGGCTCAACGGCCCAGCTCCCAGTCTGGCAAGAAGAAAGCACCCACCCCCCAAGAGCCGCCGCGACAAAGGCAACAAAACTGGTCAATGACCCCTCCTGTTCGGAACCTCGTCTTTCAATCAGCACAGTATCAGCTGTTTCGTGCTGTAACGGAACAAAGAACCATTAACAACGGCATACAATGCATATGTCCACATTCCTGGGATACCCTGCCTGCTCAACCTTCTGCTGCCGTTCATTACATGATTGTAATCACTAACTAAGGGGATGGGTGGGTGGGAAATCGTCTGGCGGGCAGCAAAGAGGATTGCTGCCCGCCAGCCTGGCCTTAAGTAGGCCTTCCGGAACTCCTCCCTGTCCTGGGGAGGGAGGGGGGGGGCGGGCCAGCGAGGGAAGGCGGACCCCCCCGGTCATGAAGCCCCCCCGCCTATGGCTAGGGGGGCCGCTTGACCAGGGAGGTCCAGGCGGTTCCCCCTCCCCCCGCTTGTACCCACATGCACGTACAAATAAAGACAGAAACGGGAGCTGGAGGTAAAATGGCCGCGGCTATTTATTTATACAGAAAACCTAATGGGGTAAAGCACTCCCTGCCAGAGTGTGCTCCTTTGACAGGAGGGGGAGGGGACGGTCAGCCGGCCCTCGAACGCTGACCTCGTGTCCCCTACGCGAGGGGCTCTCGAGGTCATGGATAACTGACCTTGCCCACTCGTACTCCCCCGGCTCCAAACGGCCCAGCTCCCAGTCTGGCAAGAACAAGCACCCACCCAAGAGCCGCCAACCGACGGGTCTATTTAACCCCCCTTAAAACTAGGCCGTACCGCCAACCCTCCAGAACCCTCCGAAGCCCTCCCGGAAACTCAAATAAGTCTACCCCGCCCTGGATGCCTAGCAGCGGGACCGATGCTCCTCTACCAGCCCAGCCTGCCCTCTCCATTCCACCTGGGGCTGCCACATCGCGCCTGGGGCAGTAGTTACTCAACTTGCCATGCTTTTTAAAGATGCCTGAGAAGCCTTTTTTGCTGCACTATCCCTCACCCGGTCCCGGACATACCCACCTCCGGAGCCGCAGGGCCTTTGCCCAGCGCTATCTGGATTTCGCCTTTTTTACTGCTGCAGGCTTCTTAACGCCCTCAGGTGCCCTAGGGAATCGACCCTGCAGTGGGACTGGGCCCGCCTCTTCCCTTGCTCGCTCTGTGTCGCCCACTGCAAGCCTTGACGCATCTCCTCGATACGCCCTAAACGCGACTCCTTACCATTACCCGATACGCCATATGCCGTACCTTCCACGGCGTGTCTCCATCAACCGCCTGCCGGGCTGTTCCACCATCTGTGCAGTGTGTGATGCTGCCGGGTGGGTCGGCTACCGCGCCCCTGACCCCGGCCGTGCGTGAAGAATTGAAAACACCGGGGTCCGGCGATGGCTGTTGGTACTGGAATGGGATTCGCGGTGCCAGTGACCCCGGCCGTGGCCATCTGTGGCTTCCCGTGAGGAAGAGACCTGGGCTGCGACTTGGTTCGCCCTTCACCCGATGCGGCTCCACGTAGTCGAACCTGCTGGGTTCTCTGCTCTACGAAAACCTTGGCACCAACCGCGGTTGCGGTTGGCCGTTTGTCTCCTTGGGCCCTGCCGACTGCAGGCGAAATCCTGACAGTGACACCGCCCGTCAGCAAACGGGGGGCGCCGTGTGGCGTGGTCGACGTGTGTTGTCCTCGGTGGCTGGAAGTCGCCGCCCCCTCCTTGGCGGGCCGACCTGCGCGCCGATCCGCCGTGTCCTGCGTCCCAGCGGTCGAAGTCCTCCCACCTTCGCTGAGGCCGACAGGCGCTTGTGACGCCCTGCCTCGCGGGTACCGTGACCGAGGGCTGCCGCCCTGCGTGCGGTGCTGAACTTCGCCTGCCGCCTTGCACTGCAGCCACCCCGCGCTCCCCTCCTGTGGAGCGCGGCTTCTCTGCCTGCCGCCTGTCTAGCGCGCAAGCTGCTGAGGGCTGTCGACTGTCCTGTTGCGTTGTGCTGCAGCGCCCTCGCTTTGACGCCCTGCCTCACGTACCGTGACCGAGGCTGCCGCCCTGCGTGCGGTTGCTGAACTTCGCCTGCCGCCTTGCACTGCAGCACCCTCCGCTCCCTTCCGTGGAGCGCGGCTTCTCTACATGCGCTCTGCTAGTCGCGCAATGCGCTGAGGACTGTCGCCTGACGCGTTGTGCTGCAGCGCCTCTGCTTTCCCTTCCCGGGGAGCAGCCTTAGTGCCAGTGTGGTTTCACAGAAACGCCTGCAGCCACCGATCCAACCATGCCTCGTCATGGTTTTCCGCCTCGACTTGAAGAAGGCGTAACTGCTCTGCCATTGCTGCCATGCAGCCCGTTCGTATGCCGTCCAAAATTTTCGCGCGACGGGGCCACGGCCCGTCCCTACCCGGCCCTGCTTGCAAGGTGTGACTATTGCCTGCCCCAGGATTAGCAACCCAGGGCCTCACGCGCTGTGACGCGTGCCTTCGCCAGCCCCTCTCCCCGCACAGCAAACCGTACGCACACGCGCGCATTCGTGTGCCCATATACACCCGCGGCATTTCCGTGTTGCCCATATACACACGCGCGCGCACATTTCCGTGTGCCCATATACACCCGCGAGGCATTTTCGTGTGCCCATACACACCCGCGCGACCCATAAACATCCACGGCACCCATATAAACCCCGCGCGCACCTGCGTGTGCCCGCTACCACACGCACCCTGCGTGTGCCCTATACACGACGCGCGCATTTCCGTTGTGCCCATATACACACGCGCGCATTTCCGTGTGCCCATATACACACGCGCGCATTTCCGTTGTGCCCATATCACACGCGGGCCATTTCCGTGTGCCCATATACACACGCGCGCATCCTGTGGTACCGCGCGCATCTGGCCATATACACACGCGCGCATTTCCGTTGCCCATAACACACGCGCGATTCCGTGTGCCCATATACACACGCGCGCATTCCGTGTGCCCATATACACACTGCGCGCCTTTCCGTGAGCCCCATATACACACGCGCGCATTCCGGAGAACCACGCGCATTCCGTGAGCCATACACACGCGCGCATTCCGTGGCCCACATGATACACTAGCGCCATTCCGTTCCCATACACGACGCGCATCTACGTGTGCCCATATACTACACGCGCGCATACGTGTCCCATATGACACACGCGCGATCTACGTGGCCCATTACACACGCGCCTCTACTGTGCCAATACACACGCGCGCATCTAGTGTGCCCATATCACACGCGCGCATCTACGTTCCATATACACGCGCGCATTCACGCAGTGTCCATATAAACGCGCGCATTTAAGTGCACCCCTAACCCACGCGCGCATTACGCGTGGTATTTATCATCTAATAATTACTACAGTAATTATATAGTTATAATGTCACTAGATAAAGAGCTCTACTGACATCTACGTGTGCCCTACACACGCGCGCATCACCGAGTGTGTCATACACACGCGCGCGCATCCACGCGTGCTCATACACACGCGGGCCCATACGCACTCGCGCACATCTACGTGTGGCCATACATACCGCACGCATCTAACGTGTGCCCACGCACGCAAGCGCACATCTACGTGTGCCCTATGACCGCCACACTTCTACGTGTGCCCCATCACATTAATCACACTCCCATGGCCTACATCATACTTCTGAGTGCCTACAGTATATCGCAGAGAACAACGCATGCAACCACGATCCAACCATGCCTCGTCATGGTTTTCCGCCTCGACTTGAAGAGGCGTAACTGGCTCTGCCATTGATGCCATGCAGCCCGCTCTCCGTATGCCTGTCCAAAATTTTTGCGCCACGGGGCAACCGGCCCGTCCCCTACCCGTCCCTGCTTGCACGGGTCGCGACTATTGCCTGCCCCGATTAGCAACCCAGGGCCTCACGCCTGTGACCGCTTGCCTCCGCCAGCCCTCTCCCCGCACAGCAAACCGTACGCATTTCCGTTGTGACCCATATACACCCGCGCGATTTCCGTCCTTGTATACAACCGCATAGTTCCTTCCCCTCCTACCACTCAGCGCGCCATTTCCGTGCCCATACACACCCCGCGCACCCATATACATCACGCGACCTTCGCGCGACCTCGTTTGCCCCTCTACCCACGCACTTGCGCTCACCTGCGTGTGCCCGTATACACAGCGCGCGCATTTCCGTGTGCCCATATACACACGCGCACTCATTCCGTTGCCCATATACACATGGGCGCATTTCCGTGAGCCTATACCGCGCGATTCCGTGAAACCCATATACACCCGCATCTACGTGTTCCCATATTACCGCGTGCATCTAGTGTGCCCACATACACACGCGGCGCATCTACGTGTGCCCATATACACACGCGAACGCGCACTCGACGCGTTGCCCATATAAACACACGCGCGCATCTACGATGTGCCCCCATATACACGCGGCGCATCTACGCGTGTCATATACACGCGCATCTACGGGTCCGATCGCGCACGATCTAGGTGTCCATATACACGCGCGCCTCTACGCGTGTCCATACACGCGCGCATCTACGCGTGTCCATACACACGCGCCGCTCATTTACGCGTGCCCATACACACGCGCGCATTTACACGGTGTCCATACACCCCATTTACGCATGTCCACATACAACGCGCGCATTACGCATGTCCACATACACGCGCCGCATTTACATGCACCCCTATACCCACTGCGGCATTACGTGTGGTGATTTATCATCAATAATACTACAGTATATTATTATAGAGTTATATGTCACTAGATAAAGACCTCTACTGCATCTAGTTAGTGCCCATACACTCGCGCGCATTTATACGTGTGCCATACACACGCGCGCCATCCACGTGTGCCCCTACACACGCGCGAATCCACGCGTGCTCATACACGCGTGATAACCCGTGCACCTGCTATCGTGTGGCCCATCGCTACTCGCGCACCTCTACTGTGCCCATACATACCCGCACGGTCATTAGGAAATCGGCACATGCGGCCATCTACGTGGTGCCCCTTATACACCCGACAACACTTCTACGGGGGGGCGGCGGTGTTTTTTTTATTTATGTTTTTTGTTTTTTTGAGATATAATTTTTTGTTTCTATTTATTTTTGGAGAGGAAGCTGTTTTTCGTGTTTTTTTTTGTTTATTAGTGGTGAGTGTGCGATTTGGTTAAGAGCCGGTTGTGGGTGCCGTGTTAGATGGTTGAGGTGTTAGTCAGTTGGTTCGGTGTGGTTTCCGCGGGTGTTTTGGGTTTGTCGGGTGTAGTTGGTGAGTTGTTTTGCTTGGATTGTGTTTTTTTTTGTTTCTTTGGTTGTGTTTGTTTGTTTTTTGGTTGTCTTGGGGTGTTTTTTTTTTTTTTTTGAGCTTACGGTGTGTTTTCTTTTACTGGTATTCTCTTTGTGTGTTGTGATTGTTTGGGTCTTGTTTTTTCTTTTCCTTTTGTTTTTTTCTTTTTTTTTTTTTTGCCCCTAACACCATATTAACATGCAGTCCACAGGTGCCCTACATACATACTTACTGATTTCCTACACCGATTATCCTTAATATCCCACACCTGTGCCCGATAGAACCCTACCCCCCACACATGCGCCTCGCTACGCACGCCTCCCCGTGCGGCCCATCCATGAATAATTAGGGACATTCAGATTAAAGTAACCAGCATAAATGCTAAACATTGCGATTCCTATTAACAAGTATTTATCATCTAATAATTACCACAAATATATCTATATAGTCGATAATGTCCCTAGATAAAGAGCTTATTGACATGATATAATTCTCTGCACCGTCGGAGACCATAAGTGGGGGGGGACACGTCCGCCAGTACAGACCGCGCTCCCCCTGAGCAAATCTTATGCCCACTTTCGTTGTCCAACTTCGCAAGACCCACCACCCCCCGCACGGGCGGGCAACTGCTACCCCCGCACAGGGATACCAGAAGGAAGCGGCGGTGGGAGCAGTCAAGCATATCACTTGCCATCGCTCCCAGCGCCTCAGCGTGTCCCCCCCCGCCGAACACAAGATAATATATTATGCTATATAGTATACCATGCCTAACATACACAGTACAACCGATTTACCTGTACCCATGTACACATATATAGTACCGTATACCATATATATACACCCGCACACACATACCTGCACATAATCGCCCCGAGCACACATCAGCGTGTCTCCTCGTCCCCCCGTCCGAGACTAACTGCGGGGGACAGACCGTGAAGCGCCAAACCTTGGCCGCCCCCTCTTTGCGCTTACCCCCGGCCTAGGGCGCAACACTAAGAGCGGCTGCACTAGCCTATAC
This sequence comes from Ascaphus truei, assembly GCA_036426205.1. NCBI lineage: Eukaryota > Metazoa > Chordata > Amphibia > Anura > Ascaphidae > Ascaphus > Ascaphus truei. Next base: position 206,876,917 of record CM071567.1, read on the forward strand.
ATGCGTTATATCTCCCTTACGTAGTGCATTCCCATATACACATGTACAACACACCCACATACCTGCACATAACACCCATAAATACCTGTACGTCAATCCACTATTATACCACGCACATATACATATATATACCCATACCACACATACAAGATATATATATATACACCACCCATACATATACATAATATATATATATAACTATATATACACACTATATATATATATCACACCCATTCACACCCATATATACCCATACAACGGCCCCCTCCTCACACATACACATTTTTAAACGACCCCACAGAGTGGTGGGAGGGGGGGCCGCGGGAGCAGCCGCATCACTCCAGCCGCCAGGCTGACCGGTCCACAGCAAACCCCTCTGCCCCCGAGAACCACTAAACGAAAAGGGGAGGGGGTAGGGTAGGTAGGAGGGTTTCTGCCCGCGCTACATTGCCCACGGGAGACTTAAGGAACGCACCACGTTGAGACTGCGCCCCTGCCCCGAAAGGGCGCGAGCAGCCGACGGAAACGCCGCGGGGGACCGGGAGGGGAACTGACTGAGGCCGTGCCCGCGCCCTCAGGGCCGTGCCTCAGCCCGAGTGACCACACCACGTGGGACCGGCAGGAGGCCGCCAGACCCCCGCGCGCCGAGTGAGGTTGTGGGGAAGGGGTCTGCACACCGCCACCGCGCGGGCCGCCGCCCGCAGAAGCGGGGGAAACTGCCAGCCAGCCGCGCCAACACAACATGGGAAAGAGGAGGGGAGAGCGTACTGATGACACCCTAAAGAGAGGGCGCATGGAGACGGCCGGCCTGGCACCACTCTTTTGGCAGGGCCTCCGCATGGACCACACGCGGAGGAGCTCCTCACGTTCGCGCGTGGGCCGCATGCGCCAACCGGACCCTCCCTCCCCGCACCAACCAGTACCCTTCTGCCCCGAGACCGCCCCTCCCCGCCGGCCATCCGCCGCGGGGATCAGGGGGTAAGATGGAGGGGGCCCCTAACCCCACGACGCTCCGATTCAGGAGCAGGTAGCCCCCAACCCTAGAGGCAGAAGCCGTACTGTACTCACGTGCGGTGAAGGGAGATGTCCAAATCGTCTGGCGGGCAGCCAAAGAGGATGTGCTGCCCGCCAGCCTGGCCTTAAGTAGGCCTTCCTGGAACTCCGCCCCTGTCCTGGGGAGGGAGGTGTGGGGGCGGGCCAGCGAGGGGAAGGCCGGACCCCCCCCGGTCATGAAGCCCCCCCGCCTATGGCTAGGGGGGGCCGCTTTCCCCAATCCTCCATGGGCGTTTCATGTCCCTCAAACAAGTTACTCATTTCCCTCTCCAATGAGGTCAAATAATGTCTGTAATTACAGTTGGATAGCGAGGTGCTCCTAGTTGAAAAAAATCCATTTGTTAAACAGATCACCTCTCACTAGTGACTGACAAAAAAACACCATCAAACGATGTGCTTCCATTCAAGATATTTGCTCAAGGTAACAAAAAGGTATCATTGTTTACTTTAAGGCCTTGGCCTTGTGCAGCAGCAGCATGGCTAACGTTAAATTATCCAAGCTGAACATTTATAACGTCTGGCGACATTTCTCAAGTATTACTGTTTATTTACATGTCTGACATTTCTTTCATAGCTTCATCAAATGCCGTTTATGTCAGTGCCAGATTTAAAGGAGTTATTTTAAAGAATTGTATTTTGCACTTCCAGTTGCTCAGCACAATGTCAACACGACTCAATTGGTTACTACATGCATTGGAAAAGATATATTTCGCTCCTGACATATTAGAAAATGCAAGTTCTTCTTCTGGGATTAGTGGTAACAAACATTTGCACACAGTAAGTGGCTGTGCTGCTCACGTTATGCTGAGATATTTTGGCCTATGCTTTTACTGCATTGCTGAGGGGAATCCTGACAGGTAAAGATTGGAGATGCCTTGAGCCAATACCACAAACTTGGTAATTAATCAAAAAAGTCTGCCAACTACACAGAACAGCCCTTGAATATGTATTTTTCAAGGTGGATTTTCTTTTCATTTATGGTCCAAAAACATTTTTAATCACATATACTAAACTGCGGAAATGGCTGTAAAAATGCTGAAACTTCTCTATAGTGATATAGCGAATTTGTCCACGGCGAAACGTGCGGTTTTGTTTGTGGACAAAATGAGCAAAAAGAGAAGTGTGGATAGAAAAATTTGCAGCGGTGGCGGGGGAAGGAAGGGCCAGGTGAGCAATGTTCAGGTCCCGTAGGTCACGTGACCTATTTTGTTACGTTAAGAAAAACAAAATGTAGTGGAAAAAGCCGAATATTCACAATTAGTTTTCCTACACCGCCAACCTTGAAATTATTGAAAATGTGCAAAGAGGGGGAAAAAAAAGGAAGTGTGCAAATCTCTTCTGCTGTAACCATTTATAAAAACATAACATAGATTTTCTGTAAATAATGTGTAAAAATGGCATATCCGTAGTTATTTTTCATTATTGCCAGCATCATTTTTTTGTATTAAACACATTGTAACCAGACCGGTTCTAGTTTCACCACCATGTTCTGTTCGCAAGTTTCAATTCTAACCAACGCTGCTGGAACTATATTGGATGTTGGCTGGATACACTTTGGGCCACATTCAGTACTAGAGTTATTAAGGGAAATGTAGGAAGGCTTGGAGGGCACTAGTCCAAAACCAATGGAACAACAATAATACCCTGTAGGTCTGTGCCTGCCCATTGTCCAAGGTCCTTTAGGCAACCAATATGCCAATATTACTAAGGACTACCAATAATTCATGTGTCATTTTTAATTTTCAGTGCCTGCACCTATTTTTTTGCATTTCCGGGAATCCCAGCTAATGCTGCTGCATCTTTTACACGACATACCCAAGAAACCTGTCCTGTAGTGTGCAGTTTTCTGATGGTATTTGCCCGTTTTAAAAATTGTAACTCAATTAACCACTGTGATAGCTGAAAAAGGATAAAAAGGGGGCTCAAAACACACCTACTGAAATTCCAGGGGGGGCTGTAGGGCACCCCATCCCATAACAACCACCTCCATCTGACTGTATTCAGATATATTAACAAGACACAGCCAGTTGCCTGCTCAGGAGTTCAGCACTAATAACCTACCTCTATGCCCCAAAGACATTCTGATTCAGTTCTTGATCTATACGGTTTGCAGCAGATCTGCATAAACTGTAGGAAATGCAGACTTGGAGAACCAGGAATGGGCTGCCATCTTATGATCATGATGACATGGAGGTAGGTCGGCAATGCTGGGATTGTAATTTTTTTTTATATGTAGCCAGGTCCCCTCTGGCTCCCCGTTCCCCCCTCCCTTACCTTCCCTACAGTGAGGGCAGCTGCTCCCGGCGGCATCTGCTACAGGGCGCCGCCATGTTTAAAGTGCTCGCGCTTGCGCAGAACTTTCCGGCAGCCATGTTGTGGTTGGCGATCTACAGTGCAGAGCCATCCCGAACTCGCGCAAGCGCAGACGCGTCAGCGGCGGCCATTACATGTAGAGCCTGAGCAGTTGAGAGCCAGGAGAGCAGCGGCGGCCATTACAAGGTTGCGCATGCGCCGTAAAGATAGCGCACACGGCCCCAATAGGAAAGAGCTCCTCAAGGGACTACAACACCCAGCAGCCCCAGGGGCTGAGAGTCATGCAGCCAGATAGCCAATAGGGCTCTAGGATTTCCCTGCTACAGGCTATAGTCATTAGACAGAGCCCACGCTAGTCAGTTGGAGCTGGTACACAGATAGGGGAGGGTGTGTATGTGCAGGGAGGCAAGTAGCCCCTGCACTAGGCCAGAGACCCCCCTCAGGCACCCATCTCATCCTCAGCTTGTGGCTGTTGCAGGGACCGCCCCATAGGATAGGGACACGGTCCTGTAGAGCCAGCTTAAGGCTGAGTCCATGGTCAGCGCTTAGGCACTGACCCGTGCTGAGGCGCGCTGACGCTTGTCAGTGAGCCCCTGCAGCCGCAATGAGAGCGGCTTTAGCAGGGGCTCGCGCACGCTTCCACAGGCGTGCGGAGGCGTAGCACCTAATTTTTTTTTGTTTCGGTGCTCACGGGAGCGCAGGGCCGGTCACGTGAGCGGTTCGCCCAATGAGGGCGAACCAGCTCCGTAACATCACTGGCCGCCCCGACACGCCCCCGGACGGCGCGCGAACTAAGGCCAGGGAAAGCACCCGTTTCCCCTCAGCCTCAGCCCGTCTCCGCACGGCTGGAGTCACCATGGACTCAGCCTAAGTGAGGATGATAGCCAGGAAGCGTGGATATCCTGGTCACTGGTGATAAGACTGAATCACCCTCTGCTGGCTAGCAGAGATAAGAGACATTCCCAAGGTGGATCACTCCAAGTGTAGCCATCCACCGCAGAGGCGGATCACGATGTGGGATTACCCTTCTGGAGCAGGGATCTCAAGTACATCATCTGTGCGCCCGGGTGTGGACACACTCGGCAGGTACCTTCATCCCAACACATGCACCAACCAGTACACCTCACCTAGTGGGCAGCGCAGTCTCACACTTGGGTGGGTGGGGGGACTCCTGGGTACACGGTGTTGGGGGAATAAGGTTGGGGTTAAAGCCCTGCGAGGCGAAGAGGTAGTTGTACCTATTAGTGTTACAGGGTGACACAGTTGATGTTTTTATTGTTATGTGTTCTGTGTATCGTCTGCATATAGTAAACTGTTATACTCTGGTGTATGTGGTTACTGTATGTGGTTCCTGTGTCAGGGGGTATTCTACACTCTAGAATCCTGCACAGGTGGAGGTACTGTAAGTACGTTCCAGGATACACCCCAGGTTCCCATCAGCGGAGGCACAGGCCTCCTGTGAGCCTGACAGGCAATGCACCGCACCTGGTAATACACGTAGATTTCCCCACATGGTCCCCATCTGCGATTAGGGAGGGGGGGGGGGGGGAGAAAGTGTGTTACATACAAAATAAGAAGACGCCAATAGAAAAGCAATTTCCAAAGCTGAACATGCTGCATTCATACATATACACTTTCTATTAAAGCTGTGTTTTAGACTCAGATGCGACCACAGAGGACTGTAAAGCATTACAAAACATTATGCTGCAGTCCCAATGGGTTGGTTAACCCTTACGTTGCCAGAATGTGGCACATCTCATAGTTATCTAATAAAAATTGAAGCTGATAGAAATAAAGTACCCTATTTCCTCGATTCTAAGATGCACCCTTGATTTAATTAAAAAAATTGGGGAAAACCCCCCACTATATTAACTGTGCAGAATGGAGAGAAACAGGCACAGAATGGGGAGAGAGAGAGACAGTATTGGATGAGCGGAGAGAGAATGGATGGATGGGGGGGGGGAGAGAATGGAGGAAAGGGGGCAGGGATAGAATGGAGGGAAGGGGGGGGAGAATGGAGAGAAGGAGGGGAGGGAGAGAATGGAGGGAAGGAAGGGGAGGGAGAGAATGCAGGGAATTATAAATACACCCCCTAGTACATATAAAAATACACCTCTCCCAATATACAGTATATAAAAATACACTCTAGTACATATAAAAATACCCTCCTGTACATATAAAAATACCCCCCAATACGTATAAATACACCCACCTACCCCAATACATATAAAAATACACCCCCCATACATATAAAAATACACCTGCCCATATATATAAAAATAAACCCCCCATACATATAAAAGTGCAGCCCCCCAATATAAAAGTACAGCCCCCAGTACATATAAAATACCCCCCCATACATATAAAAACAGCCCCCCATACATATAACCCCCCCCAATACATATAAAAAATACACCCACACCTCACCAATACATATAAAAATACATCAATTACCTAGTTTTAACCGAATCAACACATTACTGCTATCAGACGGAAGTTGGCCCTGTGTGCCACTATAGGGAGGGGATTAGCATTCTGTTTCAGGGGGGGAAATCCCTACTACCTAAAAAACAAAACAAAAAACAACATACTGTTTATTTAGCAACTTACTTCTGACCTCCGCCCTAAAATCCTCAGATTCAAAGAAAGGATCCTTTGCAGTCTCTGATCTTCTGCCAAAATGCAATTCCCTCTACCCTCCTGGGATAAGCAATCCTATGCAAGAGCAGCTCCCCTTTTGTTAACTTTGAGTTGTACGACAAGATGAATTAGGGCAGTTGGCCAAAGTATAGATTCATGTTCGGTTGTCCTAACTTTTATTGGACCAACATCAGAAGTGTTCCTAGATGAAATGAGTGTACAGAGCACTCAAAATCGTGCATGTCTCTTCAAGCATGCAAATGTGTTCATGAGACCTGTGAGTTTGGTTTATTTATTTATAAAATGTTTTACCAGGAAGTAATACATTGAGAGTTACCTCTCGTTTTCAAGTATGTCCTGGCCAAAGAGTTATGATGACAGATACTTTGTTACAAATACATAGTTAAATTAAGTGAGCACGGTTATAAATTAACTACAAGACATTGCATGCACAGTAAGAGATAATGTTATAGGCGTATGTAACAGTTACAGACCAGATTAAAATGTGAGACAGCTTTAATTTTGAAAGAACTTAAACTGGTGGTGGAAGTGAGAGTCTCTGGTAGACTGTTCCAGTTGTGGGGTGCACGGTAAGAGAAGGAGGAGCGGCCGGATACTTTGTTGAGCCGTGGGACCATGAACAGTCTTTTGGAGTCTGATCTCAGATGATAAGTGCTGCATGTGGTAGGGGTGAGGAGCTTGTTCAGATAGACAGATAAGTTGCCCAGAAAGTACAGTATTTGAAGGCAAGACAGGAGAGATGAACTTAGCATCTAGACTCAAGTGATGACCAATCTAGTTCTTTGAGCATTTCGCAGTGATGGGTGCTGTGGTTGCATTGGAGGAAATACAGCATATTGAATTGTATAGGGCATCAAGTTTGCTAGGGTGAGTTTGGGGTACCATATACTATGTCCCCATAGTCTATAACCTGCTGTGCGATACGCTTTCTGACCAGCAGACTTAAGGAGGATGTGTTCCTATAAAGTACACCTAGTTTTGCATAGATTCTGGATGTCAGGGTATCAATGTGCAACCCAAATGTTAAATGGGAGTCAAACCATATGCCCAAGTATTTAAAAATAGTAACAGGAGTTAAGGTGGTGTTAGCGTTGGTTCTGATCTGGAGCTCATTCATTGGAAGCTTTAAAAATGTAGCCTTGGTCCCAAAGACCATTGTTACAGCCTTGTCAGTGTTTAAAAACAGTTTGTTTTGGGAAATCCAATTTTCAAGTCTCAAAAAGTCATATTAAAGTACGTGTTCAAGGTCGGAGAGGCTAGGGCTGTGTGCATATAAGATTATATGATATAAGTCCATCTCTAATCAAACTATAGTCTAACTATATATTTTCACTTAAAGATGGCCATTTTAAGATGTAGCACTCTTAAGACGCTAATGTTAAACCCTGCTAATGCTTCCCTTAAAGTGGTATCAGATTTATACATCTAAACAGTCACATGATCCTCCTCCCAATAAATCTGCCTGTTACAAGCTGGAAAATTAACTGCACACAATTAACAAATCAACTTTGCTATTCTCAACATACCAGAGATCAATAATACAGACAGGGTGGTGGGTGCTGCTTTGGAAAGCTTTAGGTTTGGAAAGCTCGCAACCATATCATTGTATCTATGAAGACTTATGTCACTCTTCAATACTGTATGACATCACAACTTTCAATGAATTTACACTTCTTTAAGACCAAAATAACTACTAAAACTCTACATGTTAGGCAGTTGGCCAAAAAATGCAACTCCACAGCCTTTATATGCCGGATCCTAGTCCCCATAAAATTGGATTGCAAGCTCTATGGGCAGGTTCACTGGGCTATATTTATCCAGCAGAGTGCATTGGCACCAAATAATCAATAGTTTTCCATTCTTTAGCACTGGCATCAAAAGTAAGATTTGTGTTTCAAGTTCCATACATTCAACTCAAGTTTCTCTTCTAACTTTATCCTTAATTCTCCCTCAGATCAGGCTGCAAATAAAGTTACAAGAATAACACAATTGAATATGAAATATGATTGGATTTGTAACAAGTAACTCTGGCCATCATTCCACATAACCACTCATTACACAAGTTATGCAAACGCAACAAATGTTAATGGAAAGCAGCTTTGTATTTAAGCTCTCAGGGCGGCCGAAAATATAAAACCCTTTAGGAGCCAGCCAGAATTTTTAGGAGCCAGAATGTTGTTAGGCACAGGAGGAGAGGGGGGAGGATTTTCAGCTACTCCCCTGCCCCAACCCATCATCGGCCCTGTGTCACTGTGTGTGTATGTCAGTGTGTATCTGTGACACTCTGACACACATACACTGTACCAACTACTGTACTAACACGCACTGGCACTCCCATCTGAATTCCGACTAGCCCCACCCCCAACTCTCCGATTCCCCCCCTCCCCCATTGAGCTCTACAGCTACACACACCTCTGCATTCTACTTTGACTATGTCCACCCCATCCAACTAGCTTCACCACCTGCCCTGCGATCATCCCACTGATCTGTACAGGTTCACACACACACACACCCCATCTCCGATCTCAGCTCCGTCCCTCCATGACTTGCCCCACGCCCTAGCCTCACACACCTCTGCTTCCTGTTCTTCGATACCCCCGCTCTACTCACTGAACTGCACAGCGGTGACTTGACCCATGAGGTCAATCATCAATGTGCACAGCCCAGGCTTTAGGGGGGACACTATAGATATTTCAATCCCTGAAACTAGTGTGTGTAGTAAATTAGATTTTAGGGTCTTTTTGATGACAAAAGTGGAGCTTGATACATCCAACCATTAAGTACATATATAATTAGGTACTACCGTCTACAACACTTACTCTCTCGCCTGCTGTCTCCCAACATACCGCTTAGATTGTAAGTTCTCTGGGGCAGGGATTTCCTTTCCTATTGTCTGATTTTGTTTGTTGCACTTATTGTAGTCAAATTCCCTGTACTACATTCTCTCTTTTGTAAAGCGCTTTGTACACTGTGGATGCTACAGTCAGTGGCGAGATCACCTCCTTGAATCAAAATCAGTATTTTCTTAAATATCCAATAGGGTTTATATGAACCAATTCCATGTCTTTTGAAACAAAATGATGTTTGAATTAGACAAACAATGCGTAATTAAGAGGGTATGTGCAAATGTAAGTGAAACCCTGGTTTTATCAGCTAAACTAAAGGGGATATTTAGAATCAAGTGTGTAAATAATTGGGTAGATCTTTATGGGTGAGTTTGGGAGGCCCCTCTCTATATAAAGATCAGAAACTTTGTGAGTTTGGTCTTCACCGTATAGGTATGTGGAAACACGTCATGCCACGATCAAAAGAAATCTCTGAGGACCTCAGAAAGCAGTTATTGATGCTCATCAGTCAGGAAAGGGTTACAAAACCATTTCCACTGTCAGACAGATAGTCTACAAATGGAGAAAGTTCAAGACCACAGTCACTCTACCCAGTTCTACCAAAATCTCTCCAAGAACAAGCCGGCAAATCATTCATGAAGTAAAAAAGAACCCCAGAGTAACATCCAAGGATCTGCAGGCCTCTCTCGCCTTGGCTAATGTGAGCGTTCATGACCCACCTATCAGAAAAAGACTGAACGAGAATGGTATTCATGGAACGATAGCCAGGAGGAAACCACTGCTCTCTAAAAAGAAAAATTGCTGCCCGCCTGAACACATAGATGATCCACAAGACTTCTGGAACAATGTTTTCTGGACAGACAAGTTAAAGGTAGAACTTTTTGGCTTCAATGAGAAACATTATGTTTGATGAAAACCAAACACTGCGTTCGAACAGAAGAACCTCATCCCAACCGTCAAGCATGGTGGTGGGAGTGTGATGGTTTGCGGCTGCTTTGCTACTTCAGGACCTGGGTGGCTTGCCATCATTGACAAAACCATGAATTCTGCATTGTGTCAGCAGAATCTAGAGGAGAATGTCAGGCCATCCATCCGTGAGCCTAAACATATAAGCATAGCTATTAAAAAATGGCTGCAGGAGAAGAAATTCCATGTTTTAGAATGGCCTGGTCAAAGTCCGGACCTAAACCCCATTAAAATGTTGTGGCAGAACCTGATGTGAGTTGTCCATGCAAGGAAGTCCACAAATGTCACTGAGTTTAAGCAGTTCTGTTAGGAGGAATGGGCCAAAATTCCTCAAAACCGATGTGAGAGACTGACCAGCAGTTACAGGAAACGCTTAGTTGCAGTCATTGCTGCTCAAGGGGTACTGTATCTAAAGGTTCACATAGTTTTTCATACATGGATATTGAATGTTGAATCATTTGTGGATAAATAAATGTTGAAAAAGTATCATGTTTTTGTGTGATTTGTTTGATCAGGTTATCTCTATCTATTATTATTATCTATCTTAGATTAAGGTTTGAAATATGTGAAAATCCTAAGGGGTTCACAAACTTTTTCGCCACTGTAAACACAAATATAAATTCATACTGTACATACTTTGAAGGACTGAGTATTTTGCTCATTCATTTGCTAGCCGGCATTACATGAAATCATTTACCAAAATCAGCCGTTGCTCACGGAGATCCTGGCTCTCAGACTAATATAAAAATAAATCAAGCAGGGAAGCAGATCCCCAAAACTTAGAGTGAACGAAAAAAATATAGTTGTAAATGTCTATCTATATTCAAGGCCAAAACCTATTGGCGCATGTAACAGAGAAATAACATCTGTCAACTACATAAACTTAGAAAACCTCCAATTATTTTTAACAACAAACCAGTTCTGTTAGTAAGAGTTTTTGGAATTGCAATAACATGAAGAATTGAAAGGAGACATTTGTTATTTTTTTCACGTTAAGACCTAGAAGGTTTACTTTCAATAAGCAGCAAAACCCCAGATCATACAACATGCAATATATACTGCTCTGGTTATGGTCTACTTAATGGCACACAGCTAACATGGGAAAGAATCTGGAGGTAACAGCTGGAAAAATTCCCAATGTTACCTTTTTTTACATGATTGGAAAATGTTTTTCAAAAGTTATAATGTTAAAGCAGCAGTTCAAGCAATATCCTACGTGTGCATTTTTTTATTTTTTTTTAAATAAATCAGTTCTGTACTATGAGAAAATAATTGTAGCATTTAAAAAAAAAAAGAATGTTTTAAAGACACTCTCTAGCAGTGCACCAATTGTATCTAGTAACTGCCCAGTCAATCATATTGTAGGAGCTACATTGCCCAAAATGCTGTGCAAGAACTGAATTAAATAACCCTGAGCCAGCAATCTATTACAGTCAATTACAGGAGAACGACTCGATCTGCAGCTTAGCTAATCACTTGTCAGTGTGCAGATTGTATTGATGCACATATTGAATGAGAATTTTGTATTTTTTTTTTTAAACGGCAGCTTGAACTGCAGCTTTAAAGCAACAGGCTCCCTTACCAGGCCCACTTTTTTACAGCGTGCGGACTAACGAGTCCCTGCAGCTAAAATGGGGATCCCCTGTTCCCTGAGATACACACTAGTAAAGGCACCACAGGTACTTCCTGCTCTTTAAATCCCCAGCAGGACGTGGGCCAACAAGAAGCTGCAACATTGTCTACTGCGGCTTCCTATTGCCCCTGGAGATTTAAACCGCCATTTATTTTTCACCATTAATTTTGCCTGTATGTATCTCTGGTAGCAAGGAAAAGAAGTTTTGAAAATAGCGCAGTTCAGCTAAAAAATGAAAATTTAAAAAACACAGAGTAGGGGAACTGCTGCTTGAAATATATTTTGAATGCAAGACATTGAAAGCTTATATACATTTATTTACTATATATATATATATATATATATATATATATATATAATATTTTTTTTTTTTTTTTTCCCTTTCTTTCTGGTGTACAGTAGCATTGCACTAATTTTTTTTTAATGGAAAGTACCTGTCCTGCACCTTACAATTTTGGTGCGTGATATTCAACGGCTTGAAAGGCAGTAATGCAGTAATGTGCCACTTGGCACATAGAATTATAAACATTAGCTAAATAACCATGTATGATGTATGTATGTATGTCTATTTATATACAGTAGCGCCATTAATGTACGTAACGCTTCACAGTACTAATACACGTGACAATCAAATAAATAACAAATAATACAAATAACAGATCATGGGAAGAAGTGCTTCAGACATAAAAGTAGCATTTCGGAAGAGGAGTCCCTGCTCCGAAAAGCTCACAATCTAATTACAAATGATTGTCTCTTCCTAAATTGTGATCCTATTCAAAACAACAATTTCAATTCTCGCGTTTCTTTGAAAATCAAGAAAGATTTTTTCTTCTCTGCTGGAAAAGAACCGTACATCCCTTAAGCGTATCCTCATTACTGGATCAGGCCCGCATTGTCAGAAGAGAAATCAGGAGACGGTTCTTCACAACACACAGAAAAGGGAATAGCTCAATGCAATCAAACCCATCCCAGGTACTAGCTTACCAGGTTTAAAAAACGAACATTAACAGGTATTTCAAAATACTTGTACAGCAGGTGTCTGATTTTAGTCAATATTAAAGGCTACCAATTGTGTCACTATGACCCTAAGGACAGCATATTGTTCTATATAGCTGCCACAGCTTCTAACCCTAATTAGCGATTAAACAGCTTTCTTTAGAACAATACACTCTCCCATCACATGGAACTATTAATGAAGCAAGTGCTTCCAGGAGCCCAATGAACAACTTGCCAACATGGTAAATGACAATAACTCAACCATGGGGATGCCATTGAAATACAAATGTACATTTCTCACAAAGACCACATTCCCTAAAACCAGCATTCCTGTAGTTGTTTTGTGATGCTAAGGATAAGTGCACCAAGACACCTACACAAAAAGACCAGAGGAGACTATAGACAATTGTGCATGTCCCTCCCATCACCACCTGATGGTGAGTGTCATCACCAAAGTGTGAATTCCATCCTTTCAGTGTAGTTTTCTCCAGTCCAATGCAGCGACTACAACTCCACTCCAGCCTTGCACAGTGCATGCTGCTCACACAGTGGGGTTTGGGCAGTGTCTGTAATTTCATTTGTGTGTGTTTGGTTAATGACAGCACTGCCATCATTCCAAGTCCAGCCCCTGATCACATCAACCTTTAAGTGCTACAGTTTGTAAACATGTCATCCCACTTACAAAATCATCATATATTATAGAGACAAGTTCACAAACCAAGGCGAAATGTGTCAGGTTTTTGGTTCGCACATTTGAAGATAGCTGAATCACTTTATTAACTGTGATTTCACAAATATAGTTTATCCAAGAAGCAATACATAGGGTGCACCACTGGAAAGCTTAAATTACGCTTCAGCACAACCTGTCCAAACATTTCTCTGAACATCATAATCAAAATCCTGTATGTATTGTTTGTATGGGAATAGAAAAATTGCCATACAATTGGAGAGGAGGAGCTACCATCAATGCTATATCTAAACTTGGGACTAGATGGATCCATACCCTCAAAACTTTCGTTCCTTATGGCTTAAGTGTACACATTGATATAGGTGCATTTTTAACAAAATGACAATATCTGGTTTTATACCTTGGAAGATCTATCTACATATATGTGTTGCTGTCTCAACATATATTACCCTTATTGCACTTTTTGATGTCTTGTGTTTATGATTTTTTTTAACAATTGTTTTGGATATCCGTTTAATCTGTTTCCAATTCTTTGTTACCGTTGATATATTTTTATATTTTATAGAATGTATTTTATATATTTTTTATACAGATAATCCACTGATGCTTGTCCCATACATGCACATACACAAATAGATTTTACCAGATGGGGGTCCGGGAAAAAACGAGACAGCACAGAGCCAGGGAAATCCAGAAATGTTGTATTCAATAGAAATACATGGCACTGCATCCCAATATATACATATACATAATAATAATAATAATAATCACCACATTTATTAAGGTTATGGTGGTTAAAAAAAGTGACTAAAACCCTCCACAGTAAAGCATAAAGCAACTGTAAATATTCCTGTATATTCATTTGCATGTCTTAAGACAGGTCTGCAACCCTGTCTTTCACCATTATCACCCAGCACACAGCACTTCCACTGCAGCATGGGATTCTGGGAAATGACATGCAAATGAGCACACAGTGCCACCTTTTATCTCATGCTCACATTACATGAGCAACCCTTAGCCAATGCATGCTGCTTTAAACACAGCTTTTAAGCAAGGGCTTGGGAGATGCAAAGCCAGCAAACCCACTCACAGACATGTTTCAACCTTGATGGGTATCATCAGTGTGAGGTTGGCTGCTGACATTTGTTCAGATGAGATTAAAGAGTAGGTAATCACCACATTTACTGTGTGCTCATTTGCATGTCATTTCCCAGAATCCCTTGCTGCAGTGGAAGTGCTGTGTGCTGGGTGATAATGGTGAAAGACAGGGTTGCAGACCTGTCTAAGACATGCAATGAATATACAGGAATATTTACAGTTGGTATATATATATATATATAATATATATATATATATATATATATATATATATATATATTAACACATACATATATATACACACACACACACACACACATACACACACACACACACACACACACACACACACATATATATTGTTCTCCTGGCTAAGCGCCGCTCCAAAAAACGACAAAGATCATGATTATAATAAAAAAAGACCCCACAGAACTCACTTTTGGAAAAGCTCCGCAAAACTGTTAAAAAAATTATTCCCATTAAAATACCACATTATTGGAGAATTATTCAATGAAACATGTCCACAGGAGGGGTGAAGTGAGATACAGACATACTGTATGAACTGAATTGCCTAGGTTGGACATGCATTGTTCTCTCTGACAGAGGAGGGCTGCTTTATAATTTATAGACTTCAACTGCCTAAACATCCACTGACCAGTAATTTGCCTATTCACATACCTCATCAGATTCCTTTGACAAAAGCCAACCACCTTGACCAATGCACTTTTTTCCATGTTTAAACAATGCTGCATTTAATGACAAACAACCACAATGATGCTCATAGCAATTACGCTAAGTGATTGGGCAAACAGAAAAGCACTGGTCTGAAAGATCCCATGTGTTTTCAAGACATTATGTTGCACATCTTTGTAAGCAAGAAAAATAATGTTTGCATTTCCTGCTAGCAAAGAGGTTCCCTGAAATATCCCGATGGGCTCCATTTCCTTCTAGTAAAATGGGGTGAACATCTTCTCTGCAAGAGCAGGTAACTATAGTACTGTATGTATGCAACGCCTGTGCTACTGCGAAGGTAGGATTTTGTTGAATTATTATTCATTTGCAAAGCGCCAACATATTCCACAGCGCAGTACAATCAGGGTACAGAATGATCTGAATGACATACCAAATAAGGACAGACAAGCGCAAACAGGTACACGGTAATGAAGGACCTGCTCTGGAGAGCTTACACTCGAGGAGGTGAATTTCAATCAATCACTCACGAAAACGATGTGACTAAATGCTAATTACCCATGTGTAATATGTAAGAAAAAAAAACCAATGGTAAATAAGTGCAACGCCTACTTTATGTCTGTCAGTACTATTGCCATTGCAGGCCCATGTATCAAGCATCGCATCCTGATGTACTTTGATCTAGAGAGACACATTTTTAATATATACTCCATTGTCTCAATGTATGAAGATGCGTTGTTTTGATCATGTACTGCTTGTGTATACTAGGCCATAAGAAGCGTCGGGGAGAAGGTATAGGGACAATATAATGAGATGAATCAAAAGTTTATACCTGTAATAAGTGTTGTTTTTCTATTTCCCTGTGCACATAAAATCTGCCAGAGGTCACATCAACCTCTGCATCTAAGAGATGAAGATGAATCTGAATCTGTTGTAAGAAATACATTTATCGGTTTTCCCTACAAGTGACGCCGGTGCAGAATGATGTGAACAAGCATACACTTCCCACACACCCTAAAGCTTCTGTTACTCTAGAACAGAGGGTCCCCCCCCCCAAAAAAAAACATAAATGAGGGGGGGAGGAAATCAGCTGAATTTTCATTTACAAACCCGTACGTCCCACCATCACTCAGGCATCAACACCTATAGGAAGCAACTAGTACAGCAAAGAACTCTCCTACTGGTCAATACCGTGGCTATGTTTGCACTGGGGGCGTGCACCATACAAAATCAACATGGCAGAACTGATGGAGCTCTGTGAGCAAAAGCTGGCTTAGAGTTGCATTTCCCTAAGGACAATGTGCTTCGGGTGGCTGCAAATCTTTGTAGAGATACTCGTCATCACTATATATTGTGGTATGTTAATTTGTAGCGGTAGAAGGAGGTTATCCACCAACAGAACGACTGCTGTAAACCCTTAACTTTTTTTTTTTTTTTTACACTACAGAGAACAACTGTTCGAGTTATCTTATTCCTGTCACCTCCTGTTCCCTCTTTACAGATCACTGCATGGCTGATCTTAAAAAGGACACAATATATTCTCACATTTCAGCATCAAGTCAGGACAGAAACGGTTGGATGAGCTTTGCAGAGAGCGACAGCAGCTCCAGAGTTATATTTGAAACACATTTGCACATGTGGAATGCAGAAAGACACAGCGATTTAAAAAGGCATCTTATTTTTATTTATGGTCTAAACAAATGCACGGCTTACAAATGGTAGACAGCATCTAGCCCAGGGGTAGCCAACTCCAGTCCTAAAGAGCTACCAACAGGGTAGCTTTTCAGAATATCCCTGCTTCAGCACAGGTGGTGCAATCAAAGGCTGAGCCACTGATTGAGCCAGCTGTGCTGAAGCAGGGATATCCTGAAAACAGGACCTGTTGGTAGCTCTTGAGAACTGGAGTTGGCTACCCATGATCTAGGCTTTCAGAAGACAACTATACACACACACCACACGTACGGAGTTGCATACAAATCGGAAATAGTACTACAGAAGGATAGCTTAAATTAAAAGGCATTTAGTGGTATGGTGTATTGATTTATAGCAGGATTTTTACGCTGCAGAATGAGAGCTTTTAGCTCCTTCTGCTGTCAGGGCCCTATGAATCAGTAAAAGAGCATACACTTAAACAAAAATAACATGAAATAATTCTAATATCACAGAGCAAAGCCATAAAGTCTCTGATGCTGTTTGAGCGAGAGGCTGGCCAGCAATAAGATGTCACCCCAAATGCCACTGCAGGCCTAATATACCAATTTCATATGAAATACTCTAATACGTTCGGGGTCAATAGTACTCTAAGTGTACAAAAGATGCCAGAAAAATAGTACCTGCAAATTATCAAGTGTATGTAATGGAGGTGTCACTGCAATCTTTTAATGATTAGTGCTGATAAAAGGGCCTTGGGGGGGGGGGGGGGGAGTATACAAGGAGAAATCTGCCTAGCAAAGCAAAATAATCCGTCCAAACAAAAACAAAGCGTGGTTAGAACTGCAATCTAATACCTAAAATTAAAGGGTATGGCTTATTTCCCACAACCAAAGCAGTAACATAGCTATTCATAACGCAGCTGCATGATGCTTCTCTCCCTCCACTGTAGCACAGTATGTACCTGAAAATGAGCGGTAGCTTTCAATGAACAGTTACTGATATGGCATTTATAAAATTCCAAATCATGTATGTATCTATGTGTTCAATCCAGGTCTTGCCAAATGTGTCAGAGAGGAATATTCTGAATGTGTCGTTTCAATGGAGGGTTCATGGCTTGATCACAAGTGTACTTCAGCGATGTGCTGCAAAACCGAGTCCCGTTTCTCAGTCTCGAGCGGCTTTGCGATTACGCAGCAGTCTTTAAATAGATTTCTTCCACTGCTTAAACATGTCGGTTTTTAGCCACCTGATATTTTTTTTTTCTTCCAAATTGACTTGATATTTATCAAAAGCTCTCTGCTGCAAAACGGATGAGAATAACCTCTTTACGTGTCCGAAAGAAACCATTATTAATAGCAAAGGGATTTTAAACCTGATAAATCAAATGTGATTTATTATTATTTTGTTACCGGTGTTGTGCCCTTTCTGCAGCAGGGACACTGATCTACAACCTCCATATTCTCTGATGTTTCTCTCGCCACCGGTTCTAAAAATATGCAACAGATATATGCAAGGTGAGCAGGTAAACCCTCGGATTTCTGAAATATGTGCAGCATTCTGCCTACAGCACAAGTACTAGATGTGCAGCTGCATATATGTACTAAATACGCAGCTCACAAGAGGAGGGCAAGCAAAAGGGCTGATGTGTGACCAGTGCAGCCATTCATGTTTTTTTCCCCCCTTCAGTCTAGATATAGATGTGCTGCATACATTATTTGCCAAATAACACCATATTGAAAGGCCTAAGCGAGTATGTTAGTGATGTACAAAATGGTGGATGTGGGAACATCCACGCAAAAATACACACAAATATATATATATATATATACACACACATACAGACACACATACAGACACACATATATATATATATAAACACACATTTATATGTTCATAAACGTGTGAATATATATATATATATATATATATATATATATATACACATATACACATATATACACATGCACACACTCATATATACATTAATATACACACAAATAGAGGTTTTCTTTCAAGCATATGAATATTAACGGTTTCCTGCACTACTGTAGCACGAACCAACGTGAAGCACTGTACCAAGACAAGAAGAGATGCTGTTACAAACCTGATGTCATGTAGCCCCGTGATGCCTGGGAAATAAAAGCTGGTGGGAAATGTTTGTGCAGGCGATAGTCCTTCTCACTGCGGGACCTCATGCGGTCCGAGGCCCGGTCAGAGAAATCAGCGCTGGGCCAGGCCCGGCGTAAGGTTGTACTCCGGGTCTTCTTCATTCTGAGGCTACCTGAAGCCTAATTGTCCAGCAGCATGAGACGGGTCTCACCACTGTTCCCTTTTCTTCATCCAAACACGGCACGCACAGCTGGAGCACGGGCTGCAAACATTTTGCCGCTACCACTTATAAGGAAGCAAGCTGCGGGTCCGTTCGTTTTCTACCTCGAATGATCCAATTTTACACACGTCCCACAATGCATTACACTTCATTTGCAATCAATCCAGCTTATAGCTTCCAGATTCATGTGGAGGAAAGGCACATTATGTGGCTTCTCAGCCAAAGACGGGGAGGGGGAGTGAGCAGAGATTTGTAACGTGAAAGCTCTGAGATCCCAAACAATAGCTTGATTCAGCATAGGGCTGCCTAGCCAACTGTGAGGCACAACACAAAAGAACCAAGCAAATACTGAGGGGGGGGGGGGGGGGGGGGGAACACCCAGAAAATTTGGTTTCCACCTGAACCCTGCTACCCAGGATCTGCCGAAATAAAAAACGGTGTCAATAACCCAATCGTGGTGGAACTGAAATGAAGCGGCGGTGACGTCGAACGTTGATATTTTTTTTTTTTCCCTCTTCACCTATCAGGCTCCGTGGTGTGAATCAATGAGGCAATCTAAATCGGCATTGCAGTAATCAGGGGAGAATATTCATTCTTCACAGCCGCACAGCTGCTCCTCGCACATTGGGTGTGCAAAAGCCCCCGTTGTAGCACACAGGCAAGATCATGCACCAAATTTAACTGATAACCAATAGGGGTAAATCAACTGTTTTTAATGATCTGTCTTTCTCCTCTCCCCCCCCCCCCCCCCCCCCCCCCCCACCTTTGCTTTGTCCACTTGGAGCCTTTTTCTGCCACCTCTGTGATATTCCTCTTTTTATCTCCTTCACCAGGCTGCTCTTGCAAGCTAATGAGACCCCAAACAGTTTGTTCTCAGATATTCCCAGCTCTGCAGAGCCTGCTCGGTTGCTACTGTAGTGCTCCTCTGTTGAATGGCTCTCTGCCTTTGAATGCAGTGAAAAGCTATTGAAGGGCAGGAAACAAGGCAGCCAACCCAGTCTCATGCTAATCAAGAAGCTGTCTTAACCCCTTCACCCCAGAGAGTCGGCATCAACACGGGATATTTCACACAATATCTCTAGTATCCTAGGTTTTTATACGTTTTTTGAAAGGTTGTATGTGATAACAACTCATGCAGGTTTGCGCGTTTCTTGTTATCACCCCTCTCATCTTATAGGACCAATGTCACCCCACTAATGGGTTAAACCAGACACACTGATCCTGTCAGGCTTCACATTTTAATGTAAAACACCCGGAGGCTCTCTCAAAGCTTGGCTGTAGTCCCAGCCTATAATCAGCTCTGGTCTATTTACATACAAAGCTGTGTATTTTTAGGATAGTCCAGCACTCTCCAAGAAGGGAAGAAAATATGTTTGTTTTGAGAAGAGGGAAGAGAGGGGAATGAAAAATGGCATTACAACTTTTGCGTCTGCGTTATTCAAATGTATGTCAATAAACAGAGTAACGCCGGGGGGGCAGGTCCTCAGACAGCTGCAAACAAATTCCACTGTAGTGTAATCAAAGTGCTCTGAAATGGTTATGGAAGCGGCAGCTTTCCTTTGCTTTCACACTCCTTGCTTCTTCTTCCTCTCGCTCTGTTTGTCGTCCGCTACCAACTGGCTGAGCCGAATACAGAAATGCAAGCTCTGCACAGACCAAGGCACAATACAGCTGTTACCAGACTGACAGACACTTAAGAGGCACCAAAGACACACTGTGTGAAAGGAGATTATTTTAGATTTGGGAATATGAGATTATAACATTTTAGGAGGTGCAGAATATGCATGCCACACAGCCTTAATTCTTTGCGATTTGTATGATTTTGCATTGAGTTTGTGAATTATGTTTTTCCATCAAAACTCACACTAATTTTTATTTATATAGTGCCTTTCATTTCCAAAAACAAACACTTTGCCAGCCGCCTTTTGGGTAGAGTGTTGGTAACATATTACGGATTCTCTGGTACAGTATACAACATAGAATGGAAAATTAGACAATGTTCTCACACCATACTGCCCAGTGGTCCCTGAGAAGTGTTGTTTTCCCCCTACTTTCTCTCTGATAAAGATCTCTACATCCAATGCAAGTCAATGGACTTCACTACCAAAACCCTGACTTTTTTTTTCATGTTTGCCAGTTATGGATGGGTGAAATGGAAGGTTCAATATGCGGTGGCCAATAAGGGACCTAAAGACACAATCTTGCAAAACCTAGTACAACCTTGTGTAGCCCTTTTTCTGAACCCTCCCAAAGGATCTACTGGTCACTGTACAACACCTGCGGCTCCAGGAGATCTGAGCCTCCGCTAGCTGGGAGCCTGTGGTAACTATTCTAGCGCAGTGCCTCCACTTACCCAGGATACCCGTGATGTGACATTCCCCTGGGCAAGAAATACATATACGTGATGCAACCAACGTTACTGCGATAATGATAATGCACAGCAACCTTATCACTCTATAATGCAACTTAGCAATAACACATATCCTAATAACTGGTACCGTCCTTATAACGGTAGTGGCTCAGCCACGCTCCTAATGAGTACTGTCTCAGTCCCGCTACCGCGTGCTCCACACTATGTCCGTGTACGGTAATGTGTTGGTATAGGCTCAGTTCTTTAACCACTCGCTCAGTGTTCCTAAAGAGTTTAGCTTAAGGCGGGACCAGCGCCTGTTGACCGGTGTTGGTGCACTTGTTGTTATAGTACCTTCTGGTCACGGCGGTGACCGGTACCTCTTCGCAAAGGGTCAGATGAATCAGCGGTCTGCCTCCTGGGTCTCAATGTCCAGCCGTCTGGTCCCAGACGACTCACCAGCAAGCCTGCTCCACACGCTAGTCCCTTTGTCCCTAGCTGTCTACACAGTAAAGGGTGATGCTCGCTAACACTATGGGCGTCCCTGCAGCACAGCAACCTATGGTGACTTCAGGGAACACTCCTAGGGCCTACGGGGTAGCCGGTCCTATGCAGGTGGGTCACTGACCCCCTGCACCCACTCTACCTCTCCCTTCACCTCCCGGATCCCTTCTGACTAACTCAACCTAACACCTGCAGCAAACACACTGCACTCACACTGTACCTGCAGCAGGCACTCTGCACTCAACCGGGTACCTGCAGCAAACGTGCTGCGCACACACACTGTGCCTACTTGTCAGCGCACACAGCACTGACAGCCGTGACACTGACAAGACTGCACACTCCACACACTGCTAAGGGCAGGGTCCCTAACCTAGGGGCCGTCCCTCAGTACTTACCCACTACCCTGGTGGGGATTGGGGCCTGCCTGGGATCTGGGGAACTACCTTACCTGGTGTAGGAGCCACTTGCTCCCTACACCCTTCTTTCCCCTTCCTGCTCCCAGCTCCAACTGCCGTTGCCTAAGCCCGCGAAATGTATCAATGCTCCTCTAGTGAATCCTGGCCTCTCATTGGCCACTTGTGGACACCTGGTGCCTGCCTCTCTAGGCCTCATGGGACTTGTAGTCCTGTGGAGGCCGTCTTTGCATTGGGGCCTCGTGCGCACTTGCCTTGCGCATGCGCGAGTCCCTAATGGCCGCGGCAACTTTCTAACTGTTCCTGCGCATGCGCGATCACGGCGCATGCGCATGCATCGGCAATGGCGGCCCCCGCTAGCCGGGTGCGCCGCCGGGACTCCAGGGACTCGGAGTGCTCCCTGCTCCGGCCCCCACCTCCGCGAGCAGCCGGCGCGTCCGTCGCTGGCTCCGGCGGCACCCGCGACCGCTCGGCAAACTCGGGGGGGGGGGGTCTCTGGGGGCAAAATAAGACCAGGGCTACATTCTCCCCCTCGCAGAATCCCAACGACCTCGCTTGGGTAGCAAGCATGCAACAGGGGGTTATATAATGAAAAATGCATTGCAAACGATACACCACACACCACATGCATTTGTTCACCGGTACCCAACATAATAACGTGGATACCCGAGGCCAGCTGCGTCTCTTAGTGGAGTGCCCCTAACTGATTGGGTGAGGGTATCCCACTTTGACTCCTGTGAGTCTTTTGGAACTCAAGATCAGGTGTTACAGTCTCTACCGCCAAACCATCGCCTCCCCCTCGCAGAAAAAAAATAGTACAGGGTTTTTGGTATTGCCCCTTGCCGGATCCTCCGCTTTCATCTCGCGGGAGACAGGGAGGTTCAGTCTCTTGCCTCGGTCCACCACATGGCGAACGAAGCGCTCCATCAGCACAGTCTTTGTCCGCTCCAGCAATCCCTTTAACGGTGACATCCTCTGTGGACAGCAAAATGTCTACGGGCAGGCCCGTGTCTTGAGAAGACAAAGCTTGGAGACTCCTCGCGCAGGAGTAGGCGTCACTCCTGGCCGCTGTGCCAGATACCTTGATGAGGTCAAATCCGCTCCCTGGTCTGCAGAGATCTTCTGGGGGAGCCACCTCCACCAGGACGCGATGACGAGGTGAGCCCATCGCCCGGGTGACCCTACCTTTGGAGCCACCAGGCTCCACGATCACCAGGGAGCTCACACCCGACACCCCTGGGGCAGTCAACTCACCCCTGTCGTCGTTGGCAGGTACTGTTCCCAAGCCTGGAACCGCTGGTACCATCGTAGAAGGCCGGACTGGCCACAGTAGGGCACACAGGCCCAGAGCAGGCTCTGTATCCGCCGAGATAGTTGACTCAGTGACTTGGCATGAGTGGTCCGCCAGCAGGCGCATCACCACGAGTGGTTGGTCGCTGGAATCACCAAAAGAGGATGGGGGTATAGACACCTTACCCTGTGATTCCAGAATCTGCGGTTTTGGGCTCTGTGGTTCCTGCTCGGGAACCGGGTCTGGAACCGACATCTGTGACTCTGCCTTCAGCGGCGCCGGCTCGGGACCTGATTCTAGAATGTCCATTTGGGCACACGGGCCCTCCACAACCTCCATAGCTGAGGTAGGTGGACTAGCAGCGGCGTTGACCGCCGGGGTAGAGACATCAGGCGCCTCTTTCTCCACGGGTTCCGCCATCAGAGGTTCCTGCCCTAGCCCTAGGATGTCCTTTTTGAGAGGGTCCGCAACATTGGTTTGGACACACGGGTCCCCTGAGGCCTCTGGAATTAGGCCAGACTGATTACCAGCATAATTCACTTGAGTAGAGAGGTCAGATTCCTCCTCTTCTTCCTCTGGCGGTTCTATAGGCTGCGGCAGTCTGGGTTTCAGGAACTGCACCTCACAGTCAGGACACTTGGGCCCTCGGGTCAATTCACCGACGGGGCAATCACATCCGCTCAGGCAGCAGTGCAGGCATCCTTCCCCGTCTACCACTGTTGTAGTGAGCGCTAGGGGTAACGTAGATGACCCGACAATCCATTCACCAGTCACATTCCCGTCTGCTACTACACATGGGCACACTACCAGTGACAAGCCTGCCTTTGGAGCCCGTATGACTCTATACAGCTGGGGGTGAAAGTCAGAGCAGGTGGTACCTCCCCTTCTGTGGGTGGAGGCCAATCACCTCTGTCTCTTCTGGTTCCGGCTTCAGAGCCGACTCTGGAACCACGGTTAAAGTACACGTGCCTTCCGAAACTTCCGAGAGGTAGGTAGCTTGATTACCTGCACTGACCGATCCAGTCTTGAAGTCGAACGCTTCTTCCTTGGCGGGTTCCGGAGTCTCCCGCAACACTGGCTCTGGAAACTGTATGCCACAGCAGGTACAGCCGAGTACCCAAGTCAATTCACCACCTGGGAAGTCACAAGTAATACAAGTTTTGTGCACACACCTTATCCCTTCTATGAACACCTCCTTGTAGTCTAGTAGCAGCAGGTTGGGGTCATAGCTCATACCAGCAGACAGATTCAATAAATTCTGGATGCACGGACACAACAGATTGGGTACCTTCCCCTCCGCTGATAGCCAGACTCCATACACCTGAGGGTGTGGTTTACTGCATCTCACACTTCTATTATGAAGAACAGAATTTACTGACTGCAGCTCCTCATACACTCTCCACTTGTCATGCAGGGGAGGGGCACATTCTATGAAGGAGTGATCCTGGCTCGGCTCTGCGCCACTCAAGTGGTGGGGGCGGGGCTCGGGTTTTCCCACCAGTCCTGGATAACTGTTTGCAACATTTTCCCGCACGGGCGGGCAGTCAGCACATGGGCTCTCCCGCCTTGAGGGCTTAACAAACATTGCGGAACAAAAATAGCACAATTTAGGAAAAAAAATTACAGGGCACCCCAGGTCTGATATCTCAGCAGCACCTCCAAATGTAGCCCTTTTTCTGAACCCTCCCAAAGGAACTACTGGTCACTGGACTACACCTGCGGCTCCAGGAGATCTGAGCCTCCGCTAGCTGGGAGCCTGGGGTAACACTTATAGCGCAGCGCCTCCACTTACCCAGGATCCCCGTGATGTGAGATTCCCCTGGGCAAGAAATACATACACACACGTGATGCAACCAACTTTACTGTAATAATGATAATGCACGGCAACCTTATCACTCTATAATGCAACTTAGCAATAACACATATCCTAATAACTGGTACTATCCTTATAACGGTAGTGGCTCAGCCACGCTCCTAATGCGTGTCTCAGTCCCGCTACCGCGTGCTCCACACTGTGTCCGTGTACGGTAATGTGTTGGTATAGGCTCAGTTCTTTAACCACTCGCTCAGTGTTCATAAAGAGTTTAGCTTAAGGCGGGACCAGCGCCTGTTGACCGGTGTTGGTGCACTTGTTGTTATAGTACCTTATAGTACCTTATAGTACCTTCTGGTCACGGCGGTGACCGGTACCTCTTCGCAAAGGGTCAGATGAATCAGCGGTCTGCCTCCTGGGTCTCAATGTCCAGAAGGAAGGAACTACTGGTCACTGTACAACACCTGCGGCTCCAGGAGATCTGAGCCTCCGCTAGCTGGGAGCCTGGGGTAACTATTCTAGCGCAGTGCCTCCACTTACCCAGGATACCCGTGATGTGAGATTCCCCTGGGCAAGAAATACATATACGTGATGCAACCAACGTTACTGCAATAATGATAATGCACGGCAACCTTATCACTCTATAATGCAACTTAGCAATAACACATATCCTAATAACTGGTACCGTCCTTATAACGGTAGTGGCTCAGCCACGCTCCTAATGAGTACTGTCTCAGTCCCGCTACCGCGTGCTCCACACTGTGTCCGTGTACGGTAATGTGTTGGTATAGGCTCAGTTCTTTAACCACTCACTCAGTGTTCATAAAGAGTTTAGCTTAAGGCGGGACGGCCACGCTGTTGACCTTTGTTGGTGCACTTGTTGGTTAAGTACCATTATGAGTCCTTATAGTACCCGTTTTCGGGTCAACTGCGGTGACCGGTACCGCGTGGTCTGGAGCGATGCAGCCGGGCACCGTCACGGAAGAGAGAAGAAGCCAGCTCTTCGCAATAGGGTCAGTATGAATCAGCGGTCTGCCTCCTGGGTCTCAATGTCCAGCCGTCTGGTCCCGACACTCACACAGCAAGCCTGCTCCACACGCGGTCCCTTTGTCCCTAGCTGTCTACACAGTAAAGGGTGATGCCGCTAACACTATGGCGTCCCTGCAGCACAGGCAACCTATGGTGACTCAGGGAACACTCCTAGGGCCTACGGGGTAGCCGGTCCTTGCAGGTGGTCCATTGACCCCCTGCACCCACTCTACCTCTCCCTTCACCTCCCGGTCCTTTCTGCTAACTCAACCTACACCCCTGCAGCAAACACACTGCACTCCACACTGTAGCCTAGCAAGCAGCACTCGCACTCTCACTCAACCGGGTACCTGCAGCAAACGTGCTCCGCACACAACACTGTGTGCCTACTTGTAGCGCACCAGCCTGACAGCCGTGACCTGACAAGACTGCACACTCCACACAACTGCTAAGGGCAGGGTCCCCTAACCTAGGGGCCGTCCCTCAGACTTACCCACTACCCTGGTGGGGATTGGGCTGCCTGGGATCTGGGAACTACCTTACCTGGTGGTAGGAGCCACTTGCTCCCTACACCCTTCTTTTCCCCTTCCTGCCCCAGCTCCAACGGCGCCGTTCCTAAGCCCGCGAAATGTATCAATGCTCCTCTATTGAATCCTGGCCTCTCATTGGCCACTGTGGACACCTGGTGCCTGCCTCTCTAGGCCTCATGGGACTTGTAGTCCCGTGGAGGCTGTCTTTGCATTGGGGCCGCGTGCGCACTCGCCTTGCGCATGCGCGAGTCCCTAATGGCCGTCGCAACTTTCTAATTGTTCCTGCGCATGCGCGATCACGGCGCATGCACGTGCATCGACAATGGCGTCCCCCGCTAGCCGGGTGCGCCGCCGGGACTCCAGGGACTCGGAGCGCTCCCTGCGGCACCCGCGACCGCTCTGCAAACTCGGAGGGGGGTCTCTGGGGGCAAAATAAGACTGGGGCTACACTTTTATTGCACTGCCTTCCAAAAAATTAATATACATGTGTAATCCCATGGGATTATTTGATTTGTTTTATAAAGTCAACCAGTCCTAGTCCCAAAGTGCTATTCTTGGTTAGAAACCAGGCATCCTTTTATACCCCAGCAATGCACCGATGACCCATCTGTCAGCGTTTAATATTTAACGATTGTGAGGATTCCATAACAAAAAAAAGTGATGTACGTCTAATTCTGATCTGATTGTTGAGAAGCTATTACTATTACTGTACTATTTATTCACCATTGCAATTGGAGATGGTCTGTAGCTTCTTTGGTACTTAATTGAAGGTCACTCGAAATTCAGACCTGTTAACGAACACCAGTTGTCTGTGAGAATCACTGATTTGGAGTCAGTTTTAGTGGCAGTACCCCCCCAAATCTCACTGATTTGGCTCCTTGGACGTTAACATCTATGGGTATTTTGGGTAGGGAGCAGTACGCGAACAAGTTTTTGGTTTTGAGAATATCAACCTTGGAATCAATATCACAAATTGGTGGGATTATTAAAATATTCTTGGAGGTACTGATATATTCCCCTCAGGCTGCACAATTGTTCCTCCCTGTAAGGACAATGAATACCTGTCTCTGCCAAGATTACCACCAGTACTGCCATATGATTTAATGCCAAATAGCAGGGAGAAATTAGTAAATAGTACACACATTTTTTTAGATCTCTCTCTCTCATAAATAATATATATATATAAATAATATATATATATATATAAATGTATCTCTATCTTGACAAATGTACTCGCCCGCTCGCCGCGGCCATGTGCATTTGGCCCGCAGGCGAGTCTCTTACCGGCATTCTTGTGCTGTCTCTCCCCCTTCAGCTCCTGTCAACATGGCCGCCGTGTTGCCATGACAACAGGATGCTACTTGACGTTATGTCGTCCTCCTCCTTCCCTTCTCCCTCCCAACATCCTTCCTCTGCTCTTCACACGGGCAAATCCGGGGCGGAGTTCTGCCGGCGCATCCTGGGGGGGGGGGGGGGTACTGTGTATGGGGGGGTGGAGGATGGCACGGCTGACTATCTCCAGCCTCAGTGGTTTTCAACCAGGGTTGCACCTCAGGGGTTCCACGTCCCCACATAGCAGTGATCCGGCAGGCGCCCTTTCACTGCTGTACTTCCTCTCTCTGTCTGCTCCGTTCGGCATGGCTGACAGGAGGGAGTGCGCGCACTCGCAGGGGTGTGTGTGTGTGTATGTGTGATATGTTGCATCCACAATGTGTTGCTGAGAGCGCTCATGCTTCAGTGCGGTGATGTCATCAACTCTCCAAGAATGAGCGCAGGTGGTCCTTCATAATTTTGCAGGCGCAAGCGGGGGGGCATGGATCGGGGCTATTTCTGTGTGTAATGTGTGTGTTTGTAGCTGTGTGTGTGTGGTTGTGTTCTGTGTGTATTTACTGCTGCTGAGCGCGCTTCAAAGTCAGTCTCGCCAAGCTTGGGAGAGCGTACGTGCTCTTGATTTTAATTGCAATGAGCGCGCCAAGCGTGCTCAGCGGCAGCGTGGATGCAGCCTAAGTGGGAGAATGTGTGTGTGTGTAAGTGGGAGAGGGGGGGGGGGGGGGAGGGTTGGGGTTCCCAAGAATTTCAAATTCGAATTCTTGGGTTCCTCAACCAAAAAAAGGTTGAAAGCCAGGCTGTAACTCCCTGTTCTGACCTACCACGAGTACTGCGGTCCCTCCCCATATTGCACCAGCGGCGGTGCTGCGGCCTCCTTCCCCCTCCGTTTGGAGCCCCTGTCCAGTGAATTCCTCCACTGTCACATTACCCATTTAAATAATTAGGAAGAAATCCTCTCACTTGTGACGGTCGCCCTCCCCCTGGTGCTTGTGCCGATGGCTTCTCCGCCTCTGCAGCCTCCACCTTCTCCCTCTGCCCTGGGCCGCCACTTGTTATTGTGTGGGATTGGGGGAGTTATTGTGTGGTGTGGCATTGGGGGGGGTTATTGTGTGGGATTTGGGGGTATTGTGTGAGATTCGGGGGTTATTGTTTGGGATTGGGGTGTTGTGGGGCATTGGAGGTTGGGGAGAGAGTGGGGGAGAGAGTGGGGTTGAAGGAGAGAGCAGTGGGGTTGGGAGAGAAGAGTGGGGTTGGAGGAGAGAGCAGTGGGGTTGAGGGAGAGAGCAGTGTGGTTGAGGGAGAGAGCCGTGGGGTTGAGGGAGAGAGAAGTGGGGGTGAGGGAGAGAGAAGTGGGGTTGAGGGAGAGAGCAGTGGGGTTGAGGGAGAGAGAAAGTGGGTATTAGGGAGAGAGAAGTGGGGTTGAGGGAGATAGAAGTGGGGTTGAGGGAAAGAGGTGGGAGGTCCCCCGGTTTCACAGCACCAAGCTGCATGTCCCCGGTTTCACAGCACCAAGCTGTATGTCCCCGGTCTCACAGCACCAAGCCACCGGTCCCTCACTCTCACGAGCAGCTTGTTCCACGCTGTCCTGGTCTCACAGCACCGCGCAGCCGGTCCCCGGAGCCTCCTGTCCCCCGGTCTTACCGCACAGCCCCCTGTCTCACCGCACAGCCCTTGCCGCCATATCGTGGGAGGACTATGTGAAGAACCTGGTGGATAAGAATTGCCAGGAAGCGGCTATAGTGGGGTACGGCCGCCTGCTCCGTGTGGACCTGTCACCCACGCTCCTGCAGCACATCTGGAAGAAACTGTGAGTATTGCAAGGGACTGCTCATGCTCATTTTGATATTGATATGGGACTGATACATTAAACAGTGGCTTACACTTTGCTATCTCAATATACGAAGAGGTTTAACATGGAGAGGGGTTCATGAAGGAAGTGAGGGGTACCGTTGCAACTCAGGTCATTGAAGAGGGGTGTTCCGCGGCACGGTTCTGTCTTTCCCCTTCTCCCTCCCTCCCTCTGCCGACCGGTCTCACCGGGGACGCATTGCCCTTGCACATTTGCAGCCGATTGTAGGAGACACGATTGGACTGTATCACACTCACATTTTCATTGTGGAAGAACTTTGTTCATGATTCATATATTTGTCTGTGTCTATATGAATATCAATCTCTTCATTTTTCTGAGCTTTTGAAGAATTTTCTCCTTGAATGAAGTTCTCACCGTGCAGCACTGGTCTTTCAACTTTTTGTTCTACTTCTATCTAAGCTCTGTGCAGCAGAGACCTGCTGTGCCGTTTTTATATACTGCGCTGCGTAAAAGAAAGCTATATATTATCCAACAGATCTCTTCCAAAAAAAAAGGCTGGACATCTTTTTAGAAAGGAAAGGTATACAGGCATACCCCGCTTTAAGTACACTCACTTTAAGTACACTCGCGAGTAAGTACATATCGCTCAATAGGCAAACAGCAGCTCCCGCATGCGCCTGTCATCACGTCCTGAACACCAATACCGGCTCCCTACCTGTACCGAAGCTGTGCACAAGCGGGGAGACTATAGAGCCTGTTACACATGTGTTATTTACATCAGTTATGCACGTATATGACGATTGCCGTATAGTTCATGCATCGATAAGCGGGAAAAAGGTAGTGCTTCACTTTAAGTACATTTTCGCTTTACATACATGCTCCGGTCCCATTGCGTACGTTAATGTGGGGTATGCCTGTACAGGGATATACCAAATAAGTAAACATGGGAAGGATGTTGATCCAGGGAGTAATCTGATTGCCAATTCTCGGAGTCAGGAAGGAATTTATTTTCCCTTTATAAGATATCATTGGATAAAGCGTCACTGGGGTTTTTTGTTTGCCTTCCTCTGCATCAATATACTGTAAGTACGGATATAGGATAAAGTATCTGTTGTCTAAATTTAGCATAAGTTAAACTTGATGGACGTATGTCTTTTTCCAACCTCATATACCATGTAACAAGGACTAATTGTAGTAAAGTATAAATGTAATACAATAAACTGTTATGTCAAAAACGGAAGTTGTTATTAGTTCTTATTAGGAATTTATTCAATCTTTAAGTGGGGGTGGGGCTAGTGCGGTGCTAGATGGCGAGTAGCTTTTTGGGTTGGGCGAGTAGCTTTTTGTCAAGGTGTGTGTGTTGTGTGTGTGTATATGTATGTATGTATATATATATATAAAAAAATATAAAATGGAAATGGCTGTGTTAGTCCTGTTGCTGACTTGAAGAGAGAAACACTTTCTCGAAAGCTTGTCCTATGATATCAATTGTTAGTCCAAATAAAAAAAAATCACCTAATACTGAAGTGCTCATTTATTCTGCACTATATATTCATGTGCAGAGAAGTTTCACTTACAGTACAACGCACATGCTCGGTACAACGCACATGCTCGGCACACCCCCCATTTTTTTCTCTCTGCTATCTCTTCTCTTACCAGCTCCATGTCTTCTTGGGGAGAGGGACATACCAAGAGAAGAAAGCCTTCATCGAATTGCCAGGACTCACTAACCTCCAGTACTGGCTATCGCACCTCAATCTCGCACTAACTGCTATTGACTTGCAGGGCAGTTAACGCAGGATCACGGTGTATTTACCCAAATCAGAGGTAAGTGAATATCCCCTTTAGAGCAGCAGAGATGGGTTCGGTGCTTGGAATAGGTTCCCATTTTGGCTTTTGCACTGGCCCCCAATCCTCCTTTAGGCCACATCTATTAGGCCAAATTTACAGTTCTACAGCACCCATGGGAGTTGCCTATTAGATCATTCTGAAATTTCCAGTGGTTCAGATGGTCTAGTTGCTCAAAAGTGAATCATATACCGTACTTGATATCACATATGCGACTGAAAAATGCACCAAGCACCACACATAAATTACTAGCTGTAATACATTACTTGGCCATTTATATAGGCATTTTTTTAGTATGGTTAAATTTATGTGTGGAGCTCAAGTGTGTTTGGTCTAATTTACAATGCTGGAGGCCACTATTCCCTCCTGCAAGGTTAAAGTTTCCTGCTAAGAGACAAAATAACCCATCTGCATTATGTCGAAAAGTTATGCCTCCATATGAGTGCTTTTTAGGTTATAGTGTATGTGTAAAATCTAACTATGTTTACATTAGAAAATATAGGCTCGGGGGAGGAAAAAATAGAACGCAACAGGAGAAAAAATGCCTGGATCAGCAGGTTAGAGATATTGTCCTACGGAAATAAAGACAGACTTGGGAGAATATGGAGTTTCATAGACTTCAATTGAGTCTCAATTATATAAATCAGTACTTTTATTTTGGCAAAATCCCATATCTCTCTAATTTTGTTCCAGACATTAATATTTATGTAAAATATTGTTCCACTACATCCAGTCAATATTTGTTTTCTAAGTCAATGAGAGATTTTAGGCAAAGGTCCCAGTTGTTATTGATCAGATCACTGGGAACTAGATATCAGCAAATCAATGTCATTGCTCTAACTTTTCCAATAGCTTCTCTCCAACTCAGGAGTCAATTTGAAGAATAATGTGATACAGTTTCCATGTGAGAAGATCATTTGTATTAGTTATGAGTTTTAAATGTATCATTAACTGGTTGAGAATGGGCAAGGCCTTTTTCTTCCCACTATGAAGGTGATTGTTTTAATAAGTTGTTCAAGATCTGTTGTAGTTTAACATTAGGCAAGTCGTGCAAACAGGAATACGTAACTGCAGTTTTATCGGATGGCGCCACTGTATGCTGTATGCCAATCTGTTCTGCACAAAACTGGAAAGTGACTTTTTTTCCACCTGTCACTTGAAACCCCTTACAAACCTTCTGGTGAACATTACCTCCTACAGTTCCATGAGAACTTCAAACGTCCCACCTGACCATCAACCTCAAACTCACCCATTCCCCGGACGAAGTATATTTCCTAGACACCACCATTACTATAAAGAACAACCAACTACAGACTTCTGTATACCGCAAACCTATACACAGAGCCAGCTATTTGAGGGACAACAGCTTCCACCCGACACACACTAAGCATGCAACCATTTACAGTCAAGCCATACGATACAACCGGATATGCTCCGACACAGCAGACCGAGGCCAGCGAATTACAGCCTTGAGATCGGATTTCATAAACCTTGGATATAACCACAGAATTGTAGACCAGCAAATCCGCAAAGTCACCAGAATACGAAGAAGTGATCTCCTTGAATACAGACAGAAAGAGACAAGCGACAGGGTACCTTTGGTGGTCACACATAACCCACATCTAGAAGCCCTACGCAAGATCGCCAGGGATCTACAACCCATTCTCCAGGAAGATACAACACTGCAACAGATCTTCCCCGAAACACCCGTATTATCATACAGACAACCTCATAATCTCAAGAAAATTATGGTGAGGGGTAAAGTATTCAACAGTACAACTGAATGTGTGACAAGACCATGCCAGGACGCAAGATGCAAAACCTGTGCAATGCTCCACACAGCGGGCACAATACAAATACCACACAGGAATCTGGAATACAAAATCAGAGGAAGGTTCACCTGTTCCTCCAGCAATGTCGTGTACCTCATCATGTGCATGAAATGCCCAGGGGGCCGATACTACATAGGTGACACGGGACAGGGGCTAAACAAGAGAATGAATCTGCATCGCCACAGCATCAAACGCGGAACAAGAGACAGTCCTGTCGGTGAACATTTCTCTGACACTGGCCATAAGATGAACGATCTGAAGGTGGCCATAGTCAAAGGTGATCTTAGAACACCGAAAGGGAGACGGTTGCATAAATACAAATTTATGCAACTGTTCGGGACACTTAGTGGTGGCCTAAACCGAGATCGCAGTTTCATGAGTCACTACTGACACGAGAGAACTCTCTTCCCATGAGTGCTAAAGGCCATGTCTATACATACTGCGCTATATGCATGCACACACAGCTGTCTCTTACACATACAAATACTCTATGTAATTCTATATATATATAATGACAAATACACAAAAAGAATGTTGCTCACACTATACAGTATATGTGGATAAACCAGACCCAATGAATAATATTGACTATCCTGGAATAAAAAATAAACCAAGAGAGTCCAAAATAAATGGGAAACTGTAGGTGCTAGGGGATAACAATAATATTAAACACACAAAAGACTAAGACAATCCCCAAAAGCAGCACTCTAAATATACCACAGAATAACTAGTGACGTAATACCAAAAGATTAGGGAACTTAAGTCAGAGCAGAAAATGAATAGATTTTAATAGCGAGCAAAAAGAACACTAACATTTAAAAACATACACACATTGAAGGCAGCAAAAATACAAAAAGACTGTGACTGACTAAAGATTACAAAAATAAATAATGCTGAAAAAATAAATCAAAAGCAAAAAATGTGTCCAAACAATAAATCGAATAACTATATAGAGCGACACAAAGAAAGCTAAATAATTCAAAATTCCCCTGGGGAATAGTTATTAATATATATATATTAGGGACCAGATAGTATCTACACACACTTTTAGTAATGCAACACCCTCTTACATTTCCACACCTACCCACACCATTTATATACACTCCCCCTCCACACACACCTTTTGTAAAGTGCTATATACACTGTGGGCTCTTTAGAAATGTTTATTTATATACATACACAAACACGCACATCACGAACATTCAGGACCTATTTAACACATAAAGTCATAAATCGCATACTACATAGGGGGAGGGATAAGTTTCAGTCACAGATACCATTCCAAGATGCACTGTTTTTAAGTAAAACCCTTGCTTGCTTTACTCAATGCAATAGCGCCGGAAGAAGAGATCAGTGTATCTCGAAAGCTCGCACAAAAAAAAAGCATTTTGTTAGCCACAGAACGGTATCGTCTATTCATTTTTGATTATTAAAGCTCGGCTACCACGGTACGGATACCTCTACATATATACCTGCGTGTATATTAAGAAACACTTGCTGGTGCATTGCGCGTGAGCAAAGAATCTGCAGCACTAAATCCAGGCTGACAGGATTCAAACAGGCTGTATTTGCATCCAAGCGATCCCCAGGCATGTGTTTTGACAGTTTCTTGCCAGGTACAATTGATTTATTAATTACTCTGGTGCAATTAGTGTGATTAAGCTGCACTTGTTTTGTGGGTTATATATGTGTACACTGTCTCCCATGCACCACACCACCCTGAAAAAGGTCCGGTTGGGGGACCGAAACGTCGCTTTTTGTGTCAATTTCTAATACAAACAATTATTTGCCTACTTACCTAAGTGCTGCCCTCTGATTTCGTGTCAAAACGGTATCGTATATCTTATTATTACTTTATGGGACAAGCACCTAACTTTATGGACTTACCAGTGGAGTGCCTGCTGTTTCTTGTGATATATATATATAATAGTCATTTACTATTAATATTTGTATTTTAATAATAAACCCAAGAGTGACGTGGGTTATGGAACACAGAAATATATTAAGGAGAACCACAGAGTTAATTTAACCCCTTTGCTGCCAGAGAGGCTACAAATGCACTTCACACAAATTATACACGTACACACACACACACACAAATTATACACAAACACACACCATTGAAAACCTAGGCAGCTGTAGGTAAGGTGATGTGTGTTAATTACAAAAAAAGTATACAAATCCTGTATGTTGCATGGTTAGGGAGAAATTATAGATTTAAAAAAAAATTAAAAACATACTTCACAACACACAACAAAAGCTATTCTCTCAATGAGAAGCTTTTAAAATAACTTGGTCTTCAAGAAAATATATACATTTGAATTCCTAAAGCTGTATCATTAAAATGTTTTATGTGGGCTTTGAACACAAAGATTTAAAATCATTTAAGTGCAAGTCACATATGTTATAGAATGTGGGCATATGCACTTAATCATATTTTATCCTGAATAAAGGAAATACTGTATGCAGTTTATACAGTAATATGCATGCACGATTTGTAAAATGTTAGGAAGTACCCACATACGGAGGTATACTATTGACATAACAGCGTAATGTGGAATCCTTTATACAAAGACAACATTCATGATATAGTGAATTCCACTGGGGGCATACATTATTCCCTTGTGCTCATAGTACTTCTCAAAGCTACCTCTCTCTCTAATGGGATAGGATTGCTGTTTTCCAACCAACAACTGCTCTTTTCAGCTCAGTTTCTCAGTACAGGCATACCCCGGTTTAAGTACACTCACTTTAACTACACTCGCGAGTAAGTACATCTCGCTCAATAGGCAAACGGCAGCTCACGCATGCGCCAGTCAGCACGACCTGAACAGCAATACCGGCTCCCTACCTGTACCGAAGCTGTGCGCAAGCAGGGAGACTATAGAGCCTGTTACAAATGCGTTATTTACATCAGTTATGCACGTATAAGACGTTTGCAGAACAGTACATGCATCGATAAGTGGGAAAAAGGTAGTGCTTCACTTTAAGTACATTTTCGCTTTACATACATGCTCCGGTCCCATTGCGTATGTTAATGTGGGGTATGCCTGTACTGTGTGCATCTATTATACACATGCGGACAGTCTCATGACTGAATTGGTGCCACAACTATAGCCCCCCCTCAGGAGACTACTAATTCTATAAGAGGTTAACAAGCCCTAACGGGTTAACCGGGTGGGCTCACTCGGGTATTGCCCCTCCCCAG
The DNA here is from genome assembly GCA_036426205.1 of Ascaphus truei. NCBI lineage: Eukaryota > Metazoa > Chordata > Amphibia > Anura > Ascaphidae > Ascaphus > Ascaphus truei. The sequence goes on from CM071567.1 coordinate 206,913,800, forward strand.
TATATCTTGTGACCAGTGAAGTCACTGTAGGGAGATAAAATGGTGTATATACAGTAGCTCCACCCTATGTTCTAGAAGCAGGTTCTTCAGAGTTCTGACTAGTATCCTCACGGAGTACTGTAAATAGGTTTGTGTGCATAGATTAATGCATTAAGTGTCCTGTCACCGTTTGTTGTTTTTGGTTAGAAACGTTACCTTTCAAGCAGCAAGCTGACATTTTTTTTTATAGGCTGTGATTATACCCAGTACTGCAATGCGGTGGTGCGAAACTGTGCACAAGTGTAGCACACCACCCTCTAGGACAGCGGTGCGCAAACTGTGGGGCGCGACCCCCAGGGGGGGCGCGAGACTGCCAACGGGGGGCGCGGGGTTTACAGAGGCCCCGCGCGCTTCCCGAAGGCACTTAAATTAAGTGCCGGGGGAGCTGCAGGGCCTCTGTAAACCTAACTTACCGTGGCTCCGGCGGCTTCCTCCCTGCGTCGCCATGGCAACGCGGCGACAAAATGACGCTGCGAGGTGATGTGACGTCACGTTGCTATGGCAACGTGACGTCATTACGCCGGAGCGCGGGTAAGTTGGGGTTGGGGGGGGCGCGGGAGTGAGGGGACAGCCGGCAGGGGGGCGCAGGGAAAAAAGTTTGCGCCCCCCTGCTCTAGGAGATACTGTTTCAGCTACAGGTGTTTGTGGTGCGGCATATCTGTGAGGGTTCAGGAGATCTGAGTGGTCTGCGATGGGAAGGAGACCAGGACAGGCTTTTGATGTCATCTTGGGTTCCTTGGTGGTGTTCAGCACCTCCAGCTTCAGCAGGTTCTAAGAAGTTTAGAGGCAGTCCCCTCTGATGCACACTCTTACCCCATGCTCACAGACCAACGTCCAGGCAAGGGCAAAAATGAATAAGGGTCTTTATTGGCCGTCACTGCAGTTCTTTCTATTTCCAGCGGATGCAGGGTCTCAGAGGATTCCATGCCTCTGGATGGTGCTTGCTCTCTGATTGTAGAGCATTGATCTTTCTAACCAGCCAGCCATGAGGGCCTGGCTGGCCTCTCACTCCCAGCCGGGAGGAGAGGTCACACACCTGCACTCCTTAGAAAGGGTGGAAACAGACTCACTATAATTTGGTGCTGCCTCCCTGAGGAACCAGAAGGGGAGGGCTCAAGGTCTGTACCTATACCCGATACACAGACCATGAGTCACCAGCACACTTTTGTCACTCAGAGAGGAGCATGAGGGAGGGCCAATCGCCCACAGGACTGCCAGTCACAGCCGCCCTATACTGCTAAGGGCTTACGTGACAGGGGGGAAAAGAGAGGTACAATAGACTAACCATGTTACACAAGCACATTCTTTGGTGCGCACGACTGCAGGGGAGACGAGGTTGATCGGAAGACTCTGATTGGACGTTTGCATCCCCAAACCAGGGCCTGTATCTCGTGAAGTAAGGGCTCCCAGAGGCTGAAATCAACGCAGTTCACATCAGAAGACAGCCTGCTCCCGCACACCAGTATCAAAACACAAATAAAAAATAAAAATAATTTGTTACCATAGCGGCTAATGAAGCTACTTTAATGTAATTTGTATTAATAGTGTGCAGGAGCAGGGACGCCCTGCTTCCCGAGTTACAAGCCCTGGTTTGGGGTGCCGGTATCTCCTCCATTATTTAAATACCCCAGGCACGTGACGCAGACAATTTAAAAATGGCGGCGATACCGGCACCCGATGCCCCATAACCAGGGCCTGTAACTCGAGAAGCAGGGTGTCCCTTAGGCTGAAATCAAAGCGGTTCAGCTCAGCAGACCCCCTGCTCCTGCACACTATTAGTAAAAATGGCATTAAAGCAGCTTCATTACCGTAGCAGCTAGCTGCCGTCACATGTAATTTCAACCAATCAGATTGTGAGATTATATCCCCAATCTGATTGCTTGTAGTAAACCATGTGACAGAGTACATTTTTGGAAAGGATGTGATGTTATCCAAAGGGAGTGACGGCCTTTCATCATGGCAGGGGTAAGTGCCAGTTACATTTACTTTATGCTGCTGATTTTAAATGGGCAAATGCATTATCATCAATATCTGGATAATAGTAATTTTCCCCATTACTGTACTGTATGCATTGGGAGGGGGGTGTATATATAGCAATATATTGCACATTTTTCCCCCCCAGCACAGGATTGGTACCGCAGACCAGCGGACACCCCCGGAGACCACCCGAGGACCCCGGACAACCCTGAACACCCGCGGGGGGGGGGGGGGGGCCCAAGACACTCGTGGGGACCACATGAGGACCATCGGACACCCTTGGGGCCCCCAGACACCCGTGGGGACCACCCGAGGACCCCCGAACTACCATGGGGCCCCCCAAAACCCACGGGAACCAACTGTAGAACCCCACCAGCCTCAGGATTGATAAAAGTTCATTTAAAAAAACAAAACATGATTTTATGCACGTCTCAATATTTTTTGCGCCAGCCTTTAGCTGGTGAAAAAATATGGTGAGCTTTTAGGGGCCGATAAACGTATCACTTATTGGACGACTTTGTCTCTGACTGTTTATGGGTGATAAAAAGCCATTATAGCACGATACTGCACTGTTATCACTGCTTTGTGAATTGCAGAGCAGGCAGTATCACGCTATAAAGGCATTTATCATGCATTAAACCACTTATCACTGTTTAGTTAATAGGCCCCACAGAGAACAGTGTCAGTTTGCGTTTGAGAGACCTGATGAATTGGAGAGGACAGGTGTTCATTGTCTTCTGCAGAAACAGTCAAATAATTTCTGAAAAGAAGTCATTCTTCCTGCTCCAGCGACCTCAAGGGCTTTGCTTGGGCATCCTTACCAGTTTCTGTCTCTACTCCTCCTATAATGGTAAATTGGGAAGGTGGGTGGCTTTGGAAAACAGAAGGGTTACAACCAGACTAGAGAGGAGCCATGTAAAGCTCCCCCACTAGTGCCAAGGATTAACCATCTTGAGTTACAGCACCAGGCTGTGGGGGATATTGTAGTAGCTGCAAATTTGTCCTCGTCAAATCGCATGGTGTGACATGGTCAGAAGTCATGAAATAAAATGTGGCATACTTTGTATTACAAATCACATTGTTTCCATCACGTCCATTAAAATAGAGAATACCAGTGGTTAAACAGCCAATCCAAGTTGTACTTTAGCAGAACTACCTAGAGGTAGCGTTAGCTGCCTCCAGAACCTGAAATATGGGTAGGTAGGAATGAACCCGCTTGTAAAAAAGCCGATCTCACAAGGTTTGGACATTTGAGAAGGGGTTACAGAATACATAAATCTACATTTGCGAGCAAAAGGGCTCTTTCCGCATGGTAATGCATTTCTTGTAGCTACTAGAATATCACTGTGTGTGTTTCACGCTTAATGAGTGAGATATAACAAGTTTCTCCCCACATATGTAACCATGGCTATCAAACACCTAAAAAAAATCCTGTTAAAAATAAGTGAACCGTCTCTGATTTCAGGAAAGGCTAATTATGCTAAAAGAAGACACAAAGGTCTTTTGACCCCATTTTCAAAAGTGTTTTGTATAAATAAATACTATGAGAACAAAAGATTAGGCCATTGCGTGCGATTATTAGCACGAAGACTTGTACAGGCATACCCCGCATTAACGTACGCAATGGGACCGGAGCATGTATGTACACTACCGACACACTTTATTAAAGTGTGGCCGGTTCCGCAAGCCGGGAGATTTCCCGGCTTGCTAGTGGCCGCCCCTCTGCATGCCGCGCGTCACCGACGCGCGGTCACGCGTCATCGGGAGCCTGTGCCCCCTGCACGCGCGTCCAGGGCTCCCCGAGGGAGCCCTGGTGTCCCGCGATGTGGGGGACGGCGGCAGGGGGTTCCGGGGGACCCGGCGGACCCGGCAGCGGGAGGGAGAGCGCCCCGATCGGAGGGCGCTCTTCCGCTGCTTCGGCGCGCGCCCGGCACCCTCCGGCGCGCGCCAGTTTACTGCTGCGGCCGAGAACGGGCAAATGCTCGAATAAACTCGGCCGCAGCAGTAAAGCAAAAATGTATTTAAAGGGAAGCACTACCCTTTTCCCACTTATCGATGCATGTACTGTACTGCAATCGCCATATACATGCATAACTGATGTAAATAACGCATTTGTAACAGGCTCTATAGTCTCCCTGCTTGCGCACAGCTTCGGTACAGGCAGGGAGCCGGTATTGCTGTTCAGGACGTGCTGACAGGCGCATGCGTGAGCTGCCGTTTGCCTATTGGGCGATATGTCCTTACTCGCGAGTGTACTTAAAGTGAGTGTACTTAAACCGGGGTATGCCTGTACTCCTTTAAATAAAAGTGTTCTGTAAGAAAAAAAACAAAAAAAAAGCAAAGAAGAAAAAAGGAATAGGAAAGGAACCTTACATGCGCTGAAACCTAAAATATACTTCATAAGTGGTAGTATAGAAGGATTCTTGTGGTCTGGAGTATCAGTCCATACTGGGTGGAATAGAGGCTTTGCTTTTTTTTTTACTTTGTGAGATTTTCTTTTAAGTGAAGATTTTTTACTGTATAGTGTTTGTAGTTCTTTATTCACTATATGGAAAAAGGTATCAATGTGGGTGCCTTTTGATTGAGTTGGAAAAGAGGTGGAAGGTTTGCAGAGGCCATTGTCCTTGGATGTAATTGCGACTACAGGGCAAGTGGCTGTTGGGTTAGGCAAGGTGGGGAGCTCTGGGGTGGGCTCAATTGGACTGTCCTCCTGAAGTTCTATAAGGATCTGAGATGTTCTTCATCTCGATGGTCCTATTTGATCCCCCCCCCCCCCCCCCAGATCATCCATTCCTAGATTACAATCTAGTGAAACCCACCAGATTACAATCCAGTTACCCAGCATCAGCCAATCAGGATAGAGGAAGCTGCCCATTACCCTATCATCCCTGATCTCTCGTTGCTCAGGGAAATCTTGCGGCCCCAAGCCACTATGTCCAGAGAGGTAACTCCGGACACATACATGTCCAGTAGTACCTCTAAGATTTTACTGGACAGAGTGTCCAAATACAGGGCAGTTCGGTTAAATACTGGACACCTGGCAACTCTACACCTGATACAGAAACCTGTAACTCAAGAAGCAGGGGGTCCCAAGACCTAAAATTAATGCGGTTCAGCTCCGGAGACCCCCTGCTTCAATCATATGTAATTTAAAAATAATTTTTTTTTTTAAAAACCAGCGTGATTGCCTGTTAGAGCTGTGCAGGGAGATGGACCAATTCCTTCTGCTCTCTGCACAGCTTTTCCAGACTTGTGCGGCCCGGTAGGATTAACACAGATGGAGTCCCATTCAGAAGCAGGGACTCCCGCTGTGTTAATCCTGATGGGAAATTTCCCCATCACCACTTGGCTATGATAAGGCTGCAGTTCACCCGCTCCATGCACGGGGCAGGTTGGAGATGAATGTGACTGCATCTGTATATCCGAGCCAATCAGATCTACACTGAAAAAAGGCCCAGAGAAATCCCTGTCGAAGGCCAAGGAAGGACCGCAAAAGGCAAAATGAAGTGATAACATTGTTAACAAGGTGTCCCAACAGGTTCCCCCTGAAAATGGTCACCTCCACCAAGACAATACACAACATGAACTGTGGGAAAAAACATTGAATCTGCCTCATTACAATACATTAAACTTCCTCCCCCCCCCCTCTCCCCCACGCTCGTCCTACCCGTAGAACCAGCTTCTCCATCCCATGTCCAAGAATACCAAGCCAGACATTATGTAAACCAAGTAATCATAACCTTATCACTGACCAACAGGAAACTTCAGCACTGCAGGAAGAGCTCGACTGATATTAGAGTACACCAAGGGCAGATATGCTTGGTATTCCTACTAAGTAGCCCCCAAGAATAGTTCAAAGCTTTATTACATATTTCGAGAGGGTGAAGCTGTGCAGGTATAACCTAGTGATGGGCTAGGACCTAGACACTATTACCACAGCTACTGAAGGTACTGTACATTCAAGGCAGCAACGAGGACGACGTGTTAGACAATGAGAGCATCAGTGGCTTTGTATTGAAGCAAACAGTATTTTTTTTGGAACATTTGCCGCTAACAGCAACTTTACCTAACAGAGTTCTTGGGTTCCCACTGACAGGGACACACACAATCTTATTTTAAGAGTGGCAGAAGACTGACCTTAGATGCTGGTGGACTAGGTTGACATTTCTTTTTTTATTATTACTTACATTTTTGATTGATCATTTTGTATACATAAAAAAGTAAGGTATGCAAAACAGAAAACAAAAAAGGGGGGGGTACAATAATACAAATAAACTGGTTATGAAACAATAAAGGAGAGGGAGATCAGGGAAGGGGGGGGAAGGGACAGCATTTGTAACAATATAACACTGTAAACAACAATTTAAATACCAGGTATTCTAGTCTATATATGGGGATATACCTGCATTATTTATTTATAAAATATTTTACCAGGAAGTAATACATTGAGAGTTACCTCTCGTTTTCAAGTATGTCCTGGGCACAGAGTTAAGACAAATAATACATGTTTACAAATACAGTTACATAAATGAGCAGGGTATACATTATATACAAGACATTGCATGCACAGTTAAAGAAAATATATATTATGGGCGTATGAAACAGTTACAGACCAGATTAAAATGTGTCACAGCCTTAGATTTGAAAGAACTTAAACTGGTGGTTGATGTAAGAGTCTCTGCTAGGTTGTTCCAGTTTTGGGGTGCACGGTAAGAGAAGGAGGAGCGGCCGGATACTTTGTTGAGCTTTGGGACCATGAACACTCTTTTGGAGTCTGATCTCATGCATGACGGAACCAAGGAGCCCAAATCTCAAAGAATTAGATTGACATTTCTTAGCTGCAACAGCAAGCCCCTATCCATTCAGGTTCCTTCACTCAGGCCTTCCATGTCTGTCCTGGCCTTGCACATGTATGGATGGCCCAGGATGGCCCTGGGGCATTACGCCGTGCAGTCTGACCCTCTTTGTTTTCCATCCTGGTTATTCCTAATTTACTATGCCCAACACTCCTAAATTATAAACTACCAAAGCCACTGTCCCTAGATAGAACTAGACATACAATAGTCCTTCTGAGGAGTTGCTATCCCATGGATTGAGAAGATAACCCATTTGTGCCCTTATGGCTGGCCACACAAGAATATAAAGATGCTTAGAAGTCTGATCGAATTTGAACTTTGAAATATATACTGTTGCTTTAAATTGCGCAACAAATTATTTGAAGATGTGAGAAGGTGATAAATGCATTTGCATACATGAGCATCCTCAGAATAATAAAACATGACAATAGCAGAAAAGTGTCCATCACTGCTAAATACATTTCACACCAAAGTAGGTATTTTAAAATAGCCAACATTAACATTGGGAACAGATATCAGAAATGTATACGCCACTATAGATTTGAGATGAATGAGCTTTTAATTTGGCTGTACTACTGAAACCAGTAAGAAGACATGTTCTCTCTTTCAACTCTAAACCTTCATCCAAGGCAGTTCTACCACTTCCCAGAAGCTGATCTTGTGGGGAGAACTATTCCTACTTCTTGTCCTCTTGGACCTACCAAAATGTTTGCAACAGGCAATTGGAATATGAGCCCGTATCCTATGGAGCTGGTTGTACAATATAGGAGATAATAAACACTTGCTCTATACTGAGAAGGGTGCGACCCAAGGATAATGGTGTCCAGGTGGAAACTATAGACAATAAACATTAAGTACATAACAACATAAAGAAAGTCCCTTTGAATGGGTGCACTCCTAATAATGGTTAACTTGTTCTATGTATTATATACACTCCATTGACTCAATAGCAGTAATAGTTAGCGTAAATAGCCATTAGTATGGTAGATATTAAAAAGAGGATAGTAAATTAACAATTTAGGGAGTGGGTATATAAATGGACTGATAGGTGCCAACTGCTCCATAATTAGAGACTACATGCCAAAAAGACACTTGAAAAAATACTGTCAACATTCATGATTTTTGGACCTTCAGTCTATGAGCGATAATAAGGACCTTTATTCAAATTTTTATATATGAGACACATTTATGCCGAGATCCTTTGTGTTATTATATAGAATTAAATTTTTTACTATCAATAATGCTTCCTAGGCTCAGGAGATGAGTTAGCTCATGTTTGTGTATGTTTTTATTATAATTTTAAGGTACTCACGGTGTCTATATGGCGCGGTCAGTGATACCCGATTTTTTACATCGAAAGCCAATGGGAAGCGTCAGCCATCACCATAGCAACAGGGACGCTATAAAACAACGTCTCCCCGCGTGGTCACGTATCCCCAGAAGAAGCCGTGGTTGCGGTGACACAGCTGTAGGAAACGCTGCCTCGAGCATGTCACGATCCATTAGAAGCAGGGAGGACACACTATGCGTACCTGCAGGACGCAACTTTCTCCCTGAGAGCAACTTTGTATATGTATTTTTCTATTAAGTTTGTTAAATCTACAGCAGTGTAGAAACAGTGTAGCTGCGATCAACTGCCAATTACTTTCTAGGATAAAGTTAATAGACTTAATATAGTGTTGCTATAATGAGTGGTATACTGGATGGGGGCATTAGCTTCTGTTTTTTCTCCGATATGAAACCGCTATTCTCTGACATTGTTTTTTCTCCTTCAGAAAGGTGTATAAGTAGATTGGATCCTATTGACAATTATATATATAATTAAATTACCAATTAGTATTGCTCAGGATCTTCTATTAGATTTTTTTAATTTTTGAGTAATGAGTTATGTAATAAAGGTTTTGTATAATATAATGAATAATGTAGACAGTATTTTATCAAAAGTGTATTTTTGTCATGTAGTCTCTAATTAGGGAGCAGTTGGCAACTATCAGTCCATTTATATACCCACTCCCTAAATTGTTAATTTACTATCCTCTTTTTAATATCTACCATACTAATGGCTATTTATGCTAACTATTACTGCTATTGGGTCAATGGAGTGTATATAATACATAGAACAAGTTAATCATTGGCGTGCGCTCCACTCCGTTCACTGCTGCCTCCTTGTCCTCCGTGTCAGACGCGATAGGTCACTTCCGGTTAGTGACGCACCTTGGATCGCGGGGAATCCCGATTGCAGGAGGATCTCAGTGGTAGGCTTTCTTCACTGGGGGCAGAATCGGAGTCCTCTGATGCGCCGCAGCAAACCAGACTAGACGCAGCTCCTGACGAAGCTTTACCAGCGAAATGCGTAGAGTCTATGGTTTGCTGAGGCGCATCAGAGGACTCCGATTCTGCCCCCAGTGAAGGAAGCCTACCGCTGAGATCCTCCTGCAATCGGGATTCCCCGCGATCCAAGGTGCGTCACTAACCGGAAGTGACGTATCGCGTCTGAGAGGTTTGACACGGAGGACAAGGAGGCAGCAGCGAACGGAGGGAGCGCACGCTAAACCATTTTGTGTGTCTGTATTATTAGGACACAATTGACTACATACAAGTGGAAGTCCTTATACACCATCACACATCTGAGTCCAGCCAAAAACAGCAGTTTTTGAAATGCATCTTTATTACTAGAACCACGTGAGTCTCCATTCGCGAGAAACCTCTGCATTTATTGTCAAACAATTGGTTTAAAGACTTTATTTGCACTATATTGTGTTTCATTTTCTTCACATATAATATTTTGAGATTACTTTCGTTTACGAATTCAGCTGAGTGGAGTCCCTAGACCATCCATCAAAGGGTTGTTTGAGCTGCATTTTTCTATATATTTCTATTTGCACTTTAATATTCATTATAACTTACAAGATATAGCCTATTTTATGGTACTATATTATTTATTGCACATGTTTTTTTGGATTGTCACTATTATTTATGGTCACATATTCACAGACACTGGATAGCACTAATTAGTGCACCTTATATTGTGGGCGCCCACCCTATTTTTTTTTTTCATGGCGCTATAGGGTGGCAGTTCTAGTAGATTTTTCCTGGGCAAAGTGGCTATGGGGTATACTCTGACCATCCCCTTTTCTGACCATTTACTATAAGGGACAGTATAGTGGGTATATACCAACTCCAAAACGGGAGTCTAAGCAGCACCTCTAATGTAAGCCCTCTTTTCCATCTCCTTAAACCGACTCCTAATCGCAAAGGTGGGGGCCCAAGTACTGCTCCTAGTTATAACAGTGCTATCCCCTGTGCTGGGCACATGGCCCAAAGGTCAGACAATAGTACCGCACATTAGGCCTTGAATAACAAAACGTATTTATAAAAACCACTTATTGCCACAGATATATAGACATAGCAGTGATCCTCAGTCGGAGGATCAAATACACAATTTTAAGGAATTTAATTGTTTCCCAATGTCCCCATGACCCCCTAAACTGTTATGAGGGGCCGGTGTGTAAGTGCCGGCACAATGTTTGAGCTCTGTGTAACTGTGGATGTAACACGTCAGGTCTGTTCTTCGCAGAGCCTTCAGTACCCTTGTCTGTGACTGACAATCCCCTTGTTCATTACTCACAACACCAACAACCAAGCGAATTGCCGATCATCCCAATAAAAAAACACAGTCTCAGCTCTCTCTCACTCTTTCTGCGACTACTAGTGTCCACATGTCTCTTTCTCTGCACGTTCCGCTGGGCCCCTTGCTGGATGGAAGTGACCTTGAGTCTCAGCCAGTCCGTCCTGAGATCACTCAGGCTCCCTGGAGGACAGCCTCCACATGCAGGCTGCAGCCTCCACATGCAGGTTTCAGCCCCCTTCAAGATACCTCACGTCTTCCACAGCCTTTCCTATTGGCTGCTTCTCTGTCTGTCATGGGTCACATCCTCCTGCCCCAGAAGTGACTACCTGATCCAGCACAGCATGCTGGGAGTTGTAGGTGTCCTATTGCAGCCAGGGGGCAGTGTATGTGTGTCAGCTGTATGCACTTACAAAGGGGTTACACGTGTAGTTTGAAAAAAACATTCAATATCAGAATATAATTTTTTATTTTGGAAAACGGAAAAAATTTTTTATACCTATTGGTTTTTTTTTTTTTTTTTATTGGAAATTCTGCAGACTTGTACATACAGTATAGTTTTTAACATGCATACTGTAGCAGATTCTTATACAGGTATCTCTTTATGTGCCATACAATATTCGTTTTGCATTATTTCCTTTTAATTTTTAATATAGCAACACTTGCACCTTCAACTCAACTTGTAAACATTTAGCTGTACTATGTCAATCCGTTCTGTCCTTTTACCTTCAGCTTATTCCCTCTTGGTAGTATACCCCAGCCTTTGCTTCGTCTGTTTTGGACCTATTGCTTTCTTACTATAGAAAGTATGCTGCTTATTGTATCATCCTATGACGCGTAGTAGTGCACCTATTATCTTTCCTTTATCTTTCTTCATCCCTGCAGAGTTCTTTCGTGTGTAGATGGTGCCGCTGTGTAACGAAACAGCCACGTGCTGTACCTCTATTGCATTTTTTCTGTTTTTAAAGTGAGTACATGTTTTGTTTAAAACAAACAGTATTTTAGTACAAAAACACATCATAAAATACAGTGTAGTTGTAAAATAAGTTGTGAGGGGCGTAAAATGTTTATGTTTATCAAAAGGGGTTAAAAAAAAAAAGGCCAAGGGAACACTGCCATACAACCTCCATAGTAACTAGAAAAGAAATACACTTAAAAAAAATATATCTGTTCTGTTTTTTTTTTTTAAATCATTTTTATAGTTTGCCAAGAATGCTTTTATGACGATCCATTATTTACAGCAATGCAGCCATTTCAAAGTGTGCTTTGTAATGATAGAATTGTGAGGTAACTTTGTTTGTTTTTAAATGTAGAGGACATGCAGCTACTATTAGTAACCCCGCACCATATTTACAATCCCACACTTAAAGGTACATTCATTCTTGAGCAAACATGCTTAAAACACCTTCGGAAGCCTTGGCCACAATACAATCACTTCATAGTCTTTTGATTTTAAAACCCCAATCTTCACAGATTGCCAATTTTATTTTGCACATTCCTATTATATTGACTATAAAATATCTCCGCTGGCCCTTCGAAGAGATTTTTATTTTATTTTTAAAATAGGAAATGTTTGGAATGTCTCCACAGAGCCCAGTGCAGTGTGAGGTTTTCCAGCTGGAAGGTGTCTTATAGCGCAGGGGTGCGCAAGAATTTCTAGGGGCAGGGGGGGGGGAGTGGCGGTTACAGAGGCCCTGCGGTCTTCCCCACAGCATTTAAATTAAATGCCGGGGGACGCGAGAGGCCTCTCTAACGCCTTTACCTGCTCTCTGCTGCTTCTTCAGCGACGTGTCGCCATGGCAGCGCGCCGTGGGGTCATGTGACGTGACGCATCACCATGGCAACAGGCATCAAACAACACTGTGGCGTCACATGACCCGCGGTGTCATTCTACGCCGGGTCCTTGGAGGGGGGGGGGAAAGGGGAGGGAGGCGCGATCGCTGTGGCTGCCAGGCAGGAATGCGCAGGTCAGGAACTTTATGCACCCCTGTTATAGAGTTATACCTGTTACTAAATATGGCCCCTTAAGGCACACTCACTTGAATTGGCTGTAAGGCGTCTTCTAGCATTTGAGGTGTCTAGTGGCATTGACGGTATATTCTAGCATTAATGGTGTTTTATGGGGTAGCACTTGTTATTTTAAAGGAGTGGCTCAGTGAGAAAAGACACTGACTGGCACGGAGTTTGAAGCAGGGGAACCTGGTTCAATCCCTGGTGTTGGCTCCTTGTGACCTTGGGCCAAGTCACTTTATCTCCCTGTGCCACAGGCACCAAAAACATAGATTGTAAGCTCCACGGGGCAGGGACTGTGCCTCTGTAAAGTGCTACATAAAAACTAGCAGCGCTATACAAGAACATGCTATTATTACTATTATTAACTAGCTCTATGGCTTCCGGAGTCTGCCTCACTCCAGATTACTCCAGGAGATTACATTGCAGCTTTCTAATGAGCACTTCAGTATTGGGTGATACCATTTAAGACAAGCTTTCCAGAGTTCTCCTCTCTTCCTCAGATCCGCTTTCTAAGGGTAACCACAACAACCATATGTTTTTTCTTATATTACCGTCAATGTCCTGCGAACCATGAGTCCCCCAGAGGTTAGAGCACCACGGATCAGCTCTGCTGCTTTAAGTACTTAACCGAGGAGATTGGTAATTAGTATACAGTATTTGTGTTTAAAAATAGTTTTTAGAGTGAATTAATCTTTAAGCCATTTAATACTGTATGAACCTGCAAAACACTTTGGAGCAAATTGTTCCAGCCCCGTGCAGCGCCAAAGGGAATATTCTGTCATAACATGCTGCAGAACTGAATCCAAATCCTCGACACAAAAGAAATATATCCCCCCTAAAGAAAATCACCAGCGCACATCTGCAACTGAGCAGCCAAATGAGGCCAAACATGTCTGATATCCAGTCATGGGCTCTGGCAGCACAACAGGAGTACTAAATCCTAAAAGCTGCTAAAACTCCACGAGGCGTTTCTTAACATACCAGGCACTAAATCTACCCGTAATGTGGGATGGACAGGGAAGAAAAGTCCTTAATCTGATATTGATTAAAATCTTGGCTTTGTTACACTTGTAAGTGAGCAGGGGGAAAAAAAGTTTGGCTCCCAAGAGGTTGGCTGTGGCACCACAAAGGCAAACCCATCCTTTCTGAACCTTTGTAGTGTGTGTGAGGGTGAGGGAGCATTACTGAACATTTAAAGGCTCAGAGGTGAGGAACATTTAACAAATGAATAAGATGCAGGCTGGTATTGGGTTGAATTCATTGTGCCGTTCCTGCTGGTGGGGTCCCAATGCCTGACGAGTTGCGCACTTGCACAGCCGTTAACACGAGTCCTATCTTCGGAAACAGGACATGCTCTTCGAGAATTTCGCCAGCTTCATGATGCCCATAAATATATTTAAACATGGCTATAAATTATTTAAAAAGAAAACCTGGAATCCAAAATGCCAGCTAATGTGTGTGGTGTTAACCCTTTCACTGTCCTTGGGCACGGAAACACCCAGCAAAGGATTCATCCTGGGTCACCTTCCAGAAGGGCCCCCTTCCCCCCTGTTTTAGGCGATAATGTAATTTATATTGTTGTAGCCTGTGGTATCCCGGTGGCTAGGTATGTTACTGCTTCAACATTCATGCATTTTATTTGATTTTCCGATCTGTTCCGATCACAGTTTTACATACTACTAGATGGTTCATTTACTGCTTTTCTTTGATGAAATATTTATTTTGAGAAAAGGAAGGAAATCAGGTGAAGAAGCATAATAATTTTATTATATCAAAAATACCTAATCTTAAAGAAGCCCTCTACCACAGGGGTGCGCAAACTGGGGGGGGTGGGGGCATGAGAATTTCTTGGGGGGGGGGTGCGGTGGTTACAGAGGCCCAGCGCTCTTCCCACAACATTTAAATTAAATGCCGGGGAGGCGTGAGGCCTCTAACTCCCTTACCTGCTCTCTGGCGACGCGTCGCCATGGCGGCAAATTACGCCGCGGGGTCATGTGACGTGCCACCATGGCAAAGCACGTCAAATGACGCAGCGGGGTCGCGTGATGTCAGACGACCAGCGACATCATTTCACGCCGAGTCCTTGGAGAGGGGGGGACGCGAACGCTGCGGCTGCCGGGCAGGGGGGTGCAGCTCAAGAAGTTTGCGCACCCCTGCTCTTCTCCACGCAGACTCCATTTTACATGCCTTTCAGATGACCTAAGAAGCCCACGTTTATCATTGGATTCCTCACTCTACTTTTGTATGCCTTACAATCATGTCAGGAGCAGTCAGCTAAGAACTAGGGACCGGAGACTTTGACACAGTGGTTCCCAACACTTTCCCTTAAACTCCTGGGCTCACACCAGATTGGAGGAAAAAACAATTCACCTTCGCACAGGTGAATGTAAATAATTTGCATGCAATATGAATTCAAAGTTGGATGGTTGTCACAGAAACCTGGTGTGGCTGGGGGGTTCCTCATGGGGGGTTTGGGGAACCATTGCTTTAGTGATTTGAGCCTCAACTAAATGAGCTATGCAGTCACCCGATGTAAACCGGTGCAATAAAATTATAAAAAAAAGACATCAATAATTATTGTCTCAGGCTTCGGTTCCCTGCTATTAAACCAACTAGAGCTCCTTCAAGTTTGTCAAGATCCTGCTTGGTCCTCATCAATGCCTTCAAATACTTTCTGTGCAAGCTACCCGTCTATCTTAACAAGCTCCTCACCCCCAACATATGCAGCACTTATCTGAGATCTGACCCAAAAGACTGTTCATGGTCCCAAAGTTCAGCAAAGTATCCGGCCGCTCCTCCTTCTCTTACCGTGCACCCCAAAACTGGAACAACCTACCGGAGACTCTCACAGCCGCCACCAGTCTAAGTTCTTTAAAAACTAAAGCTGTCTCGCATTTTAATCTGGTCTGTAATGGGTACATACGCCTATAAAATACATCATCTCTAACTGTGCATGCAAAGTCTTGTATATAATGTTCACTTATGTACCATGTATTATTTGTCATCATAACTCTGTGCCCAGGACATATTTGAAAACAAGAGGTAACTCTCAATGTATTACTTCCTGGTGAAACATTGTATAAATAAATAAATTGTATTGTATGTCTTTATGTATATAGCGCCATTAATGTACATAGCGCTTCACAGTAGTAATACACGTGGTAATCAAATAAACAACAGATAATATAAATAACAGATCATGGGAATAAGTGCTTCAGACATAAAGGTAACATTAAGGAAGAGGAGTCCCTGCTCCGAGGAGCTTACAGGTTAATTGGTAGGTAGGGAGAACGTACAGAGACAGTAGGAGGGAGTTCTGGTAAGTGCGTCAGTGTATCCTGCCAGCTCACTTTGACTTTGGATTTCCCTGTGACTTTGTAAAGTCAGTCTGCACTCTCCCAGCCACCCTTCATGGTCACATCTTTCCTGGTATTTATTCTTTTGGTCACACTTTTCTCCACATCTGTCAAGCCCTCAATATCTTCTGTATCATAGGTTTCATTTTTTTTCTGTCTAGCTGAACTATCAGAGTATCCCGTCATGGGCCAACTTTGAATGACTGTTTCCTGTCTATATGACAATACAAAAAAAGGAAAGATACTATATAAAATGTATGGTATTTATACCATGGCCTTGAACGCCAAATAATTGTAGTCATATAGGCCATGCTCCAGGCACTCTCTGCTTTGCACAGTTGCATCCATATGAAAGATGAGCAACAATAAGAATAAAATAAAAAGACATGGTATTATTACCCAGCTGCAAATTGGTAAGCTCAGACAAAAAACAATGTAATGATTTACCAAAGATCACACAGAGTGTACTTACAGTATGTGTATAAATGTCTGGGGCTGATATTGAATCCACAATCTTAAGTGTTCACTTTAAACAGCTATACTACACCTACAGTACAATACACCCCTTTCTTGTACATCTGCTACTTTCTTTGTAGGCCAGTATAGGCTTTGGTTTCTGTTGACATATCAAAGCCCTTAATTTGGCAAACTTCTTATTCCCTCTAACACCTAACTTGTAATACTCACAGTTTCTCTCCTGTTCCTGAATGTCCTATATTACTTCTTTCTGTCTGTTATCCACTAAATCCAGTTCTTGCCTTCATTAATTCTCCAAAACACCTCTGTATACCCTGTTTAAATATTTTCCCCTCACTTCTGCCATTTTCACAGTTTCCATAAAGAATCACATCTCTTATAAGGTCATACTGTATATACAAGGATTGATGTAGAACTGAGAACATATTGCAAATTATTCAGGGTGGAAGAAATAACACTGTGACACATAACATACTGAGTGGGAAAATGATAATAGCTTGTGGGTGTAAAAGTGTATAAATTCCTCAAGTAACTGTCTTACCCTAGAATATGTGGGGGGTTCCTCTCACAAATAGAACGTTTATATGATGTCTTTTAACCTCTTATAGGAAAGCTACAAAAACATTCCAAAAGAACACAATTCAGACATGTGCTTAAGTAAAAGGCACGAAACAATAGGAAAAAGCAGGCACTAATACTCAGGAAACAGAAGGGTAAATGATGTCCAAGAGAGCGTGTGCCCATTAAAAAAAATAATTTAATGGATACTACAAAAAAACAGCTACATTACGGGGTACACAGACCCCCACCAACGCGTTTCGAGCGTAAGCTCTTTCTCTAGGTGACTATCTAAAGTACTCACCAGTCTGTTTAAGTACCCGCGCTGCTGTCCACTTGTCGTTCACTTCCTGAAACCCTCAGGAGTGACGCGAACGTAATGACGTCAGCGCGTTTCGTGGGAAATACAAAATACTACAACTTTATTAACCAAAAAACATTAAAACAATTGCAATGCAGAAAACACACATACGAATACTTGGTATAACTTTAAAGGATGAAAGAACACACAAAAAAAAGTACATAATTAAAAAGAAACATCATAAATAAATGAATATCTCTATTAAAAGAAAGAAAATACCTAACAAATGGACGGACTAGTTGACTAATGTATCAATACATATAAGCACATAATGATACAAATTAATGACCATTATAGACATATACACATATGTATAAAACGTCAACATCCATTTGAAAAAAGAGAAATCGTATAATGAGCTGTAAAGAACCTGGGAATGGAATAACTAAGGCTGACTGATGTATTCAATAGTATAATGAATGGAAACAAATAAATATATCAATTAATCATAAATACTATAGTGAAATATTGTATATCAATCAATACACTATTGACGTGAAAAACCATATGCTTAAAAAAAAATTAAACATTTACGCTCTAAGTTATTAATTAAACTATAAATGTAACACACATAGGGTAAGTTTAAATGTAAATGAGGGCAATGTACAGAACAGGGAATGTTGATATAGAGATTAAATGAAAATATGTATGGACACCTATAAGATATAAAGTTGTAGTATTTTGTATTTCCCACAGCACGCACTGACGTCATTACGTTCGCGTCACAACCGAGGGTTCAGGAAGTGAACGACGAGTGGACAGCAGTGCGCCTCATGGGTACTTTAGATAGTCACCTTGAGAAAGAGCTAACGCTCGAAACGCGTTGGTGGTGGTCTGTGTACACCGTAATGTAGCTGTTTTTTTGTAGTATCCATTAAATTATTTTTTTTAATGGGCACACGCTCTGTTGGACATCATTTACCCTTCTGTTTCCTGAGTATTAGTGCCTGCTTTTTCCTATTGTTTCGTGTCAATTACCTCAGAAACAACGGAAGCACACCCCCTGTTGTGGAAGAAGACTGGACAGTCATAAGGACATCACCAACTCTAACGTGAGTTATTTAACATCACATGCAAATTCTCCATTCCGATATCATATGTTGGGACACTTTATTGTGAGGTCCCTTACTGCATTGCTTGAGGGGACCCTAGCCTACTAGTCGGATTACAATGGAGTAGTGATTACAATACGGTTGTTCCATGTGTTATGGGTTGGCTATCCCTTATTCATTAACCAGGGGGTTACACTTCAGGAATCATCATTCAATTTCATTGAACTTTATTTTTTGTCTAGTACAACTTTGAGGCTTTTTTTCAGAGCACCACACATTTTGCCTTTTTTCCTTAAGTAAAAGGCGTTGAACAAAAGCCCCAAATAGCAAGGCATGTCAGAGTTGCAATAAAGGGGAAAAAACTAATATATATACCGAACTGGCTTTTTTGTTCTATTCACTTTTCAAGGTACAACCTCCAACAACAGGAATAAATAATATTTGGACTTTTAGTGGACAATTACTGAATTCTGTCGAGACCGACTCCAAATCAACAAGATTCCTAAAAAAAAAAAATCTGTTGACATGTCTACTTTAGGACCATCCACATTAATAAGTCTTACGGTGCCAACACTAAGCAACTTTTAGTCATTCAAAATATAAGCTTTGAGCTATTGGGTTTACCTAGGGGGATATTCGTTAAAGGGAAATAGTGCCAATCAAGCGCTATCGCACAGACACTCCCTTTAAAGTGGCAATATGATTGCATTTTTTTCGTTTTGTTTTTATTTTATTAGATGCTTTGCATTTCCTTAAAGCCATGACATAAGCTGCCGATCGATCTGTTCTCCTGCGATCGATCGGCACAGATCCGGCTTCCCCGGGTTCACACTATGGCTGCCTATTTCAAAAGAGGAAGTGCTGTGCTATTGTAAATGGTTGATAAAGCAACTCAAGGAAGCTTAATACATTAAAATTCATTAAAAAGAGCATACAGAGTAAGGATTTTTTTATTTTTATGTTAAACACACCAAATATTATTGAATACTCAACAACTCAACAACTGAGAGATATATATATATTTACAGCTGAACCCCGTTATAACGCAGTGCTTGGGGTCCACATAATGCGACAGCGTTATAACGGGCATCGCGGGGCAAAAAATGGGTGCCGATCAGGGGTTCCGCGTTCGACGGAGGGGGCGAGCCGGGATAACTCTCCCAGCTGTCCCAGACCCGGCGGTACCCTCACGCAGGACTATTACCCGGCATCTGCAGCTCTCTCCTATCCCTGCTTCGTCAGCTTCAGAAGAGAGGTGAGGGGGGAGGTGGAGGGTGTGTGGTTGTGGGTAGGAATTAATTGATATAAAAACTAAAACAAAACTGTCTGTTCGGTGGCAGCATATTTTATGCAACTTGAAGTAGTGGAAAACGGACTCATTGATTTTGGTACATTGCATGGATTCGTTAAAATGTTATAACAAATCATGGCAATGTGTTACATGACAAGGCAACTATTTTCCCAGCTGCTTTGTACGTGCCTTAGTTTCTATGAAAACATAGTTTCTTTGTTTTTTGTGCTTGCCCACATTTTGGACACATTTGTGAAAAATAATAAGCATTCACAAAACACAACCAACTCGCTTTATATTCATATAAACTCAATTACTTGAAAGGAGGAAACATACAATTCACATGAAGAAAAGAGGCAATTTAAGAGGTAAGGGCAATTACTTTTTAAAGGGATCAGGAAATCTAATGTACGTAGCAGTGTTATGGAAGCAGGATTATGTGAACTTTTTACTTTGTTCCACAATTCTGTTAGGCATCGCTAAAATACATTTTACTAGAATAAATGTGCATCCAAAATACACAAAAAATACAACGCAATCAGCCGACTTGTTTTCATTCCTAAAGGGGGCATTGGTGAGTAGCATCAAGGGACACCAATCACAATCAAACGTTTCAATTTTTAATATGACAACACTCTACAATTTGACAGCAAAAGCAATTATTGCAGCATGTACATCAGTAATTAGCAGATCTTTGCTGATGTCAGGAAAGTCCCTATTAGGACATGGAAATACTTTTTGTGCATTCACCCATAGGGCTTTTTATGGACTAAGTGGGTTTTTAAAAAATAAAAATGCAGAAAGTTTTAGCATTGCACGACAACATTGCATTAAAGTGAGTTTGAAAATATGCATTGTGGTTAAATTATACTTTTGCTGATGGATTTGTGTTTATCACATAGGAAAAAATAATATATATATAGGGTGACCACCCGTCCCCCTTTTGCCGGTACAGTCCCGGTTTTTCGGGAGCTGTACCGCTTTTCTGTGTGTACCGGAAATGTCCCGGATATTCCTCAATGTGTCCCCGTTTTTTTTTTTTTTGTTGCCGGCGGTGCGCGAGTAATTAGCTGCGGTGCACTGTGCGCTGTGCGCGAGTCTGCGGCGGCGGCTTTTATGCTAGATTATTTGGTGAGCGGTTTGTCACTATGTTCTTGATATATTTCCCAGTTTGTATGAAATATTTAATACAATATTGCATTATAATTATTGCGGTCTCTAATATTGGGCCTACCTGCAAAAAGAAATCACACACGGTGAGGTTTTAGTTAAATTACTGGTAAACCAGGAATTCCTCACACCAATTGGCTCCATTTACAAATTCAAAAGTCTACCAGTGTCAAAATTTAAATGACAACTAGTGACCCACTAAAAGACAGCTGTGAAGCGCTACAACTTTAAAGGGCCTTTTTACTAAGCGTCGTAAATTGAATTTGTGGCATACAGTACGTTTGACAAACAGAAATCACAAATTATAGTGCGCTTGTGTGTGCCTCTGTACTAACCTGTTTTTCTCAATGTGCACCTAAAGTGTCAAATACTTTGTCACGAATATTGGCGACGCAAATGGGATGCACATGTCGTTCGCATATTAATGATATTGTAACCCCTTGTGTAAACCAAGCAACACTTCAACACTATCCCTTTGTATTTTCACCACACAATTTTTTTTTAACCTGCATCAATGTCGTCCACCAAGCTAGTGTGCACAAAATTAAGTTGATATACATCAACCACAATTTTTTGACGTAGCACAGATATTTCATTATATAGGTTAACGAAATGCAATATTTTCACATAATGGCAGAAAAAACAGGATATTCAGCGCTCGTGCTGTATAAAGATGTGGATAGTCCCTTTGCAGCATGTACATACAGCGTCTCCCCAGAAGCTGCCAAATCAAGGTGAACCCCCCTGAAAAGGGGGGGAAGGCACCCTGAAAAACAAGGTGTAAAAAATGCACAAATGCGCACCAGGGATTAGTGGAAGGTAATTTATTAAGAAGTACACAATAACTGAGGGGATCCAACCCCACCTCAGAACAGCTGTGCAGCTGAAGTAATCCCTGGTGCGCATTTGTGCATTTTTTACACCTTGTTTTTCACATAATGGCTATTATAAATATTGTTACACTAACAGTTTATGTTTACTAAAACTAGTTACAACTAAAACAAAATACACATCATTCGGTTTTAATGTAAATTGCACCAGACATTCAACATGACGCAATGTGTCCAAATTATTTTCCAACACATAAAGACCATCAAACACAGATTATGGAAGTTTACTACTTTTTAGCACAAAAATTTTGACTAACAATACCAATGTCAATTATGATGTTAGGAGTACATAGATCCCCAAGAGTGTGTGCGCGCGCATGTGCGAGAAAGGGCATCAAAGGGGCATTCTCCAAATACTGCTCTTTCCTCACTCCTCTATTCCAACTACTTGTTTCAAGTTAATATCCACAGAGGTTGCTAGACTGGATTTGTTTTTCCAACAGAATACAACAAAAAAAACCAATGATTTGAAATTCCAGTTTGCAATGTTTGATGTTTAATCCATCTACAGAAGCTAAATCAATATCTCCGTGTTGGTGGCTCGTCAAATATTTGCCTCCATATCTGTAAAGGTTAAAGCATGTCCGACTACCAACAATAGGACCTTTGATTCCTGAAGGACTGTTAAGTATTAAGAAAAACTTCACCAGTGGGTCAAGTTTGACCTATTTCAGGGGAACAGCACAGAATAGAAATACCTATGAAGAGACATAGGTCGAAAAAGAAGGTCCCTAGTTTAGCACTCCCCGCGGTGTAATGATTATGTAATTAAAATATAACCTTTATTGGTAATTATGTAAAATACATTACGCAGTGCACATTCACCTGCACATATTTCTTCTTCATACAGCTAGAAATGTAGCATTTGGTAAACATTTTCCCCAATACCGAGTGGTCCTAATGCATGAGACTTCCCCACACCGGAAGACACCTTACAGCAGGGGTGCGTAAGGTTTTTAGTCTGCGCACCCTGCCTGCTCTCTCCTCCCGTACCTGTTCGCTGGCGTTTTCTGATGTTGCGACGTCATTTGACACCCCGTTGCCATTGCGACGTGTCACCAGAAGCCGCTGGACACCAGGTAAGGGAGTTGCAGGGTATTTCATTTAAATGCTTTGGGGAAGAGCGCAGGGCTTCTGCAAGCAGAACACCCCCACCCACGCCCCCCCAGTTTGCACACCCCTGCCTCAAAGCTCAGTTAACTTCAATGAGTCATACGGTGTCTTCTGGGGCCTGAAGCTATCTTATGGAATAGTACTGGTTACTAAATGTGGACCTCTGTGTGGAACAGTAGATATGTATACAGAAGAGTGTTTGGGTGAATGGATCTGTATGCAACCGTGTACTGGAATATGTATGCAAGTGTGTGGTGTGATATAGTGTGGTATGTAAAACTTTTTTTACTCATTACTTTCCAGAGGCTTGTACAAAATGTACAGTAATACACCGAAACATAAAATAAGCATAAGAACATTAAATATAACATTCAGAGAGCTTACAATGTACGTGATTGAAATTATAGTACAACTGTAGTACAGCGGTTTTCAACCTTTTTTGGTTAAGGAAACCTAGAATTATATTGTGAAATTCAGGGAAAGCTCAATCTCCTCTCCTCCACCCCTCCCCTGTCCGTCCCTCTATCCCCTGGTCCCTCTTCCCATCTCACACTATCCCCCCGTCCCTCATCCCCTCTCACACCCTCTCCCTTTCCGTGTTCCCCTCACAGTATCTCCCCATCCATCTTCCCCTCTCACACTAACCGTCCATCTTCCCCTCACACAACCCCCCTGTCCGTATTCCCCTCTCACACTATGCCCCTGTCAGTCTTCCCCTTTCATGCTATCCCCACGACCCTCTTCCCCTCCCACACTATCCCCACGACCCTCGTCCCCTCCTACACTATCCCCCTGACCCTCTTCCCCTCCCACACTATCCCCTGACCCTCTTCCCCTCCCACACTATCCCCCCGACCCTTTTCCCCTCTCAAACTACCCCCCGACCCTCTTCCCCTCCCACACTATCCCCCTGACCCTCTTCCCCTCCCACACTATCCCCCTGACCCTCTTCCCCTCTCACACTATCCCCCCGACCCTCTTCCCCTTTCACATTACCCCCGACCCTCTTCCCCTCTCACACAACCCCCTGACCCTCTTCCCCTCCCACACTATCCCCCCCGACCCTCTTCCCCTCCCACACTATCCCCAAACCATCTTCCCCTCTCACACTACCCCCGACCCTCTTCCCCTCTCACACTATCCCCCCGACCCTCTTTCGCTCCCATACTATCCCCCCTGACCCCCTGTTCAGATTTCGAGAGAAAAAAAAGGATCAGCGGATCGGATTTATTTTGCCCATCTCTACTAAGGCAGGCATGTTAACGTACTTTTGAGTTCTTTGTCTTAGGAATCCACTAGAGGGAGCTGTTCTTTGTGTTATGAAGTGCTGCAAAATGCATTTCAAACTACAAATACTGTATACAAATTACTCCCAAAAAGAAACAAGATTTTAGACAATATCATAACTGCGTTGAGTAGAGGTTCCCCAATCAGATCTAAAGTTTAAAATTAGTATAGGACATCAAGACAGTTCAAACCTGCAGTTAATGCTCATGATCCCTCCCCCCCATTAAATGTAACATACTGTACTGTACTATAATACAGCCATACTGTACTGAATATACTAGCAACTTCTAACCATTCAAAACTGTTCCTTTTCTAGGCTGCTGGTTCGAAAACCCATAAAATTTTCTCCCTGCAATCACCGCAGATGCGGATTCTATTCCTAAAAGTGTAGTCCGATCAATTACATTTTTTTTTATTAATGTCACTTTAATCTTTGGGAGATTAAATCACCCTTAAAAAAAAAATGTTTCATTTATTTCTATCCTGTAAAAAAATAAACATGTTTTGTTTTTCTCTAGTTCTGCAGAATTCAGGTATATGAGCTACTGATATATTTATCTGTTTGACTTGGCATCATAATTACCTTAAAAACAAAAATAATCATTTACATGTGGCTTTTACGGAATGATAATTTTCTTAGCTTTTATAAAAAAAACTGTAAAAATGCCCAAATAAAATTTTAAGTACACTTTTGTACTAGGAAAACATCCATTTTTACCCTTAAAACAGCATTTAAAAAAAAAAAAACTATTGGGTAGAAGGATCATTGGTTAGTGCTACTGCTCAATGTAGAGCCCAAAGTTAGCACATTAGAGCAGGAGTGGCCCACACCAGTCCTCAGGGGCCACCAACGGGTCAGCTTTTAAGAATAGCCCTGCTTCAGCTCACTCACTCAGTGTCTCAGTCACCGACTGAGCGACATGTGCTGAAGCAGGGATATCCTTAAAATCTTACCCGTTGGTGGCCCTTGAGGACTGGAGTCGGCCCCCTCCTACTTTAGAGCATGTCAATACACTGCTTATTGAATAAGACAATACAGTATTATTCTTTTTTCCTAAATGGGGCTGTAGCTACAAGAGAAGCATCAAGTGTACGGAGATAGGGAACATCTATCTTTACTCAGTGGTGAATGATCATTTTCAAAGCAGATTAAATGTGCCTCCTTGCAACGACAGCTTCCTGCAACACCTTAGGGGTTATAGATAGAGTAATATATCAAACTTTATTAGCCGTGCCACAGATCGTCATTAAAAAACTATGCAGTTCTATCATTATTCCCGTTTCACACATTGACATATTATAGTAAACCAACTCACTTTACATTATACTATAAAGCGCAACCTATAAATTGTGTTTAATGAAAAACTAATAGAATACAAATGAAACACAAACACAATAAAAATCACCAATAAAGTGAAATAAGAGACAAAAAACGAGAAGAAGTGCGCTCAGGACCGTGACAATAGTGATAAGTATTAAATGTACCAATAAAGTGAATATCACAATGTGATTAAATAAAACAATATTAAGAGTGCTGTGTTTAACCAAAAATAATTAAAACCTGTTACTAGGTATAAGATGGAGGTATGCTGCTGTATTCCGTGGACTGGCTCCACAAACCACACGTGCTAAATCAAAACAAAAAGAAAAAACAGCGCAAAACCTCATAGTGTAGTATTAAAATAATTATATATATATTGTTGAACAGCAGGTGAGTATCTCACGTACATCAATTCAATGATTAGAAAGCATGGCATGTTATGGACATGTTACCAGACTGCTACCGCAACTGCACACGACAATCCGATCGATCGAAGGTATGTCACTAGTTGTTACAATACAACAATATATATATATAATTATTTTAATACTACACTACCAAGTTTTGCGCTGTTTTTTCTTTTTGTTTGCAATAAAGTGAAATGCCTAAATATAGCCTATTACGGTCCCTGCAGCCTTGGTTGTAATACTCTCACCCAGAGTATGGTGGGAAAAAACCTATGGCACAAAAAGAAAATAATACTGTACAGTGCAATCTGTGAAAAAAAAATCAGTTTCCCCACTCAAGTGTTACACTAACCAGCAGGGCCGCCTACATTGAGGGAGAACCGTGGGACAAGTGTCCCGGCCCAGTGGCTGCGGGGGAGCTCGGCTTTCGGTTATGTATTTGCCATTGGCCCTCGGCTCTCTCTAGCTGTGGCCTTTCTCACTGCCTGTCCCACGCCGAGCTTCTGACACTGGAGCGTGAGCCGGCCTCTCTGTCGTCGGGGCGTGCCGAAAGCAAGCTGGGCTCAGCTTCCGGCATGCACCAGCATGCGAGGGAGGCCCGACTCACGCCCGCGTCAGAATCTCGGACCGGCGGCAACAACAGGACCAGCAGCCGGCCCCCGTAGCCCGGCTAGAGGCTTGAGACCATCCCCAATGTAAGTTTGTATTTTATATGTATTTGGGGTGTGGGGGGTTATATGTTTTTGGGCGAAGGTTTTTTTTTCTATGTATTTAGGGGGTGGTTTTTTTTTGTATGTGTATTTGGGGGGTGGGGGAGCTGTATGTATTTGGGGGGTGGGGGATTTGTATGTGTTTGGGGGGTGGGGGATTTGTATGTATTTGGGGGGGGGTAGGGTTTTTTGTATGAATTTGCGGTGTGGAGGATTTGTATGTGTTTGGGGTATGGGGGGGGGGGGGGGGTGTATGTGGGGGGGAGTTTTTTTTATGTATTTGGGGGGGGGGGATTTTTCTATATATTTGGGTGGTGGGGATTTTTTGTATATATTTGGGTAGTGGGAAGGTTTTTTGTATTTGGCGAGGTGAGGTTTTTGGGTATGTATTTTGTGGGGGGATTGTATGAGGAGGGAGGGAATGAGTGTTGAGGGGGGATTGAGTGGGGGATTGAGAGAGTGGAGTAATTGAGGGGAGGGAGAGTGAGGATAGAGGGTGTGTAAGAAGGGGTGAGGGAGTGAGGAAAGAGTGAGTACGAGTGAAATGCAGAGGAAAGAAATAGATGCGAGGCGGGAAGGGATTGAGTGAGAGTGGGTTAATTGATAGATGGGGGAAACAGAGTTGAGAGAAATACATGAGAAGAGGGGAGAAAATAGATGGGGCTAGCGAGGTGTGAAATGGGGTTCTCCCAAACTTGGGGAAAGGTAAAAATATGTACAATGCACTCACAATGCGATATAAAAACATAAGCATTCACATTTGTGGAGAATCAGAGCAGCTCTGCAAGATCTCACCTCCGTTGTGCCAGGTTTCTGCCAATTTCGCATCATCTGACTCCGGTATTCTCGTCTCTTGGTGCTTTTGTCTGACTCCGTCCTCCGACTCGCTTCATCGTAACGCCCTACGCGTTTCATTCCTGACGAAGCCCAGGTAAAACGCATAGGGTGTTACGAAGATGCGAAACAGAGGATGGAGCCCGGCCAAAGCCTGTTTGACAGTTTATTGTATAAAGGCCCGTCAGTGAGATATACACAGAATGCTAAAGTGAATCCATCTTTCTCCCCGAGAGCTGAGCAAATAAAAAGCAGCTTCAATGCTGAAAATCTGTTCCCTTTTATCTTACTTACTCCCTTACTTTGTCTCAGTGAAAATATGACTGAATATTTTTCATTTTGTTGTCAGTTAGGATAATAACCAACTAAGGGAAAAAGATAGGGTACGAGGACACAGTTACACATTTATTTTGTACATCACTTTGCAAGTTTTAATAATTTGTGTTGAATGAACCCTTACCCTAAATAACTTATACATGTAATCTAATGTTTATGTTGGAGGCTGTTGATGATTAAATGATTTGCCCTAGGTCACACAGACTAGGTTTTGGCTCAGTCCAATGCGAAGGTAATGGAGGCACTCCTTCTCATTGCTATCTTTGGCCGCATCATACCACATCTAGTTATACTGGTTTAGCGGAGTTAAAATGCAATGGAATAAAAGTCTGGGTAACACAGACTTTATAGGACCAAAATCAATTTAAAAGGGTCACAATTTTTTTGTAAAAAATATCTCCAAAAACAGGGCTTTAAATACTACTTGACCAATTTATTACAAGAAAAGCATGCAACACATTGCAGAGCACAAACGAGGCGAAGAACGATGGGACCCATCATAATATTCATGCCTAGTCCGCTCTCATTTGGCTATTGTGGACACAAGGGCATTTTAACCATTAGTGTGCCGGATTGCGACCACATTATTGCTGGGGGATAATGCGACAGACCCCCAGTTAAGTGAACCTTAGTGGAGGTGGCTCCATCGGCGTGGTGAACACAATCTCTTCCGAGAACACAACAAATTAATAGTATGGCGTGCCGGCTCTCATGATGTTCAGGGAATGTCATAAGGGCACCCTAATATTTTGCATCTCTCAAATTACTTAGGCCCATAAATGTGCTTGAATGGGCTTTAAAGGACCAGTTCCCGGATTAAACCCCATTCATTTTAGCTGCGGGGACCCCCTGCTTCCTGACATACTTATTGGGGAAGGTGCTGCTGGTTCCTCTCCTCCTGGGGAAGCAAAATGGAGGTTTAAATCTACAACGTGTGGGCAATAGAAAGTTGCAATGTCATTTGTCGCTACTTCTTATTGTCTGGGGGGATTTGCACAACAAGAAAGAACCGGCGGCACCTTCCCTGGTAAGTACATCAGAAACCCAAGGGTCCCCGGAGCTAAAAACAACTGTGACGGTAGGGGGTAACCATGCTCTCAAAGGTTAAGCCCTTTTTTTGGTTACCACTGAGCTGAGTATAAGGGTTCAAGAGAGTTAGCTCTTGGGCCCAGTAACATTGTGTGATTCAAATGTACTTTGCACAATTTTAAGTATTTTTTGTGTTTTCATCTTCCTGGGCATGTCAGCGAGCAGGGATTGCTAGGGTATGAGTTTCAATAGGGATTTTGCAAGGGGAATTGTTGTCAGAATGTGCCTACGTAGTCGGGTTCCGGAGTTGTCGGTTCCCCATAAAATGCCTTATTCCCGGATATATGTAGGCATATTGTCCCGGCAATATCTCCCCTTGAAAAAACACAAGCGTGACTCACCGTTAGGGTACCCCGCTTCAGCATAGCCAAGAAAAGTGAATGGGGCACAGGGATGAATAAGTGTCCCTGTAGCTGAGGGATCCCTGGGCTAAGGGGGGTACCCCAGATAGTGCCCAGGTAGCCCAGAACCTGTATTGGGTTAGTGAGGTGCCCCAACCGTAGATAAGGTTGTGGGGGGACTCTCAGAGCCCAGGCTAAGTCCACAAGATAAGGTGGGGGGAATAAAGGTTGATAGAAATAAAAGTACTTCTTTCTATTCTATTCTCCATACCCAGGGACTTAGGGATTTATTAAATTATATTTTATTAATACTGCTGTAATGTTATAATGTACTGTTGTGTACTGTAATGAGCTGGGACTTTTGGAACGGATGTTCAGACTGCCAGTGCTAACCCATAGGCATCAGTAAGTCTGCTGGATATCAGAGTTCAAAATAGCCAGAGATACCAAAGGTGTGAAAGCCATTTGGGTAGCAGGAAAGGCCTCAAGTACCCAAGTCCGGGGAACAATGGCACTAATCAGGACTGCCACTTGCTCTGCCCGACTTAGTGGAGCCTGACCCAGGGGGTGGCATTGAGATAGCCAGGGACGGAGGTGGCAAACTTGCGCATGTCCCTTGGCAATTTCATATTTCCGGCTGACCCAGCTTTTTAGACCGGCTTGGTTCTAATTAGCTACTGAGAAAGTTCCCACGTGATGATTGGCTGCCGAGTTTCATGAATGAAACTCGGAATACTATAAGAATTGTCTGAGCAATGAGATTTGAGATTCCCAGTAGGAAGAGCGCGGGCGGGCTTTTCAAAGTTGCTCTGCGAATAGCAGAGCAACCAGCTTCGATTTCCAGCCAGGAAAGCGTGCCTGCCAGCTTCTAAGTCCAGCTTTTTGCGACCAAGTTCTCAACAATGAACGTAGCGGTCGCGGCTGGGATTTTATGCCGATTTTGGTTCCAGAGGAGAGGTGGTTGTTCACGGTCAAAAGAGTCCAAGTTCTCAGAAAAGAAGAGAAAGAAGCGGTGGCGTGTGGAACTTCACGCCGATTTGGGAACCAGGAGATTCCGGGCTAAGTCCCGGTCAGGATAAAACTATTATTTAGAGTTCCCTGCACCTAGGAGAGTCTAGTTTTTGACCCCCAGTAAGTGTGTTTTTCGTCTGTATATTGTGTATCAGTGTGTAAGCAAATTTGCGCAAATAAATTACAATTTATTTAATTACCTTGTTTTGCTCTGTGAATGATCCCGGTTAAAAAGGTGAAAACTGCCTGGTCTCCCGTGACACCGAAGTTCAGTTCCGGAGACATTCTGCTTCCCAACCATGTTGAAAAAGGATTTTCAACTTGGAATACACCTTTAAGGTGTCCCCGGGCTTGAATTATCAAATATGCGCCTTAGTCTCTATGATCTTGATGTGGCTTACAACATATTTAAAACAGAAGCTGTTAAATCTGTAGAGCCATTAGCGCAGACATTATGGAAACAAATGTGGTCTTAGCAAGATTATGATGTGGCAACTTAAAGCTGCAATTTAAGTAAAATCCTACATGTCTTTTTTTTTAAATTATAGATCAGTTCTGTACTATGAGAAAATACCTGTAGCATGTAAAATAAAAAAATAAACAAATTTAAAGACATTGTTAATGTATTCTAATGTAACAAGCATTTATGTTCCTATAGCAACCATTTACAAAGGTAAATCCCCTTCCCCTTCTGAGACAGCATCACCTTTTGAGCCCTGCCCTCTATAGCAGTGAACTAATTGCATCTAGTGCCTGCCTGGTCACATGATCTTCCTCACAGAACTTTGGCTGTCAAAGCAGCAGAAGATTACCCAAGATGCATTTAGTGAACCCCGAGCCGAATCTTCAGCGCTCGATTACAGGAGAACAGATCGATCAGCAACTTAGCTAATCACGTGTCAGTGTATAGATTGTATTGATGCACATATTGAATTACATTTCTTTATTTTATTTTTTAAATAGCTTGAACTGCAGCTTTAAGCTGCAGTACACACCTGTGATGTGACAGGACTGTTGCAAGCGATACATCCGGGGGGTCGTGGCCTACAGAAATCTCCCAACTTCCAATAGGAGGCAATTAGAATACCGACAACTGGGTTTTTGGGAGATTCACTAAGGTATATCAGAGCTTGATACTGCGTTGAGTGCCTTTCAAGTCAATTGGGCTCTGATACCCCCTATCAGAACATTGCGGAATAATGGGCATTAAGTTACGTTGCTGTCATGGGGCCTGTAATGAATATGGCAGAAATTAAATATTTTAATTCACCTGGCACACAAGGGGTTAAAGTTGGTTACAAAATGTCTTAAAAATACAAGAATTGTTTTTATGGGCCAGTTGAACTCCTGGCCAGGCCTGTGTTTTATAGGACTGATGTTATCTCAAGTAAACATCTGTTTTTGCCAGTAGTGGGATTGAAATATGGCATCCCTGATACTAGAATAAACGGGACCGTTTTCAATGTACCTTGACAGTCATTCTTAAAGGAGCAACCAATGTCATATTTATTTATTTTTTCTTTATTTTTTTTTTTAATACAGGATTAAAGCAGGGGGTCTGCAGAGCTTAACACCATTCATTTCTGCTCCGGGGACCCCGTGCTACCCATGATACTTAACTCCGAAGGGGGTGTTAGTAGCTCTCTGCAGTTTAAAGCTTCTGCGTCACATGGGCCAATAGGAAGCCACATCAGGTGATGTCACGGCTGCCTATTGGCCCGCAGGCCATGGGAGCATTGAAAATTGGCCATGTTGTGAACCCTGGAGTGGCTCCCGGCGCCCACAACGGAATGAAGTATCTCTGGAAGCAGGGGTCTCGGAGCTCAAATTAATGGGATTCAGATTCGGAGAGCCCCTGCTTCAATCCTGTATTAAAAAAATAAAAGGAAAAAAATGGCACGCCTTGCCTCTTTAAGGGGATCTGCACATACCAGAGGGCGTGGGTAAGAAGGTATTCCAAAAACTGTACATTTATTAAATATAAAGATATCATGGGCCTGACAGCAATTAACAATAATAACAAGTAGATATTTGTAACAGTTGCAACGAGACAGATACAACAAATACGGCCAAACCCTTCACATGTGTGAGGTGGCAAGGGCCGGGTATCCAGCTGGTCAAATTTTGTCTTTTTACATTCGGCAAACTCGTCCAAAACTATTGGTATGAATCAGGTTATACCAAGTATTATAGAAATAACGTTAGGAGCGTGTTTCTATATTCAGCAAAGTCCAAAGAACGTCTTTTTTTTTCTTCATTTCAAGTCATATAATTGCCAGAGTTGATTGATGGAAAGAGTGGGCTTATGTTGTTCTCAATGTAGGGAATTTAGCAGATAAAGCCCTACTTTTTAATTAGGATTTCAACTAAGGGAATGTCCATGCGGGTACACGTGAAATCTCAATTTCCACCCAAGACCCTTTGGGAAAAGATCTGATCAAGGTTAGATGATAACGCAAGTTACGTTCTTTGTTTATCCTTATTATTTTGATGAAGTTATCTGCATTTATAATAACTATGTCCTTGTAATATTTTTTTTTCTGTATCCTGAGCACTGCATTTTTGTATATTAAATCTAACTTTTAATAAGTAATACTTTGGGCTCTGATTGAACTGATGCATGCTTTGTAGACTGTAAGTTACATTTTTCGCACACATTTTGCTACAACAGATGTGTTTTAAGTTCATTGTTTTTCTTAATAAACAGACCAGAGGCTCTGTATATATTTTAATACCTATGATGGTGGCAGAGGATAATTGTACATATTGTAACGAAGTAAGGATAAATAGCAACTCATTTGAAGTACTGTACCTTGCAAAGGAGAAAGGTGTAACAGTGAGTTGGCTGTGTGTATTAACCATGGTTGCATATATAGGTCACGTGCTCACAAGTGTGCCGTTCATGAGCGATGGGGTGTGTGTCTCTCTCTGTGTATATATATATATATTAGAAAAAAAGAAGAGAAAAAGCGCCCGATCCTTGTGTAAAATCAGATAAAAAATTTAATAAATCATGGACAAGACAAATGCACACTTACAATTTGTCAATAAAAATAAGGCATATTATGGGACCAGCCCATGCACCAGACTGTAGACTCCACGGTCACCTCTGCATAATAGCATCCGAAATGGTTCCAGATATTGCGTCTGTAATCGCCGCTGTCTCCAAGATGGATGTGCTTCACTTGAAAGGAGCTTGTTAGTAGCGTGCGGCCGCCATTACTCTCTCATATGGAAATAGGGACCCGGAAAATCTTCACTCACGTCCTCACGTCCTCACACTGGTGCCTGAACTGCTCGACCACCGTAGTTTCAATGCCACGTGACCCTACGCGTTTCTTCCGTCTCAGCGGATTTCATCCGGGGATGGATTCCAATTGAACTGTCTGATGTTAAATAGTCCCTTTGACCAATAAAAAATGTTTTTCCACAGCTGTGTTCAGTTCAATTGGTGTCTTTAGATTAATCTGTACTCGGTGCAATTAATATTATAGGCAGTTAAGACTTTTGCTAAATAAATGAAATTTACACATATAATTAAATAAATAAAGTTTAGCATAAATTACAACAACATTGATAAAAATCTGTATTTAAAGATTATGACAACAAGAGCCATGTTAGAGATTAGGAACAACATTATAACAGAACGTGGTTCAATATCCACTGCACAATTGTAAAATTATACAACTAGGTAATAAACCCAATCCTATATTTGTTAATACAACAGACCTAACAGAAACTTATATATTCAAATTCAAGTATTAATATATATAAAGGACAACATTGCATGGAATGCATAGTAGGTAAAGCTACCTTGATTAATATAACTAATTGTGATTAGAACAAGCTTGAATGGAGAGATTAATAGAGGTAAAGCTCTCCATATAATTTATAAGTGTGCCGTTCATGAGCGACGGTGTGTGTGTGTGATTGGTTTGTTCAGATACACTGTGATTGGCCCGAAATAATCACGTGATGCGGACGTCATCTGTGAAAAACAAATTCTCAGATCTCTTCATGAGACAGAAGCTTTGCAGTACGTCGCGGCGCTACGTCGCGATTGGTAGGTGCGCTTTCATTGGATTCTATTGGTTTTTTTTTAAGCTGTGCAGCGTTGTGCCACACGGCGTCGCCGGCGATTTCTGGTATAGTCACGGCCTTGGGCTGCAGCCACGCTGCCGCTTGGAGCGCTCACTTTAATGATAGCAAATCAGCATGGCCACCCTGACGCCACGCACATACGCTTAGCAAAGCTAGGCTCTTGGGGAGACAGGGAAAATTGATTTTCAAGCGCGCTGAAGGGTCACATGACCCTTTAGCAACCAATCAGCACCAGTCAATGCACACAGCCCCGATCCAGCCAATAACACGCCCCCCCCCCCCCCCGCTCGCAACATTTAGCAAGGCTGGCAAGCACTCATGTTTGGAGAGTTGGTGAAGTCACCGCTCTCAAGCATCAGCGCGCTTAGCGGCGCCACAGCCTTATTCTGATATTGTTTCCATTGACACCTCTAGCATCCACATTATGTTACCTCGCTCAATTAATGTGTATTTCGCTTTGTACAGCAGTATATAAGAAATAATCATTCTGAAATACTTCAATAGTTTTCTATTTTAGAGAAATGCCCATGTGAAAACATGTATTATGGTTTATTTTTTATTTTTATAAAGCTATAGGTTAGCCTTGAGTAGCTACCTTTTAATTTGCGCAGTTGAGTATGAGACCCAAAGTGCACCAAATGAATTAATAAAAAGCTATTCAATTATTAT
Source organism: Ascaphus truei (assembly GCA_036426205.1). Classification (NCBI taxonomy): domain Eukaryota; kingdom Metazoa; phylum Chordata; class Amphibia; order Anura; family Ascaphidae; genus Ascaphus; species Ascaphus truei. The sequence goes on from CM071567.1 coordinate 206,948,687, forward strand.
TATTTAATAATAACAATATTATTCGAATTACTGCAAGAATACAGTGTTTTAATTTAATCTTTTTTTGTGTTGAGATTTTGTGGACTTGACCTGTTATAATCCATCTTTTTATTCAACATCCTTTCATAGATATGCAATCCTTGGGATCTTTATTGGATGATCGGAATTAAAGACACGGTTCAGTGAATTAATCCTTTGAGTGGCACAGGGGCCGGGGCATTGTGACAAGTTGCGATCTTGGAGGTCATATCCCCGTGGTGAGAGACGGGGTAAGGTCCTCTTCTTCCATTCATATTGCGTTCACTGCTCATATAAGAAGGAAAACTAGCAAGAGAGTGATCACTGAACGTCACAAGGGCCACCAGTGAGCCGATCCACATGACTTTCAGTGAAAGTGATAAGGGCACCCAAGTGGTTAACATAGATTCCTTCAATAGGAGGATGTGTTGCATGTGAAAAAAAGAAGAGGAATTGAGAGTAGCAGTAAGTGCTTCTAATTTTTTTCCTCTTATGATTGCAACCAAGGAGGGGGTTTTGCTATAAAAAAAACACATTGTTTCTAGAGATGCTTTAAAATCAATCCAACGGTCCCTGAAATGTTAGTCAGACTCAGAGGTGATCCAGATATCATTCCAATAAGTCACCACCACCCATTTGCTCTGCAACCAATGTTGTAACTTGAGGTGGCTCTTAAACACAATCTCTGGAATCAAGTTGTCTGCAAATGCAGGACTCAGGTTGTTCTGCAAATCTCCAATTTCCCATAACATAAAAAGAACAGTCCTCATTTTACAACGCTTCGCTTTACAACAAATGGCTTATCCAACGCTATGCAATGCATACCTATATTCATTTTTACAACGCCAAAATGGCTTATCCAACGCTCTTACGACGCTTTGCAACGTTGTGTATGTGTGTATATATAAACACATTCACATAAACAACGTTGCAAAGCGTCGTAAGAGCGTATATATATATATATAATATTATACTATATAATATTATATTATACTATATAATATATTATTTATTATGTTATATTATATATATAATACAGTATATACACTTTATAATTTATGTGTGTGCTGCGTATCTTATTGCCTGCGTAAAATATTTGGTGTATTTTAGTGTTAAAAATGCCTTCAGGAACGGAACCTTTCATTTAAACAGTGTTCCTATGGGAAAACGTGTTTCGCTTTACAACGCCATTTTGAGTAACGCGTTGTGTCGGATAACCGAGGACTGCCTGTACATGTTAACTTTAAATCAAGAACCCTCTGAAAAGATGAATGCCATTATTTTTGTACTGGAAGACTCTTAGGCCTCGGGCATGGTCAGCGCCTGACCCGTGCTGAGGCGCGCTGCTGCTCGGCAGTGAGCCCCTGCAGCCGCAATGAGAGCGGCTTTAGCAGGGGCTCGCGCACGCTTCCGCACGCTTGTGGAAGCGTGTGTCTTACGAAATCTTTCGTTTCGGCGCTCACGGGACCACAGGGCCGGTCACGTGAGTGGTTCGCCCAATGAGGGCGAACCAGCTCCGTGACGTCACTGGCCCGCCCCCAGACCCGCCCCCGGACGGCGCGCGCTCTAAGGCCAGGGAAAGCACCGTTTTCCCTCAGCCTCAACGCGCCTCCGCACGGGCAAAGTGTCTATGGAGTAAGCCTTATGCTTGCATATCGCTTTCACTGTATACCAGCAGCAGTGTTTTTGAAAAACGAGTTACTTAAAACATCTACAAAATATACTTAAGTTGTGCAGGATCATCTGTGGTGTTACTCATCCAAAGGGAACTGCTGATACTTTAAATAATGAGCGGTATAGATGTAGCAGACGTTACTGATCCCATAAGCGTTAACACTGGTGTGGTATTTACCAGTAGAGCCATCGAAAACAATGGTTAAGGTGATAACGCACGCATTACTGAATGTGTTATTTCTCGATAATGCAGGTAATGTCTCTTACTTAAGTAAGTATTTATGATTTTGTACTCTAAACCCCAACATCAGTTAGCCATTAAAAGGTATCACGTTTACCCTTTTTTTCCCTGTGTACACTAAAGCAATACAGGGAAGTAAGATTATTGTTAGCAGTGAGCTCGAATTAGCAACTAGCAAAGCAGAATACATCGTATATATACAGTATATTATAATATACAATTACAGCTCAACCCCTTTATAACGCGATCCGTTACAACGCGAATCCGCTTATAACGCGATGCAAGCCTGGCTCCCAATTTTCGTAGTTATGAATACTTTACAACATGATTATTGGTGTCTTAAATACTTTATTGTACAATGCATACAATTGTACATTATTTCTAATGCGATCCGCTTATAACGCGATGTGATTTTTTGGACCCCAAGCACAGCGTTATAAGGGGGTTGAGCTATATATGATATTGTGCTCTCAGGAATTAGCCTTTCAGGTCAAAAATCTACAAAGCAGACAAACATCCGAAATTATGCACTAATTGTTAGAGAATTGTGGAGCAATACTAATGCTAATGACTAGCTTACCTGAAAGTGGACAAGTAACCGGCCATGTAGTTTTAAGAAGATTGATGATGTTTTCCATTTCAAAGCTTATCTACATACCTCCTTCCTTCTCCATATAGCTACAGGAGCAACTTTCCACACAATACATAACTCCTTCATTCTTGTGTGAAACCAACCATGCTCGCCACAAGACTCCCATTGTAAAGAGCAACATGAAACCTGGAGTTATTTGGTGGGCAGTGCTCGTCAACAGCATACACTGTACATATATTTGTGTGCGAAAGAAAGCCCCTTTAAGCAGGCGTCCTTATTTAAAAAGGTTATCAACCACCCAGAGTATGCACCTCATTTGAAATGTACACACATATATACAAACACACACACCCCACAGCATAATTTAATTTATTACAAATAATAGTTTTGGAGAAACACGTCACAATGCGCACTCACAAGTGGCATAGTAAAGAACGCAGTTGTATAAAACCTGATACAGGCAGGAATCGGCACAGCTGGAATCCTTGTGTATCGCTGGAGCAGAGATGGTAGAAGCTCCTCAGCAAACACAGCTGACGGGTGAGCTCAAGGTGTGAATATATATATATATACACATGGACATGCACCCACATACCATATGCCCCCTGAGAAAGTTGCCGATAGCACAACGAAACGTGTAGGGTTGATTTGACTGGACATTGTCCTGCAGCCACATGCTGCGACTAGCTCCTCCCGTCCTACACGGGCACCCTGAGCTCGGCGCTGCTCAGTACCAGGAACCACAGTGGAGATGGAACTACGGATCCCCCTGCAGCTGTCAGCTGTACCCCTGTGCTGCTTTTGTGGAGGAGCTTCTGCCATCTCTGCTCCAGCGACGCGCGAGGAGTCCGGTACCGGTGAGCTGTGCCTACCTGTATCAGGTTTTATACAACTGCGCTTTTTACTACGACACTTGTGAGTGCGCATCGTTAAGGTTCTCTCTCAAACTATAATTTGTAATAAATTGAATTACACGGTGAGACATGCGCTTCTCTTTGTCTTATAGAATCATCCTGGAATTGGTTATTCCATCTGCAGCAGCTAAGACTCCTGGGATTTGTCCCACTTCATCCAACACGGCCTTTTTTTTTTTTTACCATTTCTGGTTATTTGGACAATATATAGAACTTTAACCATTGAGATTTATATTACAGAGATTTATATTTGCACATAAATGTTAATGTCAGATTATAGCAGCTGGGGAAATTGTTACCGTACAGGTTATGATGACATACCTACAATAAGTAGAACATTGAATGTACACATAAAATAGCTCAGTTCTTTGTTTTCAGTCAGAATGAATGTGTCACCGGTCTTAGGGAATCTACACTTTGATAGTTACGCTTCATAAATGTACAGCAAATAACAATACCACTTGTGAGTACATTCACGTGTCTCAGACTGGTCTGCAGCCCGGCCTTTCCCCATTATCGCTTCGCATACAATACAGCCATGGATTCTGGGTAATGACATGCAAATAAGCACACAGTGCATACTGTAGGATGGTGGCCTCTCTGGCAGAAAAGGATGTAAAGAATAAACTGTGGTCTTGGTAACCACAAAACATGTGCCACCTTGTAAGCTATGCTGAGTACACCGTTCCAGATTTACATGCCGACTTAAATAGCTGCATCTTCCAATCAGCAAATGTTTGTGGCTGTAACTAACCATACTGTAAACCTGTTTGACAGCCAAACCATGTGCAGCGTCATGAAAAAGGAATTGCTTTGTCTCTGAATGAACGCAGAGTAATCCGTGAAGGGGTAACGTGCTACTAGTTACAGCCAATCCATACTTTCCCAATTCGCTCATCATTTTCGTCTATTTAGGGAAAGCATTGTGTCTGGGGCAGGACAGGCTTGCCAAAGCCAAGCAATGCTAAACATCGTACTCACACAATAACATTGGAACAAAAGCTTACAGCTGCATGAAAAGGGCTGCTTTGGATGAAGTTTCCTTTCACTGCCAATATATTTACCACCAATATGGCCAAAGGAATATTCCCATTTATCTGCATTGTTTTGCACTGTATCTCTGCAACCATCCAGCGCTGATTTTAACAAAAGATGCGTTTTCCATTGGTCTTGATACATGAATATTCATTCTAACCACATACATGTAAATAGTATGAAAAATATACCACATACAAATAACAGTTCTTAACTTTAAAAGAACACTTTAAAGAAAAATAAATGTTGTTGTTTTTTTGCTTAGTTCATGTTTTTACAAGAGAGAGTGATAGTAGCTTCCAAAGCAGCATAAGATATTTTTGCCCACAACCCTAATTTTTTATGTTTACACAAGGCATCAAATTATAATTTGTGAAAGTAGATCGATCATTTGAATTTGTATGCAAAATATGATTTCCCTGATTATCCCAAACATGTGATACACAAAATGAGAACTTTTGAATTGTAGTTTTGTGATTTGGATGAGGGGAGGGTGGTGGGAGGCAAATGCTATATCCTGGAAAAAAAATATTCAGTAAAGCAGTGGTTCTCAACTCCAGAAGACCCTAAAACAGGTCAGTTTTTCAGGATATCTCTGCTTCAGCACAGGTGGCTCACATGTTGAGCCACCTGTGCTGAAACACGACTGAGCCACTTGTGCTGAAGTTAGGCTATCCTTAAAATCTGACCTACTGTACTGGGGGTCTTGAGGAGTGGAGTTGAGTGTCCCTGCAGTATCAGAATGAAAGAAAACATGCATGGACCGTTGCCATCACAGGATTGTGACTTTATTCTTAGAGAATAAGTTATAGCCAATTATAGAACCAATGCGTGTTGTGTGTGTGTGACTCATACAGGAGGCCAGACAGAGTAAAACCAGTGAAATGACAAACACTTGCCGCTTGCGAGATGAACAAGGTAGCGGTAACACAATAGTTCAATGTTCACCTGGCATACCAGTGTACTGACCCTAAACAAACATGACAGCTGTTTATTAAGTAGCAGGCTCTAGGCAGCCGTTTGGGGGGAAATCTCATTCTTTGGTTCGATGTAAAAAGTGATTGTTGAAAGTCTTATTGTTTCTTTTCTTTATAAACTCTTAAATGATCATGTTGATTATGTTGATTATGTATTATTAAGAAGAACAAGTAGCCTGTTTTGCCTTTCCTGCCAGGTGCTACCGGAGGAAACAGCACAAATAAGCTCATTCATTTACATCCTATTTGCTATCCCCTCATCATATTTACTGGCACAGGCAGAGGATCTCCCGATAAGTATGTGAAGTGCCCTACAAACCCTTGTAAATCTTTTTGGGTTGGTTCCTACATTTTTAACCATATGTCGGGTTTCTTTTTAAGCATGTTTATCGCTATTATTGGTATCTAAATACAAATCAGTATCATCAAGATAATACATCTGTAGACATAAGAATGGCCTGGCACAGTAATGTAAACAGGGAGGGGTACGAGGGTGCGCCCCCCAAGAATTGCATCACGGTTAGAGAGATCCCGCGCTCTTCTCCACAGCAATGAAACTGATTGCAGCCCTCCTCCATTGATGTCACAATGTCACATGGAGATGCTTTGCCGTGACAACATGCCGGCATTGCACCCTCCAATATCAATACTGAGCATGAGAAGGATGCATTCCCAGCAACCAGCAGCCCAGCAATGCAACATTCTCTACAGTATTCCATATGGTGAAAAGCAAGGTAACACCACTAATGCAGTAACTTCCATTCAAAAGAAGACATGTTACTGAATAATTAACTGTAGATTACCCCTCTTCTCACCATATTGATTAAAGGCCATACTGGTTCAATCTGTTTTTAAAATAACCAATAAAATACAAGTTTAAAACTAAAATAAAAAATAAGGCATTATTATTATTATCCTTTATTTGTAAAGCACCAACATATTCTGCAGCACAATAGTGGGGGTGCAGAGTTACATCAAATACATAAACAGAATGGCATACAAGTAAGGACAGACAAACGCAGATACAGAAGGTAATGAGGACCCTGCTCCTGAGAGCTTACACGAGGGAATAAGCAGCAATGTTGAAACAAAAGGTAAAGTGGCAGCTCATTGTGGGACGGAGTATGTCTCAGGTTGGAATATGGTCTATCTGCAGTACTGGATCGAATGAGGTTTGGAGGTGGCGGGTGTTAGATAGCATGAGTTGGATCCAGCAACACAGCCAGTACCAATAGGGTTGGTGAGTTGATGTTAGGAGTAAATCTGACAGGCTTCCTCAAAAAGGTGAGGTTTCAGAGAGTTTTTCAATATCAAAGCAGGGAAGAGAGTCTGGTGATCCATGGGAGAGAGAGAGAGAGACACACAGAGAGACACACACAGAGAGACACACACAGAGACGCACACAGAGACGCACACAGATACGACACAGAGACACAGAGACGCACACAGAGACGCACACAGAGACACACACACAGAGACACACACAGAGACACACACAGAGACACACACAGAAACACACAGAGACACACAGAGACACACACAGAGACACACACAGAGAGAGAGAGAGAGAGAGAAGTCTTGTAGGCGGGAGTGAGAGGAGGTAATAAGACAGGAGGAGAGGGATATCGTAGGCAGAAAGGAGGGGGCATTTAGGGATATATTTGGAGATGAGGGCTGAGATGAAAGAGGTGGGGCAGCACCGTTGAGAGCTTTGTATGTCGGATTAACATGGAAATGATAGAATACATGTTTGAGTGAGACAGAAAAAATATTACTTGCTGCAATAAAAATATATCACCATTCATACATTACCCAAACAACCTAAGAAATATAAGCAGATATTTTTGTGTTGCTACAATATAGAAGAGACACTAAAGAAGCATGAAAAGGATTGTTATTAGAAGACATTTCAAAGAACACATTGCACTTGCACATTGCACCATGTAAATGTTCGCATGTACTGACCCCAACGGATCTTCCCAAAGCAAACTTAATACATATCTTTAATGGTGAACAATGAATGCTTCATACACAGAGCACACTCGGCATACCAAGGAAATGAAATGTATTTCTAAGTCAGTGTTTTTCAATTGGGGCTCCACGGGCATCCCTGGAGGGCTCCATGCAATGTCCTTGTCACAGACCTACGGTCCACGGGCATCCCTGGAGGGCTCCATGCAATGTCCTTGTCACAGACCTACGGTACCTTGCGGCGGAGGGGACCCGCAAGATAAGCCCAGCCATAAGTCGCGGCCAACTTCCTGTATCGGCCTTCTTGTTGGGCCCTCCTGCATTACCGGTTGGGCAATGACAAGGGAATGTTGTGAGTACAAACAGGGGGAGGATTTTGAAAATAAAAATGGGAGAGGGTGGGGGGGGGGGGGGGGGGTTGTGTGTGTGTGGGTAAAAACGGGGGGGGAGGGAGGGTTGGGGTTCCGCAAAATGTAACAATATAATTATGGGGTTACTTAACAAGAAAACTACTGCTCTAAATAATAATAAAGACCTTCAATCAAATGCACATCCTGCATAATGTCCTAAATAGCATCAAGGCTAACATGTAAGACTTCTAACTTGCAGGTGAATGGCAACTTTAAAAAAAAAAATTATATCTTACCTGAACCAGTGTCACCCAGAGCTGATCAGTGGTACCCTTTCCTCTATGTCCCCCTGGTTCTGGAGCTGGTGGACCCAAAATGGCCATGGGGACAGGGCTCGCTCTGGCAACCTCTAGAAAAGCCACAATGCTATCTGGGCATGTTCGTAGTTTAGTGGGTATATTTGTAGTTTTTTTGTGTGTCTAACCCGGCACAAAAAAAAACGACACATACCTCGGTGAGGGCCCAGACATGCTTTAAAAATCCTTAAATCCTGGTGAGCATGTAATCCAAATAAAAGGAAGGGGCTACCCATTGGATATAAAAAGATTAAAAAAAAGAAAAATATAGTGTAATATATAATATAATATATATTATATAAAGCACGTAAACAGTTGCACTCAAAAATATATCTGAAGAATTCACTAAAGAAGCCAGAATGTCATTGGCGAAACGCGTTGGATGATACAATGTAAGCAGACATTGCAGCAGTGGAAAGCTAGTGAGGTGGACGATAAAGAGGCTTGAACCGCCAATTCCCTCTGAAACACGTGGACGGTAGGAGTGTGCTCTCACGTGACAAGTAAGGGACAGCAGGCAGTCAGTGAATGTTCAGCCGGAGAGGCTGGGAGCCCTAACTCTCAAATATCACATAACTGACTAGGAGAAACAGCTGATCCCGTGGCTGCGTAGTATGTTTTACATGCTGAATACCAAAAGGGAATGGGAAAAATCCCATACCAACTACTGGCAACCTGATTGTACCAGGGTTTACTGCCAGCCCAAGGGCAGAATAGTAGCCATAAGGTGACCTGGCTACATAAATAAAGACATACATACATACCGGATGAAGGACCCTGAAAGGTTCAAAAGCTTGTAACATATCAACTACTTGTTGATCCAATAAAAGGTATCATACCACTGTCATGGGAGACCAGGCCATTTACACCTTTTTACCAGATTCATGCATTGAGCAAAACAAGTTAATGAAATAAATTGTAAACGTATTCACAGGAATAGGCAGACACACAATGTTACACAAAATACAGCAAAAAGACACACTTACTTGGGAATTGGGGTAACAACCTACACACTCCTAACTGTAGGGAATCCTATCCCTGATCACAGTTGCAAAAACAGGACAGAAAATATTCCAGGCAGCTTTTCGCTGAAGCAGCCCTTTATTTGCTGGAGACTTACAACTGGAAAACTCTGGAGAACACTTTGGAGGACCTTAGAGAACTATCTCATGGTCGCAAGGGGTTATAATACCGATTGACTTTCATTACAGATGACTGCCTCCCCTATCAGGAGCGTGAGACAAATCTTCGCAGCTAATCAGAGACAAGCTGGTAGGACGCACAGGGTTACCTGTAAATCTGAATGAACCAAGGGGCACGATAAATTTGGCATCTCCTGCCCTTGATACCCTCAACACCCCCCACAGTGACAGGCCCCGGCCAGTCCCGTGGGCCAAATGGAAATTCGAAGTGTCCATTGATCTGATGACGTGGGTACTTGACTTCTTCCCTCCTGTCCAAATGTTTTGACACCTCAGACTTCCTCTCTGGCTTTTGATCCCCACTGTATGAGTAGACACAGTGGCACCGTCTGAGAGTCCCACCTCATTATACGGTGAACAAGCATATGTTTTAAAACACACTAGTCTTTGGCTATGGGAAATAGAATAAGAAGCTGCACATTATTTCTTACTAGCCATATTCCCCACACTCTATACAATAGTTACTGGACATTTAAAAGTCCCCTCACAATCTTGTCGCTGATTGGAGTACCCCCCAGAACCCATATACCGGTTCTAGGTGACCTGGGCATTTACTGGGTATTCCCATTAACCTAGGGACCCCTTAACTGTTTCAGGGACACCTCACATCCCTATGCCCTGTTTACCATCCTGGGTTGTGCTGAAGCAGGGAACTTAGTGGTGAGTCACATCCTATACAGCTTCTGGGTGACATGGGCATTAAATGAGTATCCCCTTTAACCTAGGGGCCCCCTTGACTGTGTCAGGGACACCTCACATCCCTATTCCCCCTTTACCAGTCTGTGCTGAAGCAGGGAACTTGGCTGTGAGTCGCTAAACTGTTTTCAGGGGAGGATTTTGACTGGAGGTCTGAGCCTATATGGCCCAGACTGACTTGATTCCCGGATACATTTTTTGGGTGGCCAGCAACTCTGGGCCCCGTCTACCTAGACACAATGTGACAACACTTTTACCGCAAACCCTCCCTTGAAACTCATAGCCTGTGCATCTCCACTGGTTAGCACCCCATGAAAGGTAAAACACACATACATGCATTATTGTTGCACAATCACATACATTTCATGTCCAACCAATGGGTCCAAGAGCTGACACTCTAAACCCACAAATATGGTGCAGAGGTAACCAGCTGGGCATAATACCTTTATTGATGGCCTGGTTACCCCTTCACCGCCTCTCCCTTCTTTGTTACTACATGGGGGAAAGGACCAACACGGCTACCCACCCTTCTATGCTATATTGTGGAAGGCAAACTGTGAAAAGTAGCACCAGAGAACCGATTTTGAATTTATTGGTATATTGGTTATATTTGGGACTTTGATGTCCTGCACTAGAATATTGTTTCCCTTTTTTTGTACACTTTAAAGTATTATTATAGATGGTTTAACCGTTATTATAGATTTCTTACAAATATATTTTCACACATTTTGTATTATACTTACTTACACTGGTTATTCACTATATAGAGAGCGTACCCGAGTACCCCAGAGAGTATTTTTTATTTTTGTGTACTGGTGAGCATGTAACAGCATCAAATTAAAATAGAAGAGCTAGCCCCACATACCTGGCAACTACATAATAAAGGAATCCTTCATGAATAAATATATTTGAAGGGAATGTAAGTGTTTGGGTTTTTGCAGCGGTCTGGATATAGAGTGTTGCCAATGTTTCCAGTTACCGTGGCAATCCTAAACTTGACACACAAAAGGTGTGCAGTGGTATAGCCGGCTCCTCATAATAGGTTTTATTACCGTGAAACTTGAAGCTCTTTCAATGAATAAGGTTTTTGTTTATGGTTTAAATTAGGGGCTGGATAATCAGACTCTGCAAGTGTTATGAGTGGCAGTGAATCAATAGGATTTAAGATCCCGTTTGGCCACTTTATTGGATATCCATATACAAATTCTAGCTGAGAATTATTTTCAAGGCAAAAAAAAACGGCATATGAGAATTTGGGGCCGTCCTCTCTCCCTGGCTGTAGCAGAAAAAAAATTCTTTTATAGGAAGCTTTATCCTTTCTTCGTCTGGCAAAATGAAAAACAGTGGAAATGCTACTGCGATGTTCTCTAAGCTGTTCCAAACTACATTCACATTTTCAGCATTATGGTCGAACCAAATCACTGCTTAGTGCAAAGGAAAGAAGTTTATAACTTTTAATACATAAAAATGGAAAATCATTCAAGACATCTTTAACTAGTCACAGCTGAAGACAGACCAATAGATAGAGGTATGTAATATTGGGAGGTAAAAAAAGTATATTAGATTTCATATAAAGTAATCACTGCTGTGATATGGTCAATAAATAAAGGTCTGCTATGTTCTGTCAAGGTTTTCTCTTTTTTTTTTAAAGATTGTATTAATTGGCTGGCACGAGACGAGCAATTGTTACATTCCACCCTTGGATACTGAGCCACTCTTATTGTGAAAGTGCATGAACCTGAATCAACTCGACAATGCTCACAATGCTGAGGGAGCAAAACAGAAGATGAATGATGTTTGCTAAAAGCATAAGCCCTTCCATTTCTCCAGTAGAATTAAACACAAGAGACAATGAACTTGGCAACACCAGACTCACACAGTGTGACTTAGGGGCTTATTCAATACGTTTAGAAATGTTCATTGACGTTGTGATCGGCTGATTTGAAGCTTATTGAGTAAGCCCCGTACTGTATGTCACGTCACAACATCATGTAAACATATGATGCTGCTTCTCTACTATTCCCCTACAGGGCTAGCTATAGTCCTGCCCAGTGAAGAGGTTGCAGAGCTCAGTTACAGCAAGAGTACTCTTACGTAGAACCACAGGTCTGAATAGAGAGGTTGTTCAGAACTGACCATTCATAGAGGAGTAACAGCTCCATCCCTGTGTAGCCCTCTTACCCCCACCCTAAGTGAGATTGGGGTGTGTAGGTGTATCTGACTACTTCTATGTGTGTGCTATACCGGTTGGCTCACAGAGGCTGAGCGTCCGCCATGGGGAACCTGGGCCATTATATACTAGGTAACTATCTTCCAACGATGCACGCCTCCACCGCTATGGCTCCCACCATAGGGGGAGGGGTTCCTCGCAGGGCAATCACATAATCGATACTCACACAGATAATATATTAACTGGGACTTTACTACATGCAAGAAACAGATCACAGCAATTCAACATCATAACCTGTGTCCCTCTCTAGAGGAGAACCTTACTGCGTCGCGCAGGACGCTTCCCAACACTAGGTGATCCCCCCCTTGTCCCGAGAATCCCCACCCAATGTCCCGCACTCTAGTAGAGAACGTGGGTGACTGCGCAGATCTAATTAATGTTTAGGCCTGTTGTTGCCATATATATAGTGAATACCTCCGAGCACTTCCGATGCTCGGTCCCCACAATCTTCTAAAAGGTCAAAACTGCGATGCATCCGTCTGAATCGCTATCCGGTGATTCTCCGAACCCCAACAGAGGTCCCCCCTTCACGTTAACAACAACACGAATCCGGAACACCAACCGCATCACGGGAACACAACCCGCCGCTATATCCCTATCTCTTTCTCACTAACCTAACGTGACAGGAACCCTAACCTGGCCTGTCCCTGATGAACCGCAACCTGGGGTGGCTTGGGAAATCTCCTAGGGCCTGCGGAGTATAACCTGCCCCACTCCCCTAACTCATCCCATTCCTGACACTCACTGAACCCTAACACTAACACTAACACTACGCACTGCAACACTTCATAACGCGTACAGCCACTTGCTGCACACTAGCACTAGCCTTCTTGTCAGGCCTCACAGCCCTGCCAGCCGTGATCCTGACAAAGACGCCACAGACACGCACTAAGGGCAGCGTCCCTATCTGGGCCTCTCCTCAACACTTAACCCACTAACCTGGTGGGGAGTTGTGGCCTTACTTGGGATGTGGGGCCTTACTCGATGCAGAGCTGCCATGCTTCTGCACCCTTCCTTCCCTCACAGCTCCCCACTCCAACTGCCCGTTCTCAGCGCGCGAAATGTATCTTATTGCCCCTCTGGAGATCCTTGGCCCTTATTGCCACACGGAGGCCCTGATGTTGCTTGCCCTAAAGCCTCATGGGAGTTGTAGTCCCTGTGGAGGCTGCAAATACATTGGGGCCGCGTGCGCACTTGCCTCGCACTGCGCGAACTACCAATGGCCATCGCAACCTCTCCTGACACGTCCCTGCCCTCGGCGCGACTCTCTAGGCTCTGTCCTGCGCATGCGCGACCTCTCTGGAGCTCTCCTGCCTCCGGTATTCCTGCGCATGCGCAGCTGTTGCGCAATGGCGCGCGCCCTTACCCTGAGCCGCCGGGGCCTCGGCAACCGATCGTCGGCCTAACAAACAAGGGCCGCTCGCGTCCCCGCAACCGCCTCCGCAGTTAACAGCGCGCAACTCCCCGCTCCGGCCCCCACCCTGTAAGTAGCCGACGGCGCCCGCGCTGGCTCGACGGCACCCGCGACCGCAACTGCCCAGGAGGGGGGTCTCAAGGACTGCGGGAGCTCCAGATCTACACTCTCCCCTCTGGTGGAAAATACAACGTCCCCCGCTTGAGGAACGACTCATTCAACATAATAGTTATACAATCAAAATGCACAGCATAGAAAATACACTCATCACATGGCATTATATACTGGGTACAATGAAATTCACACATAATACCGCGAGGCTAGCTGAGACCATTTGTGGGGAGCCCTAATGAACATGTGGGGGTACCTCACTTTTTGCGTCCGTGCCTCCCCTAGAAAATTTCTTGGAGAGCACACTCTAAACGACAGTTTACTGGCTCTTCGCTACTTCCTTTCCTCCCCCTGGTGGAAGGAGTAGCACAGTGTCTCTGAATTGTGCCTTTACCACCCGGTCATCCCGGCAGGGATGCCGGCCAGACCAGGAGGCCAGGACCTTTTCCGCGATCCACGACTTGGCGAATGGTACACTCCTTTTTGTGCTTAAAGGAGCAGCTTTCCCTGAATCTCTCTCCTCACAGTCTTTGTCCCTATATTTTTTGTGAGGCTTCCACTGGACGCGAGCACTGGACAATGTCTCGGTTTCCCCTGGCAGGGGAAAAGAGTAGACACCTTACCCCTGCGGTGATCACGGGGGCCAACAGGTCCTCGGGGACCGCTGTCAGTTCCCACCCTCGTTGTTCTGGGACCTGTCCCCGGCACTTCTGGGGAAGTCCACTCACGTTCTGGGCACTCGGGCCGTTGGATCCCAGTCCTGGGACTACTTGTGTCGGAGCGCACGGGCTCATCTACCGTTCAGAAGCCGCAACTACTCTGACCTTCTTCACGGCCGCTCCATCGGAGGATTGTGGGGAGTTAGGGAGTTCCTTACCACTCCACTGGCTTGGGATGGTTCTCCCAAGGAGGACACCTCGCCAGGACGCGATGTATAGGGAGCCCTTCACCCAGGTAACCAGACTTAAGGAACCATCGTGCTCCGGCGTCCCTGGAGGCTCACTCCCCGACACCCCTGGGGCAGTCGACTCACCCTCATCGTCGTTTGGTCTGGTCCCCATTCTAGTACGGATGGTACCTCGTAGTAGGTCGACTGACCATTGTAGGGCGTCACGGGCCCACAGCAGGCGTCCGCAACTCGGGGTAACCTCCTCCAGGGCCACCCGGGCCCACAGCGGCTCTGATCCGCCAAATAATTGGTTCGATAACTTCACTAGAGTGGTCCCGCCGCAGGCGCATCACCACGAGAGGTTGGTCGCTGGAATCACTAAAAGAAAATGGGGTAAACCTACCCTGGGATTCCGGCATCGGTTGGTCTGGGCTCCTGGTTCCTGCTCTACCACTAAGCCTCCCCCTTGAGAGGGTCTGGAACCGGTTCTGCAACATGGTTGTGAACACACGGGGCCACTGGAATTAGGACAGACTGATTGCAATGTCACTCACTTTTGCAGAGGGTCAGGTTCCCCGCTTCTTCTTAACTGCCTCCGTACCTGGGGTGTAATAGGCTTCAAGAACCGCACCCGCAGCATTCACATTCGGGCTCCCACGCCAATGCACCTCTAGAGCTCACAGTGGGACTAAAACTTGTATACCCGGTTCTCCTCATACCTCATGTCTTCTTGAAGTCTAGCGTAACTGGGACAATTCGGCTCCCTCGTCATAGGCTCTTGCAGGCAGGGCACATTAACATAAGGCCATCTACTCCTGGCGCTCGCCAGGCCACATACACATTGGGGTTTATGTCCTGACAGTCTCTCTATCCTCATCCTCAGAGAAGAAAGAGTCTATTACTGCATCACTGTATGGTTGAAGGTAACAAGGCTTGCTCCCCCTGGTGAAATCTGAAGGAGGGCACTTTCTACAAGGGAGTGTTTCTGGCTCTGTGCTAGTCACTCACAGTGCAGGGGCGGGTTCAGTTTCGCGCCCAACCCGGACAATACTCTGCACAATTCTTGCACAGTCCTGGTGCTCTCCCGACTTGCGGAGCCGCCATCTTAGGTTGTGACTCACTGCTAGAGAGAGACTCCATTTTAATCACCGTCTCTGCATTACGCTAGGGCTCTCTGTAATATAGGGGGGTAGCCTTCTGGTTTTCCCGCCAATCCCGGACTTTTCCTCAACACAATCTATGTGCAGGCTTGCAGTCAGCAGCACTGCGTTCTCCTGTGTTTGCGGGAGACGCCATTTTACTAGGTCGGCGTAAACTAGGGGGTATCCCTCAGACGGGCCCCGGGCATACACAGGGTGGACGGTGCCTCTGCCAGGCATATCCGCAGTGGGGTTGCTACAAAAAGTATCGATTTCCATAGGGCCGTGGGATCGGTTTTCTTCCTCTAGAAACATGCGTGCGGCCACCCAGCTTTTTACGCATATAGAGTACGAACCTCAAACCGCGGTATAGTTGCGGGAAGGCCTCCTACTCCACTACCCGGCCAGGCTCCATATACGCCCTCAAAGCCCGGTCAGGGACCTCGTGTCCGGACTCCCAAACATGGCGACAAAAAATTGAGACTTGGACATTTGGGAAAAAAAATGGAACAGGGCACCCCATGTCTGTATCTCAGCAGCGCCTCCAAATGTGCCCTCTTACCCCCCCCCTAAGTGGATTGGGGTGTGTGGTGTATCTGACTACTTCTTAGTGGTGCTTAACCTGTTGGCTCACAGGAGGGCTGAGCGTCCGCCATGGGGAACCTGGGGCCATTATACTAGGGGTACTTACTTCCCAACGATGCAGCCCTCCACCTGCGATGGCTCCCACCATAGGGGGAGGGGTTCCTCGCAGGCAATCACAATAATCGTACTCACACAGATATATATATTAACTAGGGACTTTACTCAACATCAAGAAACGATCACAGCATATCAACATCATAACCTGTGTCCCTCTCTAGAGGAACACTGCTGTCGCGCGACGCTTCCCACACTAGGTGATCCCACCCAGTGTCCCGAGAATCCCCACCCATGTCCCGCACTCTAGTTAGAGAACGGGGTGACTCGCAGTCACTAATTAATGTGTTAGCCTGTTGGTGCACATATATATAGTGAATACCTTCCGAGCACTCCGATGCTCGGGTCCGCAACAATCTTCTAAAAGGGTCAGACTGCGATGCATCCGTCTGATCCTATCCAGGTGATTCTCCAGGAACCCCAACGAGGGTCCCACCGCTCACGGGAACACAACCGAATCACGGGAACACCAACCCATCACGGGAACAGCACCACCGCCGCTATATCCCTATCTCTTTCTCACTAACCCTAACGTGACAGGAACCTAACCTAGGGCCTTTCCCTGATGACCCAACCTGGGTGGGCTTGGAAATCTCCTAGGGCCTCGAGTAATAACCTGCCCCACTCCCCTAACTCATCCCAGTCCTGACACTCACTGAACCCTAACACTAAACACTAACACTACGCACTGCAAACTTCATACGCGTACAGCCACTTGCTGCACACAACACTATGCCTTCTTGTCAGGCCTCACAGCCCTGCCAGCCGTGATCCTGACAAGACAGCACACAGACACGCACTAAGGGCAGCGTCCTATCTGGGCCGTCCCTCAACACCTTACCCACATACCTGGTGGGAGTTGGGGCCTTACTTGGGATGTGGGGGACCTTACTCGATGCAGGGCTGCACATGCTCTCTCGCACCCTTCCTTCCCTCACAGCTCCCCAGCTCCAACTGCCGTTCTCACGCGCGAAATGTATCTTATTGCTCCCTCTGGAGACCTTCCCTTATTGGCCACACGGAGCGCACCTGATGTGCTTGCCCTAAGCCTCATGGAGTTGTAGTCCCGTGGAGGCTTGCAAATACATTGGGGCCGCGTGCGCACTTGCCCGTCGCATGCCGAACTACCATGGCCGTCCAACCTCTCCTGAACAGTCCCTGCCCTCGCGCGACTCTCTAGGTCTGTCCTGCGCATCCGACCTCTCTGGAGCTCCCTGCCTCCTGGCTATTCCTCGCATGCGCGAGCTGTTGCGCAATGGCGGCGCCCTGTACCCTGAGCCGCCGGGGCCTCGGCAACGCGATCGCGGCCAAACAAACGGGCCCTCGCTGCCCCGCACACCGCCGCATCAGGGAACAGCGCGACTATCCCGCTCCGGCCCCCACCCTTGGAATAGCCGACGGGCCCCTGCCTGGCTCCGACGGCACCCGCGACCGCACTGCTCCAAGGGAGGGGGGTCTCAAGGAGCTGCGGGAGCTCCAGGCTACACCTGTAATTAATTACATGTACTGCATCAAGTTTGTTTCTCTTTCTTTTGCAGGTACAGAAGTGATATACTTGTTTGTGCGTCAGTCTTCAAGATCTCCCACGTCTCTAAACATTACCCAAGAGTTAAACTATAATAGTCAGTTGTCATCTGTTTGATTTTTAAATATATTTTACTTTCTCATTGCCACCCTAACAGAATACTACACAGTGAAATCCTCCAACAATTCTCAACTCCATGAATATGTTGATATAAAATTATTTTACAGGTACTCTTAAATATGGCTGAAAAGGTAAATTTTTAAAGAAATGTCTCCTAGCCATTTAGAATTTGCAATCACTGCAACATTCTTTGTGGAACCCTTGGAAAACGCTTACAAAAAAAAAAAAAAAGCATTATCCAAGTACTTACTTTAGTCCGTAACAAGCACATCGATAAATTATATGGTATATTACTCAGGGCAATATAAAGTCCTTCAGCTGCAAAGCGGTTATAAAAAGAAGTATTAAATAAAGAAACGTAATGTATTTCCTTATTACTGTAAATCTAATGTTACTTTGTTTTTATCCCAGTTTTGCAGCCTGTAGACTTTTGATAAATAACCCACCAAATGTATTTTATATTCAATTTATGAATATGCCTTTTCAATTCAGGCTTCTGAGTCTTACGGTACATGAACAAAGACATCATCACAGGATTAAGTACAAATCTGGGCTATATATGAAGCTTTCTAGAGTGATGCCAGGGGTTAAGAGTACATAACAGGCACTGCTGCTTCCTAACCTAGCAGTTGGCTCCATCAGTGGAATATTATCTGTCATTTTACATAATGACAATGTTTATGTTGGTGTTTTTTTACATTCCAAACTCAACCACTACTCTACAGTACTAAAGTGGAAATACAGTTTAGTCACTCATCACAGAGCTGCTGCAACAAGTAACTTTTGCTCTAACAAAGCAGGGCGTTGTCAGTTGCGGTTAGATAACATTTTTAGAACAATATCATTTTTGCATGGTACTAATTGACAATGTTGACTTCACAGCATAGTCTATGTTCTAAAGAGATCAGAATTCACCTTTTAGTGGCTGAGATACAGGGGATAAAGTGACCAAGGAACTAAAACTAATTAATTAACCAGGTTCTGCTAGTCCAAAGTTACTGTAATAGCAACTGCACCACTTCTCTAACAGGTCATTCCTCTCATCATAGTAGGACATGCAATGGATTGGGTGCAATGTGAGATAAACACTTCAATAATGGTGGGTGACATTTTAAAGGCGTAGACTCTTCTAAAAATGCCATATTAATTAAGTCCCTTTTTTTTTTAGGAATACAATACACAGTTTAAAAATCTGGCCACGTCCCCCTGCAGTAGCGCTACGACTCTCTTTGGCATGTTTACATGTAGCACGGCGACGTCGCTACGATGACGTCACCGGATCGCTTTGCAGCTCTGCAGTTTTTGGTATAATTAAGGCCTAAAGCATCAGTGCTAAATGCTTCTAGGAGGTAAATCAATTTGAAGTAAGAAAGGAGGGACTCAAGTCTGGCCTGCTGTTCTAGAGACATTTCTAAGCAGACTAGTAATTAGCAGGCACAGGCATTTGCAAAGCCCAGAGGCAGTACCACTTAATCAATAATTTGACAAAGTGGTGACTGCTTTGAATGTTCCCATAGGTCTTTATCTTTCTGTATTTCTTATCATCAAAAGACACAGTAGTAGTTAGTGCAGATAGAAGTATGTGTGTTTATACTAATTTTCCCCTGTACACAGTTAAACTCGTTAGAAATACATTTCATTGGTTATAATATACTAGAGTCTAGTGGAAAGATTGTGCAATAATGGTCTCTCAGAGAGTTTACGGTGCTGACCTCTGAGGTTGAATTACAGTATCAGTTCTGGTTATCTAGGTTTTCCCCCTGGCTCCATATTAAATTCCATATTTAGACAGCACTACTTATTACAGCAGCACTCCTCAAACTTACACATTTTTTCAGCGACTTGTGCTATCCCGCATAACACCTTACGGCTTATTCAAGTGGATGGGCTGTAGGGTGCATTATAGTAAATCACCAATTAGGTCTCCAGAGCAGAAATTAGAAAGTTTCAGCTCCAGGAACCCCCTGGTAAAAAGGGGGTGACAGCTACTTAACTGTAATGCAGTCTCCAAGGACACAATCAGCAAGTCTGAGCTTTTAATATACAAAGCAGCACAAGAGGAAGATGTCTGACTAGCAGCACTAGTGTGATAGTTATTAAGAGCACACTGCTTACTCTAAAAGTTATTAATCAACGTTTACATTACTTTGAATCTATGCTAGGTGCACAATTTTAAAGTCCACTAACGTGAAGTTCACTATTTAGGTAACCAATTATTGGTAACCTTGAACCAATAATTCCCTCAACCAGTTTACATATTTATATAGCTAAGCCCTCCCCCCATTCACTTGTAGAAACAAGTGTAATGCAGACCAGCAAGGTAAATGTATAGAGTTTCCACTTGTCAGAAGCAAAATAATAATTTAACAGTAACAATAGGCTTACTTACGTAGGTGCACAAACATGAAAAGAAAGCTGGCAAAGTTGCTTTTCCTCCCATGAATACCTTCTAAAAATAAGTAAAATAGCTCAGCGTTTTTTAACCCTCTCCTCGGGTGGAATCCCAGCAATGTCAGGCCATGTCTTGGGTATCATTATTTAACCGGAGTGCATTCACATGCTTATTAATTCACAGTCCTAAAATCTGGTGCAGTTGGGCTCCGAGCTGGGGGATGAGGGCTCAGTTTGGCACCTGGAAGGAAGGTCCAAGTCGTGAACATCACACAGCAACATCACATACACAAAATTGAGAAGCTACAGAAAGTCAAAACCCACCCATGTTTTAGCTTACCATATCAGCACACTAACCTATTAAAACCATATAAAAGTACTTCTTAAAAGACATTGGTCACCCCCAGTAAAAAAGCCTTGCATATGTCACTGCCATTGATTTATGTTGGTTCTACACGGGACTGCAGTCTTTACATCTCGAAAACGCGGACTTGCCGACACTGGTGACCTGAAAGCAGATCGTACTGATCACTACAGCATAACAGGGGCTAAGTAAGCACCTAACATTCCAGCAAGACCACAACAAAAAGAACAGCAAAATACTCCTGCCATGTTATGACCCAAAAAAGGAACAACAAACACATTGAACGTAACATCAGGACCGTAGGAAGAAATTCTTTTCAAATGGCCTCCTTTTCAGGCCTACACCAGTCAACTAGACGTCATTCCTGACATTTCAATCACCCTCATCATAACATGAGGGAGAACGAGAAGACAGACAGCTTATCTTTCCGTTGCATGACGAAAAATGTGCCTTCAATGCAGTGTTATCTCATCTGGTGCTTTTCTGTTGTTTTAAATTAGTATTTGCAGTGATGAAATAAGGATAAACATGTTTAGACAGAAAACCCTGTTGTTGTTAATATGAACCCAGGTAGTGTTTCCCTTGCTTCTTGTATGCATTAGGCTCATGAGCATGAAGAATATATTAAAGAGCAATCTAAAGACGTGAACAACTGCAACGGATTCACTGTCAATATGGTATATATTTGTAATGATAAAGTCCAAACAGGCACTCCAGTTGACACAAGACTACTGACAAAATGCTATGTGCTCCTGGGAGTAGCTAGCACCCACTGTCTTCTATTCCTTGTCCCGGACTACTTTAGGTGTAGCAATAAAGACTGACCATACAACAGGACAGAGTTATCCACCGTGTGTGCAGTAGAGTAGAAGTCACGCGATAGATGGAAGCTCGGCAATATGGTAAGGCCAAAGCTCTGGGTCTAATGGGAACATATAGAATACATACTTTTGTTGTTATCAAAGACACGGGGGCACCTTTCATTTGATAATATCCCTGTGTGTAGAGAACATTGACATAATCTATAGTTTCAAAAAGGTCACAATTTGTGAAGTAATGTGTCGGTGTACTAATAAAGCAAAATACATACAAATAAAATTCTTATGAGCATAAAGAATAACAAAATAACTATTGTAACTTAATACAGTCTTAAATACTGTATATTGTAACTTTTTCATACATATTAGATATATTGTATTTTTACCTAAGCTTATTCAATCTTCTTTTAAGTATGTGTGTATATTTATACTGTACACATACATATAATATATAAAAATAATGACAAGTACAATTTTTGATATATGGTACAATGTACTGTATAAGTTTATCCATAGAGAAAATATAATATACACAACTATACTTACATCGTAAATCAATTAAATATAACATTATCAGATTTACGGTGTAAGTATAGTTGAATAGATTATATTTCCTCTATGGATAAACTCATATAGTATCAATATATAAAAAAGGTTTTTTATTTATGTAAAACTTTTTTTTTTATGTTTAAAATAAGATTGAATAAGTTTAGGTAGAAATACAAAATATCTAATATGTATGAAACAGTTACAATTTATGTAAGCCTCCTAACCATCAACAGCCAAGTAATATCACTAAGGGGGGTATTACTCTGACAAACCCCACTGACATTGCAAATGCATTCAATGATTACTAATTACTATTAGTGGGGTGTGCCACTACCTTATTAGCAAAACGCAGCCCAAACCACAAACCTTAATCTCATCCTGGAAGTGCCCACATAGCCCCACCCCCTCCCAACACTGCCCACAATTTTCAATTTAGCCCAGTATCTGAAGAGGAGATTACACAAGCGCTCCTCAAACTAAAACTAAGCAGCCAATGTGGACCCGACTTACTACAATCTAGGTTCCTACGACTTGGTGCCCCAGCCATTGCCAAACCAATTGCTTCCATAGTCAACTCTATCCTGTCTGCAGGCCATATCCCCAAGACCTGGAAAGCTGCCAGAGTTGTCCTAATCTTCAAAAGTGGGGACAAAAACACTGTCTCAAACTACAGACCAATCTCACTTCTCCCAATTCTATCCAAAAAAATGTGGAAAATGTGGACATGGAAAAATGTGTCCACTCCCAATTAAGCGATTACTGTACCAAGACAAATTTCCCTAGCCAATTCCAATCTGGCTTTCGCCCCAAACACTCTACCATAACTACCCTGCTAAAAGTTTGCAATGAAATCCAGTGTGGAATGGAACGGGGACAACTCACTGGTGCAGTATTCCTAGATTTGCAAAGGCTTTTGATACAGTTGATCATGCTATCCTGCTTAACAAACTCCGGAGCTCTGGAATAGGGAACCATGCTTTAAACTGGTTTCAGTCCTACCTATCAGGAAGATCCCAACATGTGTCCATCTCAGGCTCTAACTCCAACCCCCTGGATATCACCTGTGGTGTCCCGCAAGGCTCCGTTCTGGGGCCCCTACTCTTCTCAGTGTTCATTAATGATCTTCCCACAGCTTGTAAGGAAGCCTCAATACACATGTATGCAGATGACACAATCCTATATGCACACAGCCATAGCCTCTCTGACCTTCAACACATACTTCAGTCTGACTTTTTGAGACTCGAAAACTGGATTTCCCAAAACAAACTGTTTTTAAACACTGACAAGACTGTAACAATGGTATTTGGGACCAAGACTACATTTTTAAAGCTTCCAGCGACTGAGCTCCAGATTAGAACCAACGCTAACACCACCCTAACCCCTGTCACTAGTTTTAAATACATGGGCTTATGGTTTGACACCCACTTAACATTCGGAATGCACATTGATACCCTGACAACCAAGACCTATGCCAAACTAGGGGTACTTTACAGGAACAAACCCTCCCTAAGTCTCCTGGTCAGAAAGCGTATCGCACAGCAGATGCTAATGCCAATTATTGACTATGGAGACATAGTATATGGCTCGGCACCTCAAACCCACCTTAGCAAACTTGACACCCTCTACAATTCAATTTGTCGTTTTGTTCTCCAATGCAACTACAACACACATCACTGCGAAATGCTCAAAGAACTAGATTGGTCATCACTCGAGTCTAGGCGCAAAGTTCACCTTTCCTGTCTTGCCTTTAAATTCTTTATGGGAAAGCTACCCGTCTATCTGAACAAGCTCCTCACCCCTACCACATGCAGCACCTATCACCTGAGATCAGACTCCAAAAGACTATTCATGGTCCCAAGGCTCAACAAAGGATCCGGCCGCTCCTCCTTCTCTTACCGTGCACCCCAAAACTGGAACAACCTACCAGAGACTCTCACATCCACCACCAGTTTAAGTTCTTTCAAATCTAAGGCTGTCACACATTTTAATCTGGTCTGTAACTGTTTCATATGCCCATAATATATATTTTCTTTAACTGTGCATGCAATGTATTGTATATAATGTATACCCTGTTCATTTATGTAACTGTATTTGTAACCATGTATTATTTATCCTAACTCTGTGCCCAGGACATACTTGAAAACGAGAGGTAACTCTCAATGTATTACTTCCTGTTAAAACACTTTATAAATAAATAAGTAGCAATTCTGTTATTCTGTTATTTTTTATGCTAATAATAATTCTATATTGATGAATTAGTACACCAACACATTAGTTCACAAAGTATGACCTTTTTGAAACTATAGATTAGCAATATTCTCTACACACACTGGGATATTTAATCTGTTTAAAAAAATAAAATTAAAGTCACTTATTATTAGTTCTATCAGGGGCGCGCAAACTTTTTTTGCTGCGCCCCCCTTGCCTGCTCCTCTCCGTTCTGAGCCCCCCCTCCTTACCCCGAGGTGGCCACCCCTTGTAGTGGGCCCGGCCCCATTGAGGGGCGGCTCTTGTCCCTGAAGAAGGCAGCGGGGACCTGGCCTGAGATCTGCTTAGTTAATACAATGCAGGTGGATAATTATATTGGGGGCAGCTTTGTTATTTACCAGGTCACAAACAGCGGTCAAAAGTATCTGGATCCCGTTCATGCCAGAGAGGCCCCCTTTGATAGCTATGGGATAAAATTGTGTCTGATTTCAGGAGATCGCAAACCAGTTTGAACCTGGGGTTCTTTAGACTTCATTTTTCACATCTCCATGCTGTATTTATGCAGTATTAACAGAAAGGATTAGAACCTTTATTTCCTGTATAAAACAGATGGAAATATAGTGATGTAAATACACTGGCGACACAGTTTATTGCACTGCGGCCAGATCCGCAAGCCGGGAGATTTCCCGGCTTGCTAGTGGCCGCCCCTCGGCGTGCCGCGCGTCACCGACGCGCGGTCACGCGTCATCGGGAGCGTGCGCCCCCTGCACGCGCGTCCAGGGCTTCCCGAGGGAGCCCTGGTGTCCCGCGATGTGGGGGACGGCGGCAGGGGGTTCCGGGGGACCCGGCGGACCCGGCAGCGGGAGGGAGAGCGCCCCGATCGGAGGGCGCTCTTCCGCTGCTTCGGCGCGCGCCCGTCACCCTCCGGCGGGCACCAGGCTACTGCTGCGGCCGAGAACGGGCAAATGCTCGAATAAACTCGGCCGCAGCAGTAGTTGCATCCCAACGTAGTTTCAAATGCCCACCACTGGATAGAAACAAAATGAAAAAGGTTGCATACGTCTCTGATAGCTATATG
The DNA here is from genome assembly GCA_036426205.1 of Ascaphus truei. Taxonomy (NCBI): domain Eukaryota; kingdom Metazoa; phylum Chordata; class Amphibia; order Anura; family Ascaphidae; genus Ascaphus; species Ascaphus truei. The sequence goes on from CM071567.1 coordinate 206,974,248, forward strand.
GATATAATTCATTTTTAACACCACCCATAAGCTAGTTCCAAAATATTTAATTCTTTAGGGGGGGTGGGAGGGGGGGGGAAGAAACATTTTATTTACCTTTTAATTAAATATTATCAAATATTTGTTTACAATGGCTTGCTTTCCTCTGCTAGGTATGGGCCTCTAGTCTAGACCCTATAGTGTGTGAGATATTTAAATTTTTGCTTTTCGCTGTTAGGCCTTGAAGCCTATATTTGCAAGGTTAATAGAAGCAGCAATTCTCCCCAAATCTTTTTACATTCATATCTGATCTGAAGGCAGGAGGGGATGTCCCCAATGTGCAACTCCAAGCACTCTTGGACCCAGAGTCCTCTCCTGCCATATTAACACTTTTCTTAACAAATAAATAGTTTTTATCCAAAATGGCTGCTGCAGTCACCCAATAAACAGGCATATCACAATGACAATGCAATTTCTAAGGCCTCGGCCATGTTCCCTGCTTGCTGGCGGAAGCGCGCTAACGCACGCTCCTGCTCAGCACTGAGCCCCCTACAGCCGCAATTAGAGCGGCTTTAGTAGGGGCTCGCCTACGCTTCCGCAAGTGCGCGGAAGCGTAGGTCTTAGGAGAATTTAAAATTCCCCCGCTTGCCGGCGCGACAGGCCGGTCACGTGAGCGGTTCGCCCAATGAGGGCGAACCAGCTCCGTGACGTCACTGGCCCGCCCCCGGCCAGTGCCGTGCCCGCCCCCGGCCCGCCCCCTGACAGCGCGTGCGGTAAGCAACCGCAAGGCCAGGGAAAGCACCCGCTTTCCCTGAGCCTCAGCGCTCCTCAGCGAGCCAGCAGGGAGCCTGGCCGAGGCCTAATGGCTGCCATAATGAGGCTCATCTTGGAAGTCGTATTGTTTCCACTTAAACAGTAAAAGATGGTGGATGGAATTATATATATATCTTTAGAACAAGTTGGTCTGTGGTTCAGATACTGTAACAAAATAAAAGCCTCATCAAAAACATTACATTACAATAAGAACAACTATTACAATAGGTAGAAGATTTTACATTACTCAGTGATTTTACTTGATAACATATTTTGGAGTTGCTACGTAGGATTGCACGTTTAAAGGTGTATAAATCAGAGATACGGTACCAAAAAGTAACCATCACAGCGAAGAGTCTGATTTCTCACAAGTCTGGGAGTGTCTGACAAAACCAAATTACGAGGATCACTTACAAATATACACAGAGTATTACACCTTATGACCATGACAAATACTAACAGGTAAGACCAGATGTCAAACTTTTTCAAGCTCACCTGCTCCAAAAAGCATTGTTTTGATTGTATAGCATTATTTAAAGCACACCTTATCACCCAGTCAAAATGATTGCGACCTCTGCCATCGCTGCAGAATTTTTACCCCTTTTAGGTATGGTCGCTTCACTAGTTTCAAATTATAACATAAGCTTATTCCACTTAGTTAGGTTTTTGGCATAATTCTACAAACGGAATGAGTGAATAATAAATGATGAAGGGTTTTCATGCCTGCGTGAGTTCATGTTATTGAAAATGCGACATATATAACATTTCTGAAAGGAGCAGGGGCATGAATTACTGGAGAAGAAATCATAAAAGGGCAATTAGTTTTTGCTTAGGCTCATTAGCAACCTGGAAATTCTGTGCTAATTCTCTGAATTTGTTTTCTCCTCTTATAGTTTGTCTATATTGCACATATCCCTATTGAGCACCTCCCAACATACATTTCCATACGTTCACGAGCGCCGAGCAAGGGGTTGTTGTGTTATTGTCATAGGCATTGACCCACCAGGCCCTTTTACATGACCCAAAAAGAACAAAATACTCTTAGTACTCCTTTGTCCTTCTCATTGCATACTTCAAAAATTCACCCATAGCCTATTTTTGACCCAAAGTAATGTACTGTAAATATGTAATGCAATATTTTCAGGACTTATATACCCCTTTATTGCCTTCGTGCTGGCACTCACCTAAGCCGTGTCCTGTTGCAGGAATTTATTAAATGTTTTACCAGGAAGTAATACATTGAGAGTTACCTCTCATTTTCAAGTACGTCCTGGGCACAGAATGCCACACTGGGAAGATCTGAATGGAAGATGAGGATATTCTCTTCCAGTCAGGCCATTGGTTGAAGAGATCCAGAGGCAGTTGTAATAGTAATTACAAGAACATCAAATCAATATATTTGTGACAAGTTTCGGCACTTAGATTGCAGTCAAAGTGGTTTATGTATCAACACCCAGGCAAACTTGTTTTAGTGCAGCATTGCACCATTTTGATCTGCAAACCGTATCACATTTAACAATATTGTTGCTCCGGTTTTGTATATCTGGCGAAAATTTCGAAACAGGACTCCTGGCAGATGTGGGCACAGGAAGGTGAGAGAAAAAGAAGAGCACAGTGATACACCTCGCTATAATCTGTGCATCATTGAAGTCCTTCCCAACTCCATTTTGCCAATCCCTAAGTCCCAAGGAGGCACACATCGGGCAGAAATTAGAGCAGATACCGTGATACACGGACGCCAAAAAAAAAAAGGTAAAATAAAATGACGCAACATCAATTTTGCTCTAAAATATACCCCATAATTGCTTTACAACGTATAAGTTCTTTAGAAGTGTATAGTCATTGCAATAATAGGTTTAAAATGTGCTACATATTCCACAGAATTTGCCAGGGTGGAGTTTAAAAAGCTGGCGGCTTTGGCCTAAACATGCTGTAAATGTATAAAAAGAAGTTAAAGTGAAAAGGAAGATGTTACTGGGCTCATTGAAATGAATGTATATGCCATCATATGTGGCACCTGAGCACTAAGGCAGGTATTTCCTTTCTAAATACAGGGGTCCTTAACTCCAGTCCTCATTTAGTGACACGATGTTTTACCAGGAAGTAATACATTGTGTTACCTGTCGTTTTCAAGCATGTCCTGGGCATAGAGTTATGTGCCCCCCCAACAGGTCAGTTTTTCAGGATATCACAGCTTAAGCACAGGTGGCTCAGTCGAAGACTGAAGCAGGGATATCCTGGAAAAACTGACCTGTTGGGGGGAAAGGGGGTAGGCTTGTGGCCTGGAGTTGAGCACCCCTGCTCTAATACACATAGAACTTTTCAAAATACATTTTCTTGACATTTGTCAACATAATTCCTAATCTGTACATTTTCTCTTCATTGTAAATGTATGTCATTAAACGCCATAATGTCTTCCATCTTAGTCTTTTTAAACGAGTGTCATAGTAGAACAAAGAGTCTGTCCGTTTTAAAAGTCTATCACGTAAATGATGTGCTGGTCTGAAACCTTTATTACTGTGTTTTCAGATCTAGCTTTAGTAGCAGCTGTGGGAAGGAGCTAAACACATGTATGCAGTGACCCAGTTAAAGAGAGAAACACCCCCCTCCTTAAAAAGGCATTTCATCGATACTTACGCAGGCCTTCCCCATGCCCAATAAAAACGGCAAAAAAGGACCAAGGCAGTTGACATTTTTTGTGTTGAGTGATTTACGGTTGATGGGGGGGGGGGGGGGGGGGGGTGTAAAGAAATTCAGAGTAGTACTTTGGTATGAAACAGCAACATTCCCACATTCCCAGAGATAAACTCTTGGTGAGAAGGTCATGCACAACTGTGACTTAGAGTACACGTCCATCCTTTTATAACTAGTACTGGGTGAGCATTGTCAGATCAGACATTAGCTGTTTTGTCATTACATTTATACAGAGCAGGCTGGATATGAAGCTCAACAAAAGCCTGTTTCACAGTTAAATGAATGCTAAGAGAGACATTTAGCGCATGTATTCCCTAGCATTCGTGTGTGAAGGTGTTTTGTATTAGTTAAAGCTGCAGTTAAAGCTGCTTTATAAAATAATAATAATAATGTTTTCCAGTCAATATGTGCATCAATACAATTTGCACACTGACAAGGGATTGGCAATTTAGCTAATCGATTCGTTCTCCGGTGATCGATCGGTTAAGATTCTGCTCGGGGTTCATTAAATCACTGTTAGTGCTGCAGAAGATTACCCAAGATGCAAAGTTCTGTGTGGACGATCATGTGACCAGGCAGCCACTAGATACAATTGGTGACTGCTAGAGAGAGGGCAGGGCTCAAGAGCCAGGCAGTTTCAGAAGAGGAAGGGAGTGTGACTTTGTAAACTGTTGGTATAGAAACAAAAATGCTTGTTACAGATTACAATACATACATTTTTTGAATTTTTTAAAAATGCTTCAAGTATTTTCTCATAGTACAGAATGGATTTATTAAAAACAAACACACGTAGGATATTTCTTGAACTGCAGCTTTAAATAAATTAGGAAGTGATTTTATAAAGCACTATTATAAAGTTATATCATTTTTTTAGTGCTCATTTGTATGTTATTACCCAGAATCCTTGGCTGCAGTGGCAGCATTGTATGCTAAGGCTGCATACACGCTGTCCGCGCTTGGCGCTTACCAAAGAAGTTGCCAGACAGCCAAACGCTCATGCTTGGAGAGTCGGTGACATCACCACTCTCAAGCTTGAGCGCGGTCAGCAGCACAGGGGACGCAGCCCAAGAGATAATGGGGAAAGGCAAGTTTGTGGATCTGTCTGAAACATGTGAATGTGTTCATAAGTGGTATTTTTATTCGCTGAACAGAGAAGAAAAGAACATTCTTTCAATAATGCTATACATTACAGGCATCCGTGTTGAAATAGACAAGAAACAAAGAGTGACACACTGTGCTCATTTTCATGTCATTACCCAGAATCCCTGGCCACAGTGGAAGCATTCTATGTCAAGAGATAATGAGGAAAGGCAGATTGGTGGACCTGTGAGATATGAATATGCTCATAAGTGGTATTTTTTTTGCTGTACATCTGTTTACATATTTTGTGCTGCTAAATAAACCCAGTTTAGGGATTAAACATTTAGAATCAGAAATCAGGTGCACGTTCAAATAGATGAATACATTAATTACATATAATGAGAACTGTTAATGTTGGGGTACAAGCAAAGTGATTTCTTCTGTAGTATTGTATTGTATGTCTTTATTTATATAGCGCCATTAATGTACATAGCGCTTCACAGTAGTAATACATGTGGTAATCAAATAAATAACAGATAATATAAATAACAGATCATGGGAATAAGTGCTTTAGACATAAAAGTAACATTAAGGAAGAGGAGTCCCTGCCCCGAAGAGCTTACAGTCTAATTGGTAGGTAGGAAGAACGTACAGAGACAGTAGGAGGGAGTTCTGGTAAGTGTGTCTGCAGGGGGCCAAGCTTTATGTATCATGTGTTCAGAATATCCACAGTGCTATTCATATGCTTCTTGAAGTACGTGTGTTGTCTCTGAAGGTAGGTTTTCTTAAAGGTGGGATAGCGAGGGTGTTGCTAGTCTGGGTCGTTTTTTGCCGGGGTTATTTACTTCGAGGGGAAGGCATTCCCAGAGTGTTTCTGTCCCTGTGTCGGCCATGGTCAGTCAGTGGCACAAAAATTAGGTTTCTTTTTAACCAGGCTTTTTGCCGCCTCTCGGGAGGTTGTGCAGAGGCCTCTTTAGATTACAAAGGCGCGGTAGACCTTCCAACAAAGAAAAGAAGAAGACATCACCCTGAGCGAGACGGATCGAAAAAGACGTCAGGCTCATGGGGCCATAGCGAGAATAGAAATTAGGGCTAGATGTAAGGAGGGCTCGATGACGCAGCAGAAGAGTGTAAAGCTTTAAAAGTGAGGAGAAGAATGGAGTGTGAGATGCCGGATTTGATCAGAAGCCAGGAGAGAGATTTCATGAGGGGAGTGCTGAGACAGATCTAGGAAAAGAGTAGAGTGATTCTGGAGCGCATTTAGGATAGATTGTAGGGGAACAGGTGAGAGGCAGGAAGGCCGGACAGCAGGAGGTTAGTCAGTAATCAAGACGGAGGAGAGAATGAGAGCCGAGTCAGAGTTTTAGCAGTCGAGCAACAGAGGAAAGGGCGTATCTTTGTATATTGCGGAGGAAAAAGCGACAGTTTTAGAATGTTTTGAATGTGAGGGGCGAATGTGAGAGAGGAGTCGAGGGTGACCGCTAGGCAGCGTGCTTGGGCTACTGGGTGATAATCGTAGTTCCAACAGTAATGGGAAGAGGTAGGGTAGTAGGCCCAGGTTTGGGAGGAAGTATGAGGAGCTCTGTTTTAGCCATGTTGAGTTTAAGGAGGCGGGGAGGGCAGGGCATCAGGATATAGCAGAGAGACATTCAGAAACTTTGGTTGTACAGCGGTGTAAGGTCGGGTGTTGAAAAGTATATTTGTGTGTGTCAGCATAGAGGTGTATATTTAAACCCAAAAGATGTTATAGGTCACTAGAGAGAGTGTGTACAGAGAGAAAAGAGAAGAGGTCCCAGGACAGAGCCCTGGGGTAACCCACCGAGAGAGATCAATAGGAGGAGGAGGTGGTGTTGCAGAGAAGAGACACTGAAAGTACGATGGGAGATGGTAGGATGAGATCCAGGATAGAGCTTTTTCCGAATACCAAGAGTATGGAGAATATGAAGGAGAAGGGGTGTCACCACGTGTCAAATGCTGCAGAGAGGTCGAGTAATATGAGCAGAGTGTAATGCCTCTGTCTTTGGCAGCATGGAGGTCGTCAGTTATTTAGTGAGGGCTGTTTCCGTGGAGTGAGCAGTGCGGAAGCCAGATTGTAGAGGGTCTAGGAGAAATAGGTGTTGAGAAAATGGAGCAAGCGAGAGAATACAAGACGTTCAAGGGAGTTTAGAGGCAAAAGGCAGGAGGGAGACAGGTCGATAGTTAGAAAGACAGGTAGGGTCAAGCTTGCGTTTTTGAGTAATGGTATGACTGATGCAATGTTTGAAGGAGGATGGAAAGGTTCCAGAGAAGAGGGAGGAGTTAAAAAATGGTGTAGGTAGGGTATGTGAGATGGTATATGTAGGAGCAAGAGGTTTTAGGACATGGAGGGAAATGGGGTCAAGGGGCAAGTGGTAGAGGGAGAAGAGGCGATCAACAGTGATACATCCTCCTGAGACAGTGGAAAAGAGTCAAGGAAGGCAGGAGGAGAGTTAGGAAGAGGTGTTGGATGGGAGGAAGAAACAGAGGGAATGTTCTGACGTATGGATTCCACCTTTTCCTTAAATAGTCAGCAAAGTTCTGAGCGGAGATGGAGGAGGAGAGGCAGAATCCCAGTTTGGCATGATGGCTCAGCCACAAGAATAAATGGGCGAAGTAAGGGAGGAGTTCAGCCCCTAAAATGAGCAAAATACTTTATGTTTGTGTACAACCTTTCTTTTGGGGATTTTACACGCTTGCCAATTTCTCGCTAGAATCAATGAAATAAGTTTTGTAGTTGAACGCATTCTTTATTAAAAAAAATAAATATATATTTACTCTATACATATTTGTGAAAGCACTGTATGCCTGTCTGCATGGCCTCTGTCCTAGGGGAAATCTCATTGGTCCCTTGGCGCCCGCCCCCCGCACACCTCATTGGCCTGAGGCGGAGTGACGGGCCAAAGGACAACACGGACACACACGGTAGGGGGGGTGTTGTGGGGCTCACAGTGTTAGCAGAACATCTCCCGGTCTCTTACCCGCGCGGTCCGGAGGTCGCTCTTTCCTCCCCGAACATCAGCCTGATATCCAAGTCTTCGTGACCCGGGCGCACATCCTCCTTCCCGTGTCCTCCTCCTCCCCCGGTGCTCCGCTCAGCTCCCTGCCCCCCCGGTTGCCTCGTCAGCTCCCCCCTGTGCTCCGCTCAGCTCCCCGGTGCTCCACTCAGCTCCCCCCCGGTGTCCGACAGGCAGTGGGCAGGCAGGCCCTGCACGCCACGCGGGACACTAAGATGGCGGCGCCGGAAGGACACCTTCCTCCCTCCCCGCCTACTAAGAGGTCGAGGGAGGAGGACAGGGAAGGAGATGGGACGGGGGTGGGGGGGGGGAAACGGGTGGGTGGGGGGGGGGGAGAGTGGGGGGGGAAAAACAAAAAAAAAGAAAAGGAAAAAAGTAAAATGAAAGGCAAAAAAACAAAAAACAACACTACACGAGGGAAAAAACACACACAAAAAAAACAAACTCAAGACGAAGAAGTGGAAAGAAAAAAACCACCCCTACCCGTAACACGGGCAATGCCAACAATAACCCCGATCTTTTTTTTTTTTTCTTCTTTTTTACATAAACACCCCAGTTATCCAATTGTCACCCCCTCATCATGTCAACATGTCCTCCCCCCCTCCCCCTCCTCTGTCCACTGTCCCTCCCCCCCTCCCCTCCTCCGTCACTGTCCCCCCCCCTCCCGTCCACTGTCCCTCCCCCCCTTTCCCACCCCTCTCCCTCCCCCTTTCCTAGCGGGAAATGTAACTCCTGGGCAACGCCGGGTCTCTCCGCTAGTTATGTTATATTTATTATATCAGACTTGTATGAATCACCAATGAAAGACAGGATGATTCAAATGGATGTGTAGGGGTAGTGTGAGAAACATTGTATTTGGCTGCAAGTATAAATCTTTTGAGGAAGGAATGTGTTAACTAAAAGATTGCAAAATGTTAGAACTCTCACTGGTTTGTAATACAGCCCCCTTCAGATAAAATGACAGCATCACAATTCATGGGTTTGCTGGTCGATGACATAGGGGCAACATTTTACAAATGGTTTATGCATAAAGAAAAAATAGGAGGCTATTTTATTTCATTGTCAAAAAGGTGACTATACATGTTACAATAAAAGTAGCCACCAATTAACAATGAAGGTCCCTCTCTCTGAAAAGTGAATGAAAATTAGTTTTAGGAACAAAATACAAGTGGTATGTAATGCAGGTGCTATCATATTTCAACCACTTGGCATTGAAGTTAGCACATGTCTCATGCTTGTATAGCACCTGGTTGCAATACCCAATAGCACTGAAGGAGTAAATGAAATGCACAAGTGTCCACAGCAGTAGCATGCCCATCATCCAAGCAGTGGGACTCAAAACAGGGGTCAATGGGATCAGAACAGCAGGGAAGAACTAGTATTGGAAGACCGAGAAACCAATATTCACACAATCTTCAATCCAAAGTGACAAGAGGAACTTCAGAGAAGAAAACTGATCCCTATAACATATGGGACAATGCAAGAAAACTCAGAGCAGAGCAATGGTCACAGAATCCAAAAGGATTTACCAACAACTGAGCCTTGCTTGCTTGATGAATACATTCAAAGTAAACGAATAATTGTCAACATTAAACATGCTAGTAAAAGCATTTTTTTTTTAAACTTAGACAAAATAACACACTGAGAAGTTACATGAAATAAATAAAAATAATAATAAACCAAACATTCAAACATTGATAATCTAATGCATAAATACTAATGGATGAAACCTAATGGATATATATATATATATATATATGTATTTTTTTTTTTTTTTTAACAAACTGAGCATTTGAACTCAACTCCATTATAAAACCCAGATTTCTATATTATTTTAAAAAGTACGACTAGAGAACAGAGAAATATGTTTATATACAAACACCATTGGCAGTTTTATATAAAACGACTCAAAAACAAGAAGCCTTAAATGTCACTATTACTGTATATAAAGTATGCAACTTGAATGATAACCAAAAGGGAACACTGTGCCATGCAACCATCATGTGCAAACCTGAACATATACAAATTAATATCAACCGTGCACTGAGCACCTTACCTAGATACTTGATGTCAAAGCCAGGTGGGGGTTTGAGGGACCTCCTGACCCAGCCCTCCCTCAGCACCCCTAGGTGCTCCTCTTTGCCCTGGATCAGTAGGACATGCTCGTCTATCCAGCCCAGGAACAATGTCTCTGAGATGGCATCGGTCACTTTCTTGTTCCAGAAATGCTGCATGTTCTCCGCTTTGAAGTCAGCAAAGATCTCGTACCCGATGTAGTGCCTCTGCAGCTTCTCCTCGGCCAGGAGCAGCCTTTCCGAGGCGCCCCTGTGACTCAGGACTACAGCCAAGGAATGGGGGGAGATCTGCAGGAACTTGTCCATCCTCCGAGGCATCACTTGTCCGAGCTTTCTATGCGAGAGCAAGTTAATCACCAAGTGAATTTACATGTGCAGAAAAATAATAGAAGCTCGTTTGCAGAAGTTCATTGCAAGCGTTGCCCTGACTGCCTGCAAAATCCCTATATAGCATATGCAGTCTCAATACAAAGGTTTAGAAGAGGCACAGAATTCAGCCAAGTCCCAGGAACAGACAGAGGGAATAATCCTTACAAACAAGATCATGACCCCTTGTGTGTCATCCATGTGTGTCCATTGGTGAGAAAAAGCCAAGGTCAGCTCAATGCCCTGTCTCATTCCCAGCTCAGTTCAGTCTCTCAATGAGCCCCGCTGAGATGTTGCCTATGGAATTTACAGGTGGTGAATCAGTGTATAATTTACTAGTAGTCCCTCCCTCCCTCTCTGGCATATCCTACTGCTGTACAAACACAGGCCCTCTGGTGGCTGTCACTGCGCTGCAGTTGTTTCGATTGCAGGGAGGCAAAAGCTTTTTTTAAATATTTTTTTTTACCTCTTGGATTTTACTTTGCAGTTTGCAGAGTTGAAGGATTGAATTGCTAGCGTCTCCTGCGGGATTATCCTGTGTTTACTTTCCATCTTAATTTCAGTTAAATTCCCCACTAGTTTGGATTAAATCTGGAAAACAGGAATGTGAGTGGAGGCTAAGGCCTTGGACATAGTGGGATCAGCCTTGCTGATCCGTGCTGAGGCGTGCTCACGCTCAGCACTGAGCCCCTGCAGCCGCAATGAGAGCGGCTTTAGCAGGGGCTCGCGCATGCTTGCGGAAGCGTGTGCCTCACCAAGTTTTCAGATTTGGCGCTCGCCGGAGCGCAGGGCCGGTCACGTGAGCGGTTCGCCCAATGAGGGCGAACCAGCTCCGTGACGTCACTGGCCCGCCCCCAGACCCGCCCCCGACATGCCCACGGACGGCGCGCTTTGTAAGGCCAGCGCCTCCGCACGGACAAAATGTCTATGTCCCAGGCCTAAGACTTTGCTGTGCTCTCTAACTGCAACATAAAACAGGTAGCAACCTGATTTTGCACCTTACTGTGGTACAGATATATTGGCAACGTATAAATATTAATAAAATCATCTGTCATGAAAATAGCACCCGTGCTAAAGTTTAGAAATCCTTGCATGTCAGCCCTGGTAGCTGCAGGCAGTGTAGGGGTTAAATCATCACCAGGCCTCAGAACATGTGAGTTAGGCCGAGCTCACGGTTGCGGTGTCGCTACGTGCGTGTGCTCACTTTCGCGCTCACTTCAAGGACTCTTACCTGATTGTCTAAGGTTGTTCCTCAAATGCCCGCGTCGACACAGCTACATTTTGCCGCCACAACAGAAATTGAAATTGCGGGCTGCAGTCGCGTGACGTCAGCGTCACATGAGCTGGTTCAGCCAATGAGGACGAACCAGCTCTATGGGGTGTCCGTGACGCGCTTTCAATGCCCCTGATCGCCGTGACCCATCTCCTGCAGCTAGCACACGCATCACTGGGGCTGCAGGAGTGCGCACGGGGGCATGCACGGAAGCGCGCGCCCGCGCCGCCACCATGAGCTCGGCCTTATGCCCACTGTTGTATCTACTATGTCGCATTTTAAAAGGTTAGTGTTAAGTCACTTTAGTTCTCGCAGTTGCTAGAGGTCACATGGTAATGGTGTGACCAGGTTGCAACATTTATTCTGCCCAGATACTGGAGCAGAATGTTAGCTACACCCCCTGGGTATAAACGTGAGGATCCACCATTTTGTATTCAGACCCCCAGATCACAATTATCACAATTACCATCAGGAGATCCTGTGCCATCTAAGAGGATTCCAGGGAGGTCTCCAGGCTCTCCTAGCCTGTAAAGCAGGCAACCACTTGTATTATGTTTTCAGCATAGGGACAGTATAAAAGAAGCTTTGTTTGGAAAAGATCAATGGAGCATGCAGCTACTAATGTTTATACCAATTTGTATTGAGATGCGTGTATATATATATTTAAATGTAAGGGTTTATCCCTTAGCAGTCAGTCCTGACCCCTGCCCTTATAAAGTGTGGGTTGTGCATAATACATATGAAGCCCCCTTCCCCCATGACTAAGGGAACTATGCGTGCTGAGTAGCTGTCTGGCGTACAGGAGGCCTTATCCTTCGCCACTGGGAGCCTGGGGTGATCACGTTCTTTCTGGATACAGCGCCTCCACCTGAGAGGGATCCTAGCGCTGTAGGATAACCCCTCACAGGGACCAATACAGTCAATGAATAAGGATACACACACTGGTATAACTAATTTATCTTTACTGACACATAAAACAACACAATAACAATACAAGCCCCCACAATATAGTACCCACACAATACCCCCCCCAAAATACTAAAGGTGCCCTAGGCACCTAACCACCCTGGAGTCCACAGAGCCAGACCCACCCAAATAGTGTGTGTAGTAGCGCTATCCCCTGTGAATGGCCGTTGGTGCCCGTGGGTACCTTCCTGGTCTTAGGCCAGACCAGGCCGACTTGGAATGGTGGATCAGCAGAACCGCTCTGGGATCCCACGACGCGGGGTCCGGCTGATCCTCTCCCTTTCCTTCCCGAAGGCGTCCGCCTCTTGAGGGAGCTCCAGCTGGAGGGTGTCCCTTAATGTCTCTTAGAGTACCCGTGGTCTGGTCCTAGACCACAGGACGCACGCATGCGTGGGATCCTGTCACCGGTGCACTAACACTGCTGGGTGCAATTGGGGAAGCGTCCCTATGTATGGGCCTTCCCTTTAGCACCAGAAACTGGAAGGGGCCTAGCTGGGGCTTGCAGGGTATATCAGGCCTAGTTCAAGGGCCACTGGCACCCTGAACACGTCCTTACCCCTTGCCGTCCTGCTCCCGACTCGTGTGGTCCCTCTCTTCACGCCAAACCTACTGCATAGATTCGCCAGCCCTATTGGCTGTAACTGCCCATGTGGTATGCAGCCCCTAAGGATCCTGGGACGTGTAGTCCCTTGCGGAGTGTCCCCTAAGATGGCTGCCGCAACCTCGTTCTACTGCCAATGGGCATGCCTCTCATAAGAGCTCCAATGTTGTTCTGGCATTCACACTTGGGCCCCTTTTAGCCCGGAGTCAAGGGAACTTGGCAGAGATACTGATACACAACTGCACAGCGAATTATATGTATATGCATTGTGACTGTATGAGGACGATCCTCATGTTTAGGGATCAAATAGAAATTTGTGCTACGGATGTTTACCACCATGATGAAGATCCCTTACAGCAGTGGTTCTCAACTCCAGTCCTCAAGTGCCACCAACAAGCCAGGTTGTAAGGATATCCTAAAGACCAGGTGGCTCAATCAGTGGCTCAGTAATTTTGCTTGTCACCTGTTCTAAAACGTGGCTATCCTTAAAACTGGCCTGTTGGTGGCACTTGAGGATTGTAGTGGAGAACCACTGCCTTAGAGAACCAAAACGCTGGATATGTTTTGGATTACAATACACTATTTTTGATCACTGTGTCCCCTTCAAACCAGTGGTTTGGGGGAAGTATAACCGTGTGTGTATGTATACATATGTACTTGTGTGTATAAGTTAAAAAAGATATATAGGCGTTTGCATTGCTTTCTTGTAATATAACACCTGTGACGTGCTTTACATGGATTCATAAAAAATTATAATATGTGGATGACCAATGTTAAAACAACAGTCCTCTTATCTGAATCGGGAAGGGGTGACCTTGCACTAAACCATGCTACGTACAGATCCTGACATGGGACACTCCAGTTTCAGAGATGTGGGGAACAGTTTGGGAACTGTTAAAACAAAAATTGCAACAAAAATAAATGTTCAAGTCATAAATGCAAATAGTGCCTGAAGAGTCATTGTCTTGAAGAGCTTACAATCTAAGTAGTGTGATAGAAGGCAGATAATGGGATTGCATGTAAGTGCATCGAGTGTGGCAGTGTAGCAAAAGAAGGTTATCAATTGTAATCAAAAGTGCACAGGTGAGTGAACGAGTGAAATGAAAAGTGCAATAGGTGTAGTAGTGTTAGGCCATTATCTGCATCTGAATGACTGAGCCATTAATTGAGCCAGCTGTGCTGAAGTAGGGATATCCTGAAAACCTGGCCTGTTGGCGGGCCTTGAGGACTGGAGTTGGGCACCCCTGTGCTAGACAGTACTAACTGCCGAATGTAAGCTCTTCGGGGCAGGGACGGAACTCCCTTTGCTAGTGTTACTTTTAAGTCTTAGCACTTGTTCCCATTTTGTATTATATTATGTGACTTGTAATACTGCTGTGAAGCGCTATGTACATGGATAGCGATATATAAATAAAGGTATACATATATACAACTACCGTGCATGGAAAACCAATGGAAGTGATTACTGCTGGTAGCACAGCTACTGACATTCAATGTGTAATACAATTGTTGATTAGATGCTTTTGAAATGTACTCCGGAGCAATTGAGTCCCCTACGGATATTAGAAGATAGACAGGACATAAAAAGAGTGCCAAATTATTGTGAGGTATTCTATATTTAGAATAAATAGTTCCAATTGTGTATACATATTGTACCCCAAAATAGTAAAGTTAAAAAACCCTGATTCTGACACATTGAACCTTAGAAATATAATGGCATGTGAACATTCACACATGAGACACAAATTTGTGTATTAGGTGATTGTCTCAGAGTTCTCTGTTTTTGAAATACGAACATTTGAGTTCTTCACACTTCCAATGTTGGCCGTGTCACTTTACCTATTAATTACTCAGATACTATAGTAGAATGTAAGCTGTTTGGGGAAGGGATTAACTGTTCATGTACATTGCAGCACTATGTAAAAATAAGAAAACAATTCATTCATTAGTTGATGACTGAAAAGTCTATGTCCTGCACAATCTCTATTGAGTGATTAGGCTGGTAAACAGATGGTGATCATAAATCAAACCCAAAGTGGCAGAGCCAGAAGTTTCATAGCAAACTGATTTGAACGTAACCATAACATTTGAATTCATAGGACTGAATGTGAGCAAGGGAATGAGACCAAGGGCAATTCTCGATTTGTCTCTCTCAATTTCAATTTTATCTTTTGGTGCATAATAGCAAACTTGAATGATTTATGTAGAAATTGAGAATCTCTCCCACTACAGGAATGAAAAATGAGTCTTGGTAAATATATAACATTCCTGTACAATACATTTGAAAAAAAAAAAAAAAAAAACACCAGTGCAATAGTGAATAACCCCTAAGGACAGGGCAGTGATCAATCATTAGAGCCCTAGAGTGTTAATAGTTGATTAATACCCAACCCATGGGGTGACTGTTCAAATGGGACTGTCCCATCTCTGGGGTGGGGAGAAAGCTGAACAGGCCTGAAAAGCCTTTACGGTAAAGGGCTTGTTTTTGTTTGACCTCGAGCTCGATCAGAAATAAAGTGAAATTGATTGTATTAGCAGCAAGCACTTCATTTTAAAAGCCACAGAGGGAGGGAAGGAAATGTATAATACCTGTTTATTTTCAAAGTATGTTGTATGCAGGGAAATACAACATTGTTACATTCTCATATACAAGACGATTACATATTCATATTTAACCATTTTCAAGCAGCTGACCATTATCCATCATGTCTAATGTCTGGCTGGTTCAGAAAGTGGTGCACTCACAATATTTAGGAAACTGCCACAGGTGCTTAGCTACAGGGATCCTGTGAAACATCACAAACCGCCCACAATCCAAGGTACAAAAATGATAAAAGTGCACAAGCGGACCGACACGGCAACCTTTGCGTAATCTTTTTTTATTCTGAAGATCCCTGGAGAGCACTTCTTCATTTATCTTTAATGTATTGCTAGACTATACCCGCTCGTTAAGAGATTTATCGATGAATATCAACATAACAGTGGGGTTCTTCTCTTCATCAAATAATATTCTTCTCAAGACAGGCTTCCTAAAGTCAGGGTCGTCTTAACGTATGGGCACGCTGGGCAGTTGCCCGGCGGGCCCCACAGCATAGGGGGGCCCCACGCGCCCGGGCCATGCGTGCCCACCAATGCTCTCCCCCCGCCCGGATAATACTGGACATGGGATAGAGCAGGGCTGCTGCTAGGGGGCTGGGCAGCTTCTGATTGGTTGCTGCTGTGTAATTCAGCCAATCGGGGGGTGGCAGGAGCCTAGGGGGGTGGGGCCAAAGAGTGGAGGAAAAGCATCCAGCAGAGAGGTTAGGCTGTGTCTGTCTCAGTATGTGTCTGTCTATCTGTGTCCTGTACTCTCTGTGTGCGTGACATGGGTAAAGACCAAGTTGAGGTCGTTGTTGTTAAGATAATTGACAAAGCAGTCAACAGAGTCCTCATCACCTTCCCACACACAGAGAATGTCACCTATCTTGATCTAAATCTAATGGCATCAGAGGAAGGAGTTACAACAACAACCCACTTCAAAAAGGTTGACACTAACACTCTACTACAACGACCTCAACTTGGTCTTTACCCATGTCACGCACACAGAGAGTGTCACCTATCTTGATCTAAATCTAATGGCATCAGAGGAAGGAGTTACAACAACAACCCACTTCAAAAAGGTTGACACTAACACTCTACTAATATATATATATTTACTTTGCATACTTCACTATGTGCGTTTGCGCTTTTGTTCCTTTTTTTCAGTTGACCTTGGGGTGAATTTGCTGGGACGTCCACTCCTGGGAATATTGACAACTGTCTTGAATGTTTTCCACTTTTGAATAATCTTTCTCACTGTAGAATGATGGACTTTAAATTGTTTGGAAATGGCCTTATAACCCTTCCCAGAGTGATGGGCAGCAACAATTGCGTCTCTAAGATCATTGCTGATGTCCAGACCAGCAAACTACTAAAACTTTGGCTTTTATAGAGGTGGTCACACTTGCTGATGATCAATTAATCAAGGGCATTTGATTAACAGCACCTGTCTGCTACTTAGCATCTTAATTCCTATGGAAGCAGTAAGGGTGTGCTTAGTTTTTCACACATGGCTTCTCCATTTTGTCTTTATTTTTGTTAAATAAATCATGACACGGTGTAATATATCATGTGTTGTTGTTTATCTGAGGTTGTATTTACCTAATTATTAGACCTGCTAAGGAACAGAGGGTTGTTATTATGCCCTGATATGTAAAACCATAGAATTCAAAGAGGGTGTACTTTCTTTTTCACACCACTGTATATGTGTGTATATATATATATAAATAAATAAATAAAGCACCGGAGCTTCAGGGACCCCCTGCCTCTCTAGATACTTAACTCGGAAGATGTGCTGTTAGCAGCCCAGACCGGGCTATTTAGGGCTATCGAAATGGTGGCTTTAAAGCTCATGTGTCCTTTAGACCAATAGGAAGCTGTGACGTCATCCTTTGCAGATCCCTATAGGACCGTTTGACACTGACATTGAAAAAAGCAGAGAGATACCGGCACATTCAACGGAGGTAAGTATCACCGGAAGCAGAGGGTCCCCGGAGCTGAAATGAATGCGGTTCTGCTTCAGAGACCCCCTGCTTAAAACCTATTTAAACAATTAGTTAATGGTCTGTAGGGGTGCTCGGGTTCAATTACATGTTATGTTTATTAAAAACAGGGCGTTTGCCTGAAACGCGTTAGAGTGTGTCTCTGTCCCCGTTACCATGTTATAAATAAACTATTTTTAACCTCATCAGCATTGGTGCTGGCCCCGTTTTTGCAGCTGTGCACCGCTTCCAACATTTGGATTTCTCCTCTTATTAAAAACAACCGTGGCATCTAAGGTTATGTCAATTATGGCTATAAATGTTGCTTAACTCCTTTATGCCGAAGCGTTTTTAAGTTAGGGATGCTGCATGAAAAATAGGTGTAGTCAAGTACATTCTGTTATTGAGAGCCGAAGCATAATAAGAGTCAACACTGAAATCTTTGCCAGGCAAATTTGTATATATATTTGACGAGTGATTGTTCTGAATGAAATGCTTATCAAATCTTTTACAATTAAGAATGAGGAAACTAAGTGGAAGAAAATTATACACTTCTAATCTTAAGATGTTATCTAAATCATTGTTTAAATAGTTATTAATTGAAACATGTCATTGCTAATGCTGTTGGCATAAGCCTCCGCCAGTTTCTTTCCACCAAGTGCTGAGTTGGGTGGTGTGACATATGTTGCCTATGGCAGTTCTGGAACTGAAGGTGAAATTAGGCTGAGTCCCCGCATGCTACTGCAGCACCCACTGTGGCGGACGCTGCAGGGACGAGAGCCCTCCCCTCAATGGCGCTGGGCCCGCTGCCGCAGCGCTGTGGTGAGAGTTCTCCTGCTCTCAATAGAATTGAGAGCAGGACTCGCGACTGAGTGCTAGGCCACACCCCCCGGCGGTTCAGCCAATGAGGGCGAACCTGCCGGGTGACGTCATGGCCGCGACCCCATCACTCCACCATCACGCTCCCCTCCCCCCCGGTCTCTCTTCCTGCAGCTCACTGTAGACCGGGGAATCGGCTGCACACGCCGCCAACCTCGCGGGCGCGCGTGCAGCGGAGGCACTCGGGTCTTAGCCTTATGCTTGAAAATAAGCGTTCGGAAAGTTTGGGACTACTTCAGTTTTTAAGACAGAATGTGGCAAATGAAAAATAAAGAAAAAAATCTTCAAATTATGGGATTTATCTATTTTGTTTGCAACATGAAAAATAAGGTTAGGGGTGCATGCAAGGCATGTGAATAGCTCTGCTCGTACCTAAAAGGCAGACGAAAAGCACCCGTCACAGATCAATAACCTCCACAAATCTGGTAAGCAGCACCGCAACCATCAGTGATTAACCCCATGTCACCTAAGACCAAAAAGCAGCTTTCCTCGATCGACGCCACAGACTTAAAGAAGCCGGGCCCGCTCATGGAGGTGGAAGACAATGGCAGAGCCTCACAAGATCAGGAGGCAGGGTCCTCCCAGACTTTGGAGGGAGAGATGCAGACCCTGGAAAGCACTGATGTGATGAGATATACCAAAACATTAAGGTACTATTTCATACAGAGCTGAAAGAAGCTCTGAAAGAGACTAGGGCTGCAGTCCCAGTAACAGCCTGTGTGCACTGTGCGTGTAAGCACCTCCCCTCAATGGGGCTGGGCCCAGTACGCACCGTCACGCAGAAGGTGCAGCCACGCCGTGCTGCAAGGTTTTTCCCAACTCAATCAAATTGAGTTTACTCCTAGCGACGGAGGCGTGGCCACGCCCCCACCGGCGGTTCACCCAATGAGGGCGAACCAGCCGTGTGACGTAATGGCCACGACCCCGCAAATCCCCGACCACGCCCCTCCTGTCGCAAGATTCTCCTCTCCCTCACAGACCGCAGATCGCGGTTAGCGCTGTGCACGCGCCGCCCCCCGACCCCCCCGCCGGGCGCGCGTCACAGACATTACTGGGACCGCAGCCTAACAGGGAACTGAATGCTCTGGGTGAATGTACTGATGCTCTGGAGACTAAAGGGGATGCCATGATAGAATCACAAAAGGCAATGCAACGTGAAGCAAAAGCCCTTATAACAGAATTAGGGGAAAAGGAAGAGGATCTTGACAACAGTTCCAGAAGGAATAATGTGAGGATAAGGGGAATCCCTGAGGGGGTGGATGACCTGGAAGCCTATCTGCACAAGATTTACCTTCACTTAATTCCGAATACAGAGCATGAAATGTTTCATTTGGACAGAGCCCAACGCCCGAGGCCAGGAACAGGTGAAAATCTGAGGGATGTGATCCTTAAATTACATTACTTTAGAGGACCTGCTGAGAGCAGGGAGGGTGTAAAAATGGATAACTTTGGAAGAAGCACCACTCATGATATTTCCTGACCTATAACCCACTATACGGGCACGCAGATGAGAAATTAATCCTATTATGAAGAAATTGAGGGAGAAGAACATTAAGTACAAATGTGATTTACCCATCAGCCTGGTAATGCAGCTAAACGGGCAGCAGATCCAGGCCAAATCACCAGAAGAGGGGGAAAATTCTTGGAGATTTTGGGCCTGATTTGACGGCCCCCCAAGGGGCTCCCCCCCAAGAGAACAACTCACTCAACCACCGCAAAGATCCTGGAACCAAGCTAGAAAGGACTTATATACCTTTGGTCTAATAGTTATTCTCCATTGGTAACAAAGTTGACCCCCAAGCAAGATACAATACTTTAGAGGTCGTGGACATGGTCCGAAGCAGGTGGAGAAAGGTGATTGGACAAGCAGTTATGATCCATCAGAACAATAAGGTTCACATACCTGAGAAGTAGGACTTGGGGGACAGTGTTGGAATAATGATCTCCAGTTAAGATGTGTAGTTGTCATTTCCAACTAACAGGTTAACAAAGTGTTATGCAAAAATGAAAAAAAAAAAAAAGTTGTTGTAATGTGTGTTTAGAAGTTTAAATTTACAGGTGTATTGATAGAGGTTATAAGTATTGATAAAGGTTACACGCCGCTATTGAAAAAGTTATATGTTTAAAAAAAAAAGGTAAACAAGGATAGGATTGACAGTAGACAGTAGTAAGGTTCAGAACAAGTATATAAAAAATAATGATAAATTATTATAAATAAAAGTCAGCGGGGCACAGAACCCCTCAAAGATAATGCAGATGACTTTTGGTTTAGTATCCCGTGCAGGTTCTCCGCCGAGAAGTACACCCAGTCTTTCCTCAGAGTTTTTCTCTGGTGGGCTGGGATTGTGATCTGGACTCCACAAAGGCCCAAATCTCTTTTTTTGTCCCACCTTTTGATCCCCTCCCTATACCAGTTTTTCTGACATCTGTATCAACTGCACCTCCCCAATGCGGGTGGCACGAGCGAAAAGAGGTGCAATTTAGAGATCGTTCAGCGTACATAAAGAGACACAGACAGCTTGAATGTAAGTCAATTGTTTATTATCACAGCTTCAATTGACACTTAATATTAACAACAACACAGATAAATGTTACATAAAATAGTATCACATAATGTGAAAGGTTTCAACAGTCCAAAAAAGCATAAAATAGCATTTGTGGAATATAAAAGAACAAATGTGGATATCCTCTTCCAACAGGAGACCCATTTCATCAAGCACTCTACTCCCAAGTTTCTAGATAGGAAATTCCTGATAGCATACTATTCGTCCTCCGTGCAGAAAAAGAGGCAAGTAGGAATACTGATAAGCAGACACGTCCCTTTCATCCTAGACAGCGAAAAAGTGGACCAATATTGTAGATACCTAATTATATCAGGCACTATATATAACAAATATATTACACTAGCAACTCTATAGGCCCTAAAAACTTGAAGCACGCAGTCCTTTGAAGTATTCTTTAATGACCTGGGGAAAATTAAATAAGGGAGAGTTACATAGTTACATAGTAGATGAGGTTGAAAAAAGACGTACGTCCATCAAGTTCAACCTATGCTAAATTTAGACAACAGATACTTTATCTTATATTTATACTTACTCATTGATCAAGAGGAAGGCAAACAAAAAACCCCATAGTCATATCATCCAATGATATCTCATAAGGGGAAAAATAAATTCCTTCCTGAATTGGCAATCGGATTACTCCCTGGATCAACATCCTTCCCATCTTTACTTATTTGGTATATCCCTGTATACATTTCATTTTTAAAAAGATGTCCAACCTTTTTTTGAACAAATCTATTGTATCTACCATCACAGTCTCCCTGGGTAATAAATTCCACATTTTAACTGCCCTTACTGTAAAGAACCCTTTTCTTTGTTGCTGGTGAAATCTCCTTTCCTCCAACCTTAAGGGATGGCCCTGAGTCCTTTGTACTGCCCGTGGGATGAACAGTTCTTTTGAAAGCTCCTTGTACTGTCCCTGAATATATTTGTATATAGTTATCATATCCCCTCTTAGACGCCTCTTTTCTTTTTTTTTTTTTTTCAACTTTCTTTTTATTATTTTCAAGTATAAATCATACGAACACATTACATTGTGTTGTCTTGGTGGACAGACTCAACATCAGACATACAACATTTAACAGACAGAGGGAAGAGAAGACGACAGGACATAGACAAGTAGAGGGATAAGGGGAGGTGAGAGGGGGAGGGGAGGGAGTTGAGGAGGCGCTCCTATTCGCTTCCTGGATCTCTTCTGTCGGACGGACACCACCTGCCCTTGTTATTGTAGTTCTCCCACTTATTGAGGTTTTAGAGGCGTCAGCTTAGACCTAGCTCCCTATAGGGGGTGGGGCCTACCGTTAGTCCTATGAATCTGTTCTGTCGTCTTGTCTGTGCATCCAAGGAGAACTCATTTTGTCCTATTAAAGCCAGATGGTGGCATTACTCAGCCCCGGGATATCCGTCTGGGCTAGCCAATACAGCCATACTTTTTCAAATTTTTCGCCAGTATCGTTAACCAGACTCGTTAACTTTTCCATCTGGCATACAAACCAAATTCGATTTCTAATTTTGTCTATTGATGGAATTGCGTTCTGGTTCCACAATGCTGCGGTCTCGCACCGCATAGCTGTTGCAAAATGTGCTATTAATTTGTTCCCCGTTCTTGAGACTTCATCGGTGGGTCTGCCTAGGAGGAACAGCCACGGGTCTAGCTGAATTTGGAGGCCCAAGATCCTCTGTAGCCAATCTCGAATCTGTTGCCAAACTGGCATAAGCTTTGGGCAGGACCACAGCATGTGTACCAGATCCCCCTGTTCCCCGCACTGCCGTGGGCAGAGCGGGGAAGCGCCTTTAATAAATTTAGCTAATCTGACTGGGGTGAGATACCACCTCAACAATCCCTTATATGAGTTCTCCTTCAATGTCGTGCAGATGGAGCTGCTGGCGGCCGCCTTGAAGATTTCCGTCCAGTCCTCGTCCTCTAGTGTTTCCTGTAGGTCTGATTCCCATAAACTCATGAATCTGGGTCTAGTAATGTCGTCCTTGTCAGTACCGACCACCTGTCTGTATAGAGTGGAGATCAGTCCCCGTGTGTCTGTTCCCCGCACACAGAGCCTTTCAAAATTCGTTAAGGGTGGTCTGGCCGTGTGTTTGTTGTAAAATGCCCGGACCTGGAGGTATCTAATAAATTCTGTGTTAGGAATGTCTGTTTCTGACTTCAATTGATCAAATGATTTGATGGTGTTGCTGCCCTCCAGGTCCTTTAATCTGTGAACCCCCCGTTGTCGCCAGATCTGGAAATTCTTCACCTCTAGTCCAGGAGCAAAATCCGGATTACTATATAAAGGGGCCATTAGTGTGTGTTCAGAGGTCAATGAGTAGCTATATTTGGACACCTCCCAGACCGAGAGCGAGTTGACCACCGATGCCAAAGGGTCTTTTATAGCCTTAATTTTTTGTTTGGGGTACCAGATGAGGTCTCTGAGCTCTAATGGGGCGCACAACTCCCTCTCCAGAGACACCCACCCATGCCACTGCGTAATTTGGCACAACTGAGCTGCTTTATAATAGGACATCAAGCATGGCACTGCTAGACCCCCCGCCTCCTTGGGTTTCTGCATAATTGCTGCTTTGATCCGTGGTTTTTTGCCTTTCCAAATAAATGATGTTATTGAATTTTGTAAGTCCTTAATCTCGGATCTTACTACTGGTATCGGGAGAGTTTGAAATAAGTACAGTATTCTGGGGAGAATGTTCATCTTAACACTGTAAATTCTGCCTAGCCATGAAATACCATATGCTGACCAGTCCCGTAGTTCCTTTTTTAGGGTCTTTATCAGACTGGGATAATTTGCTTGGTATAGGGATGTTATCTGTTTTTTGACATTCACCGCTAGGTATTTGATGGACCTGGGCTGCCATTTAAACTCAAAATTGAGTTCCAATAGTTTTTGCGTGTCCCTGGGGATGTTCAAGCTCATCGCCTCCGTCTTTGATTGGTTTATCTTGAAACCTGAGAGCTGGGTGAACCGCCCCAGGAGCACAAATAGGTTGGGGAGAGAGGTGAGCGGTTTGGTGATTGTCAAGATAATGTCATCAGCGTATAGCGCTAATTTGTGCTCCTGTGAGTTAATTTGGACCCCAGTTATGTCCCTGTTACTGCGTATATGTGCCGCAAGCGGTTCGATGCAAAGGGCAAAGAGCAGGGGCGAGAGCGGGCACCCCTGCCTCGTCCCACTTTTGATTGGAAACAACTCGGAGGGGAAGCCCTGATGAAGGACCCTCGCTGCAGGAGATGTGTATAATGCTTTTATTGCCCTCAGAATCTTTTCCCCGAAACCATATGCCCCAAGCGTGGTCTCCAGGTATGGCCAGTCTATCCTGTCAAAGGCTTTCTCCGCATCCAGGCTTAACACCAAACTCCGAACCTTGTTGGCATTGACAAAGTCAATTATATCTATTACCCTTCTGGTATTATCGGCCGCCTGTCTATCTCTAATAAAGCCAACCTGGTCCGGATGGATCAGCCTAGGCAGGATAACACTTAAACGATTGGCCAGTAATTTAGAGTAAATTTTAACATCCGAATTTATCAACGATATCGGCCTGTAACTTTGGCAATTTGTGGGATCTTTGTCCTTCTTATGAATCAAGGAGATTGACGCCTGGAGCATCTGGGCCGGGAAAGGCTCTCCCGCTAGGACTCCGTTAAATAACCTAAGCATGTGTGGGGCTAGTAATCCAATGAATTTTTTATAATATAAATTAGAAAACCCGTCTGGGCCCGGGGCCTTGGAAGATTTCAAGCTTTTGACTACTGCTGTCAGTTCTTCCCGCGTGAAATCACTCTGTATCGCCTCTCGCTCCAACCTGCCCAACTGCGGCAGAGTAGCCTCTGCGAGGAATTCCTGCAGTCTGCGCCTTGTATTTACATTGTGGACCACTTTCTCCCCATTATACAACTGTGCATAATATTGTTTAAACTCTTCCACTATAATTTTAGGGTTAGAGGATGTCTCCCCTGTTTTTGTTCGAATTGATTGTATATTGTAATTTGGCTGCCTATTACGGAGTCGGTTGGCTAACATTGTGTCCGGCTTGTTGGCTTTCTCATAAAATTTTCTATGTGTCCAACTCAAGTCTTTTTCAGCCCTGGAGGTGAGGAGGAGGTTAAGCTCAGTCCTTACATCCTTCAGCTCCTTTAGGGTATCTCCTCTGCCCGATCGGCTATGTAGTGCAGAGAGCTCATGTAACCTCTTATATAGCTGTGTCAATTTGGCATCCCTCAGTTTTTTCTGTCTTGCTGCTATGCTAATTAGCACTCCCCTCATTGTGGCTTTGTGAGCCTCCCACAGGGTTGTGTGGGACTCCACACTGCCTAGATTAGTCTGGAAAAACTGCCTGATCTCTTCTTTAACCTTTTTCTCTAATTCTGGTATCTTAATCAGTGACTCATTTAGTTTCCAGTTTGCTCCCGGGCTAATAGGCCTAATCTGTGTGCATCTCAGCTCTATTGATGCATGGTCCGACCACGTAATGTCGTGTATTTTGGAATCGGATATCTGTGGGACCATTCCACCAGACACAAAAAAGTGGTCAATCCTGCTGTAACTGTCGTGAGGGTGTGAGTAGAACGTATAGCTCCGCTCCCCGGGGTGCTGTTCCCTCCATATATCTACCAGGCTCCCCTGCTTGAGGCCCTCCAGCAGTGGCCCATTCACTGTGTGTCTAGGCTTTTGCTGCTGCGGTGATCTATCTATCCTGGGGTCTATTGTTTTGTTGAAATCCCCTGCTAGGATTATATTTCCCACGGCACATCTTTGCAGTACCTGGAAAAACTCCTCAAAGAACTTCGGATCGTTTTCGCAGGGTGCGTATATGCAAGCTAGGGTTACTCTACATTGTTGTAGGAGTCCTACTAAGATAAGATATCTCCCTTTGCTGTCCCTTTTTGTTTTCTCTAGTTGGAAGGGGGATTTATTATTGAATATTATGGCTACTCCTTTCTTTTTTTCTTTAGCGGAGGCCAGGAAAAACTGCCTATAACTTTTATCCAAGAACCTGGGGCTGCTGTGAGTACTGAAGTGGGTCTCCTGGAGAAAGATCACGTCCGCCCCTCTGCGTCTGAATTCGGAGAAGGCTACCTTACGCTTCTTTGGGCTATTGAACCCTTTAACGTTTTGGGACATAAGTGTTACTGCCATTTTTTTATGTAGTGTGGGTAGCTTTGTCGAATGTGGTGCAGGTGCTTACCCTGGGGGAGCATCCCTCGCGGGTGGCGTAGTCCATGATGGCGTCTTGTACTGGGGATCGTCTCCTCTCTTCGGGGGTCCGGAACATGGACGGGGAAAGACATGAGGGAAAGGCAAGGGGAACTCCGCGGCGCCGCCGGAACCTGTCAGGTGACGCGGCAGTGGGTTGGCAGATGGGGGCCGGATGAGGGCGGAGACAGTCGCAGCCGGAGGCGGGCGCACTCTGCTTACCAGTCTGTCCCGCCAAAACAGCCGCCGCCATGATACTTGACGCGCTTTCTCCCCTTCTTTGCCAGGTAAGACTAGTAACGCCATTTTGGGGGGTTTTCTTCGCCATTGCAGGGTTTGGTGCAGGTGGGCATATTCACTCCCTCTGGTCTCCTTGGGCACCTTCTGAGGTCGAGGTGGGCCTTAGAACAGCGTTCATCAGTGGGGGTACTAGTAGCAACTTAACATGGAACTTATATAACTTGAACTGTGATTTTCGGCGTCTTGTATGATGTTACTAAGCGTCTGTGTCCGCTCTGTCTTTGCACCGCTCCGCTGTTTTGGGCACTTTTTCCCATTCAGCCGGGCGCGGGGGACGCGCCTCCGGGGTCCCCGGGCCTGTGGTTGCAGCTGTTATGCCCAGCTTTTTGAGGAAAGCAGCCCCCTCTGAGTGGTGTTTAATGGTGTGGGAGCGGCCGTTTCTTATCACCACCAGGGCGAAAGGGAAAGCCCAGCGATAGCGGACGTCTGCGTCTCGTAGGGCTCTTGTGATGGGGAACAGCGCCCTCCGCCTCGCCAGGGTAAGAGGGGAGAGATCCTGGAAAATCGCCATGGTGATTCCCTCATAGGTTACCGCCGGCGTAGCCCGTGTAATCTTACAGATCTCCTCCTTTGTTCTATAATGGTGCAGGCGGAGGATCACGTCCCGGGGAGGGTTGTTGGGCATTGGGCGCGAACGCAGGGCGCGATGGCAGCGATCCATTGTTAGCTCAGCCTCCGTTTTGCCTGGCAATATGCTGCTCATCCACCTATTGAGCAGGGCCTCGGGATCTAGGATCTCCTCGGGTATCCCCCGTATGCGCAGGTTATTGCGCCTGTCGCGATTCTCGCTGTCCTCTTGCCTGTCCTCGAGCTCCGCTACTCTGCGCTCCAGGTCCCCCATCCGTGTATTTGTTTCCCGATGGCACCGGGAGCTTTCCTCCATTTTTTCTTCAAGCTCGTTCGTGCGGGTGCCTATCTGTAGTATATCTTTGCGGAGACTCTCCACTTCCCCCCTGAAGAACGACTTTAAATCTGATAGCAACCGAGCTATTTCTTTCTTTATTATCCCTGTCTGTTCTGTCCCCTCCATCTCCGGTGCCGAGTCTGAGTCTGTGCCTGCAGGGTTCTCCTCTGGCCTTGCTTTGCTTCCCCCTGTGAAGTATGATCGCACGTCCGTTTTTCGTTTATATTTCTGCCTTGTTGTGGCCATAATTCCTCAAAAGTGATATGTGACTGTTCCGCAGAGGTTCACACCCGTGGTGCTATTCTTGAAGCTAGGGTAACTGCGCCGAGAATGTCTTTTATTAGCTAATTTGTGCCGGTGGGTATTGGAGCTGCTGCACTACACTTCCATCCACATACCCGTAGCCACGCCCCTCCTCAGACGCCTCTTTTCTAATGTAAATAAATCTAATTTAGCTAGCCTCTCCTCATAAGTTAGATTGTCCATCCCCTTTATTAATTTGGTGGCTCTTCTCTGCACTCTCTCTAGTTCCATAATGTCTTTTCTTAGGATTGAGGCCCAAAATTGTACTCCATATTCAAGGTGTGGTCTTACTAATGCTTTGTAAAGGGGCATAATTATGTTTACTTCCCTTACATCCATTGCCTGTTTGAAGCAAGATAAGATCTTGTTTACCTTTGCAGCTACTGCATGACTTTGGGCAATATTGCTAAGCCTGCTGTCTACAAGCACTCCTAAATCCTTCTCCATCAAGGATTCCCCCAATATATCTCCATTTAATTTGTAAGTCGCCTTTTTATTCTTGCATCCCAAATGCATAACCTTACATTTATCTGTATTAAACCTCATCTGCCATTTACCTACCCATGTTTCCAGTCTCTCCAAGTCCTTCTGAAGAGAAATTACATCCTGCTCTGATTCTATTACCTTACACAATTTAGTATCATCAGCAAAGATGGAGACTTTGCTCTCAATGCCAACCTCAAGGTCATTAATAAACAAGTTAAAAAGCAGGGGTCCCAGTACCAATCCCCGAGGTACTCCACTCACGACTTTAGCCCAACCTGAAAAGGTTCCATTTATGACAACCCTCTATTGTCTGTCCTTTAATCAGTTTTCAATCCAGGTGCATATATTATTACGGAGTCCAATTTTCTTTATTTTGTACACCAACCTCTTGTGTGAAACCGTATCAAAAGCCTTTGCAAAATCTAAGTAGACCACATCAACTGCATTACCCTGGTCTAAATTCCTACTTACCTCCTCAAAGAAACAAATAAGGTTAGTTTGGCATGATCTATCCTTCATAAATCCATGCTGACTATTACTAATAATTTTGTTTTCCATTACAGTAGGTATTCCTGAATATTATCCCGTATTAAACCCTCAAGTAGTTTCCCCACTATTGAAGTCAGGCTTACAGGTCTGTAATTTCCCGGTTGTGATCTAGCTCCCTTTTTAAATATAGACACCACATCTGCTTTACGCCAATCTTGTGGTACTGAGCCTGTGGAAATGGAGTCCTTGAATATTAAATATAATGGTTTGGCTATTACTGAGCTTAACTCCTTGAGAACTCTTGGATGTATGCCATCGGGGCCAAGTGCTTTATTTACTTTAATTTTTTCAAGTCGCTTATGAACTTCTTCCTCAGTTAACCAATTGTTGATTAATATGGAGGTTGTGGCTTCCTCCTGCTACTATTGAACTTGATTCTTCCCTGGTAAACACAGAGGCAAAGAATTTGTTCAATACCTCAGCTTTTTCCTTATCTCCAATAATCTGCCTACCCATCTCACACTGAAAGGTCCTATATTTTCTTTTCTCATTTTTTTGTTATTAAGGTTCTTAAAGAACTTTTTAGGGTTGACCTTACTTTCTTTTGCAATCCTTTTTTCATTATCCATTTTTGCTAATTTGATTGCCCTTTTGCAATTTTTGTTACATTCCTTATAATTCTGATATGATGTCTCCGTCCCTTCTGACTTAAAGAGTTCTGTTGGATGGGGACTTTAATCTGGTAACCAACTGATCCCTAGATAGATCCGGGCACCAGGCGGGAAGAGATAACATCCATTATGGCAACACAGCACCAAAATCCTTTAATGTCTTCCTAAAACAACATGTTTTAATAGATGCATGGAGATCCCTGGAGAGTTTACCATAAAACTTACTCACGAATAGATTACATATGGGTAGACACTGGAACCTTTCCATTAATACGAGATGTTCGGATCTAGCTGATCACATGGTAGGACCACAGAAAATGAATATGACCCTAAAAGGGTGGCATGCCCCATTACAGCCATTTTGATGGGGCTGAATAATTTCATGCTAAATATCTCAGAAGTGGTAGAAACCATCTCTCAGGAGCTGGAATCTTATTTTGCCAACAATCAGACCCCAGACATCTCAAAGACGAAGCTTTGGATGGCCCATAAAGCCATAATTATGTGATTTGTAGTATTTTTGCCTGTCTCATTTCCTTCTAGACACTATTTTTTTTAAATAGCGTCTAGAAGGAAATAAGACAGGCAAAAATACTAAAACTCACATACAAACTAAAAGATCTAGAGACCCTGGACAAAAGAACCCCTCCTCTTCCAGACAGATGACAATTAATTGAACAAGGAGAGATTTAAAACTCTGCCTGACAGACCAAACAGAAAAAGCCATAAGATGAACAGGTCAACTATTCTATGAAAAGGGCAATAAGCTCAATACAATATTAGCCAACAAACTCAGTTCCAAATAGAGTCAAAACCACATACATGCTCTCCGACTTAAATCAGGAGTAGTCTCCCACAACCCCGAAACAATCCTTGAAAATTCTACAACTACAGTATTACAGTTCCTTTACGATGGGGAAAAAGGGAGACATACTTCTGGCCTCGTGACCTCACACACTTAACCTCTGCCCAGAGGTTGCAGAGGTTGTAAAATCAATCAACCCTTATAAGGCTCCAGGGTCAGATGGACACACGGGCACACGGGCCTGTATTACAAGAAATTTGCAAACATACTGATTCCACATTTGGTTAAAATACTTAATAATTTCTTAAAGCATAAGAACATTGTCACGATGACACCAACTTTTATCAACACATTTATATTTCTGGGTACTTGATTGAACAGAACAAGTTGCAAAATAAATTGTGATTTATTTCCTTAATAGACAAACACACGACATCTGCAGAATACACTTAAAACAACACTCACTGGGATAAGGGAACAAAATAAATTGTCCTTTGCTTGCCAGTGCAAGAAATGCAGCCTTGGTTTTAAAAGTCCTGTGGTTATGTTGTTGTTAACCCCTTCACTCCTGGACTGGTTGCTGCTGGGCTGGAACAAAGTCTTGCATCTTTACATCATGGATTAAAATTCAGGAATCACACTGGGGATAGCTGGGGGAGCCACAGTTATAGACTGCCCAAAGCTATCTTTAACATGTGGATCCAATCCCCTCGTGGGAACAAAAAAACCCACGAATAGCCAAGTTCATAAGACTGGTCAAAAGGGCTGTCCGGTGGGCAGGGCGCATGGGTCAGGTTGCCACCCATGCCACTTAGCATACCTGGGCTACACCCAGAACTTGGGGCCACTGTGTCTGGTTTCTGACTCAAAGGTGTCACTAGCCTGACATCTGCTGTGCATCAGTATGCCAGTATTGTATACATTATGGGTCTCTGGGTCTTTTCATAATTGACACTCTTTTAGACAGGGGGATTCTAAATCTGTGAGAGCCTTTTGAGGCTCCGTCATAAAAATAACTACAGCCCTTTGAGGCTTGGTCATAAAAATAGCCCCAGCTCATTCACCCATATCAGAGCTGGATGTCCAAGTAATTCCTGCTTGGACTTACAAAAAAATACATCCTGCCTTACATTTAAGATCTGCCATCATGTGTCAGTTAGAGGGTATGGCAAGCAATGCATCTTGTCTTTTACCCTCGCAGACAGGGAATGGCCTGCAAATGGGGAATAAAAATGGTGGGGACAGGGCAACAACAGTAATGCATTACAAATCAGGTATTAACCCTTTCCTCCCCATCACACCTCCCCCACTCAAGACGCAGGGACTGCTCTGACCACCCCGTCCGGTGGCTGGGCTGACCTGCCGGCTCTTGAAGTTAGTAAGTCCTGAGGGCTGTCCTGGCGGGAAAGGCCATCGGCATTACCATGCTCACTTCCCTTCTTGTGCTGGATGGTGAAGTTCCACTCCTGTAAGGCAAGACTCCAGCGCAAAAGTTTAGCATTTTCCCCCGACACCCTCTGTAACCAGCTCAAAGGATTGTGGTCAGTTATTACAGTGAAATGTCTGCCATACAAATAAGGCTGTAACTTCTTTAGAGCCCACACTATTGCCAGACACTCCTTCTCAATGGTGGCATATGCCACCTTTCTGGGCAGCAGTTTGCGGCTTAGATATACTACCGGGTGCTCATCGCCCTCCTCCCCCACTTGGCTGAGTACAGCCCCAATGTCAAAGTCTGAGGCATCAGTCTGCACCAGGAACTTTTTTGCATAGTCTGGAGCAGCAAGTATAGGAGCGCTGGCTAGTGCAGTTTTTAATGCCTGAAACGAGACCTCACAGGCAGGAGACCAGACTACCAGCACAGACTGTCGCTTCTGGGTCAAGTCAGTCAGGGGTTTGGCAATGGCGCTATACTGAGGGACAAACTTTCTGTAGTAGCCGGCGGTGCTTAGGAAAGCCATGACTTGCTTCTTGGGTTTGGGAACGGGCCACTGCACTATAGCTTCCACCTTAGCTGGTTCTGGCTTAAGATGCCCACCACCCACTCTGTGCCTAGGTACAATACCTCTGCCATCCCTACTAAGCACTTAGTGGGTTTCAACGTGAGTCCTGCTTCCCTAATCCTGGCTAGCACCGCAGCTACATGCACTAAGTGTGAGTCCCACGAATTACTAAAGACAGCAATGTCGTCCAGGTATGCCCTTGCAAACCCTTGCATACCCTCCAGCAAGCGATTGACCAGGCGTTGAAAGGTAGCCGGTGCATTTTTCATCCCGAATGGCATCACTAGAAATTCATAGTGGCCACTTGGGGTAATAAATGCAGACTTCTCTTTAGCCTCCTGGGTCAAAGGGATCTGCCAGTAGCCTTTACTGAGATCCATAGTCGTCAGATACCTTGCCCCCGCGAGTTCATCTAACAACTCATCCATGCGGGGCATGGGGTAGGCATCTGACACCGTGCCCGCATTGAGCTGCCGGTAGTCCACACAGAACCGGGTGGTTCCGTCCTTCTTAGGCACAAGGACTACCGGACAAGCCCAAGGGCTCTGGGACGGTACAATTACCCCTAGGGCCAGCATCTCTTCTACCTCCCTCTCTATACTGCCCTTCACCTCTGCTGACACTCTATAAGCGTGCTTATGCAGAGGTCTCAGATCCCCTGTCAGCACTAGGTGTTCTGCAATGTGTGTCTTCCCTGGCTTGTCTGAAAACAGAGCCCTATACTTCTCTAGCATAGCCCTGGCTTCTGCTCTCTGCCTGACACTCAGCTGAGCCCCTATCTCTACCTGCTCTATGGTACCTCCCTGCCTAGCCTCCCCCAGGAGATCAGGCAGAGCATTGCTCGCCGGATCCCCCATCAGTGGGCTGCAAATGGCCAGCACTGACGCCACACTCGGTGCTATGTACTCCTTCTGCATGTTGATGTGATAAGTCTTATTTCTCCCTGTCTCAGCATCTACCTGTACAACATAGTTGCACTCGTTCATCTTTTGCAGTACCGGATACGGTCCCGACCAGGCAGCCATTAATTTGTTCTCCCGAATGGGCTTGAGAACAAGTACCTGCTGTCCTGGGATGAACTCTCTGCTACGGGCAAGTCTTCTGCTTGGTCTGAGCAGCCCTAAGGTTGTCCTGTGCCAACTCCATGAGCATCTCTAACCGGTCTCTGAGATCTATCACATACTGAAGCACAGAAGCATCAGTAGTGGTAGTCTCCCCTTCCCATCCCTCACGGAATAGGTCCAGAGGTCCCCGTACTCTGCGACCATATAGCAGCTCAAAGGGAGAGAAGCCTGTAGATTCTTGCGGCACCTCTCTGTACGCAAACAGCAAATGCTGCAGGTGAATCTCCCAGTCTTTTCCATCTATAAATGTTCGCAGCATCTGCTTCAGGGTACCATTGAACCTCTCACATAGTCCGTTGGTTTGGGGGTGGTAAGGGTTTGTGCGCTGGTGCTTCACCCCGCACGCCTCCCAGAGACACTGGAGCAATTCACTCATGAACTGCGACCCCTGATCGGTTAGGATCTCACTAGGGAAACCTACCCTAGAAAAAATGGCTAACAGAGCTTTAGCTACTGCCCTAGCATCAATACTGGCAAGCGCTAACGCCACAGGGTACCGGGTGGCAAAATCCACCGCCGTGAGAATGTAGCGCTTTCCTGACCAGCTGGGAACCATGAGGGGTCCCATGAGGTCCATAGCTATGGTCACCCGCCTTACCTACTCGCTGGCAGGCATCACAGGATCGGCAGAACTCTGCCGCCTCACTGGATGCCTGTCACGGTGACTTGTGACAGGCTGCAATTTACACCAAATATATATAATATAATATATAATATATATATATATATATAACTGGGTTGAACTGGGACGAGACTTAGATATGATAAAATATAATTTATTCCTTGATAAAGGTGAACACAACAGATTATACAAATAACAGGCAAAATATAGACACTTACTTAAAGATGGAAATGATGAAACAGTCACATCTGGACTGGCAGTTCATACAGCAATGATCATCATCCTAAGACACGAAAAGGCCATGAAAAGGCCTTGCATGCAGACATTGCATAGCAGTTCTCTCAGCAATCAAGATGGTATAGAAGAACGAACAACGAACACAGGATAAAGGGTTGACCACAGATTATATACCTTTTGTAACCCTATCCTTAACATTAAGTACAGGTGATTGGTCTTCAATTAACTGTAGCCACTCACTAGCATGGGAACACATTTTGATACCTGCCCCCCAGCTAGTTGGCACATGCTCAGTTGGACTCTGGGGTCTCATTTCTGCAGCCCCACATTTGCATCAGGAATGCCAGCCAGTCTACTAAACGGAATATCTGGCAGGAAACCCTTTGTTGTGAGGTGTTAAATAGGACACTTACAGCCTGCTCTGGTTTGAGTAATCTCCGCCCTCATGTAAACAGTTTAGGTGATAAACTCCTTTGAACAGCACTTAAATTCTAGACATTGGGACGCTTCTCTGACCATCTGCTACCTGATGGCCAAAGGAATTTCCTCTGGGTTTTATCCATAACTCGGAACACAGCATTAAAGATAAAACACAAACATATTAAAATATCCGGTTTCGTTGGGTCCAGCGGGTCCAAACTTCCCAGTTCTCAATGCCGGAACTGGGACACCCTAGGGTCCAATTTGCGACTTGCTACGACCTTCGGAACTGGAGTTACACAAATACACTTAAAACCGTTTCTCATTTTAATACAAAAATCTCCGCTGTAAACGAAATCACGTTTTTTCACTAAATCCCCATTGAAAACAACGGGCTTCGCCGCCATAGACTTTCAATGGCAAACCGCCGCCATTGGCGGCTATGGGAATCCGCCGCCATAGACTTTCAACGGGGCTACGCCGCCGTTGAAGTCAATGGGGGTTTTCCGCCATAGCTGGTCAATGGAAATTGGCCGCCATTGAAGTCTATGGAAAAAGTCCCGAACTTTCAAGGGGGTCCATACTCCGTCGGTTTGGTCCAAGAGGGTCAAGGATGGTTCTGCAGCGATGCCGGAGCAGTGACTACAGGTACCCCAAACCCTGGCCCTCTGGACCCTCCGGAACCGGAGGTATGGATTCCAGAATTTCAGCTTTTCACATTTAGCCGTTTTCTTGAGCTGTTTCTGCCGCCGCCATTGGAACCTATGGCACGACCCGCTCTTCTCGGTTTGACCCTTATCGGGGGTCCAGGATTCGGGGACCCGGTGGTGGTCGAGTGGGGGGAGGCCTAGGAACTAGGGACAAAAATAATTTTATTTCTAGGTGCTCTAGAACTGTTTATTCCCACGCCACTTGTCGTTGAACTTGGCTAATAAGTGATCAAAGCTCTCTTTTAGAAATTGTATCCGCTTTGCGGTTTTGCGGTTTGGACGGCAGCCAACTCGTTCCTGGAAAGCTCCTTCGAAGAATCTCCATTGAAGTCAATGGGCCCATTGACTTACAATGGGAAACCGCCGCTCCTCCTCTCGGACGCCACCTGCTGGTCTTCACAGGAAACAGGACCAAAACATCAAGATTCGCCATTAAAATGCATTGAGCCCTAATGGCGGCCTATGGGACCCTGCAAAATGGTGCCTGAAAAGGCGGGAAACTTACACAAAGGGCTATAATCATTAAAGAACTATTAACCCTTGTACTCCCGGATGAATCCTAGTGTGTGTGTGATGCAGACACTGATATAACAATAAAACATGGGAACAGGGGAATACACATTTTCAGGTTATAACAAGGGTTAAATCACATTTCTGGACCTCAGCCCAGTTAACCCCTTGTCTTCCTGGTGAGGTCAGGGGGTGGCCAATTGGGGTGTAACCCCTTTAATCCCGAGCCAAATCCCCCCCATCGTCACAATGCCCCCGGCCAGTAGTAACGCTGCAACAGCCGGGCTCGCGTCCTAGCGACCCCCTGATGCCCCGCTAGTGGAATGGAGTTGGCTACCCGCAACAACTGCTGCCTTTATTCCCGGGGTACCACTAGCTGTCTCTTCCCCGTCCATACCTCATCTAACCCGGTAGTCCCTTGCTCTCTGTATAGGAGCCCACGGTGCCACAAGAAGTAATCAGACCCCTTGCTTGGCTTAGACTCGGACGCCCGCAGTCTCATGCCCTGCAAGCTGGGATCAGATCACACCGCATCCCTAAACTGGGCACCTAACTCTGGCCACCCCCCGGTCACATCTGAGTCAGGGAGAAATGGAACAGGTACAGGGAACTGTAAGTCAGTGTCAGAAAGCGACTGAGTCTGGCTTACCTGTCTGGTCTCTGCAGAGACTACTGGAACTGTATTTCCCAAATGCAGGGGGACAGGGGCTGGTTCTGCTGCGATCCTTGCTGACTGGCTCCTGGTGATCGCTGCAACAGGTGCCAGCTCAGTGGTAAAAACACAGGTAATGTGTACTAGGTTATTACCCAGCAAGACCTCAGCATCTAACCCAGGCAAAACCCCCACCTCCCTCATGCCACGTCCGGCACCCCAGTCCAAAAAGACCCGGGCAACCTGGAGTGACTGCGGTCCTCCATCTGGCATGGTCACTTGCATCCCGGTGCCCGGGAGCAAATCCTCTGACCGCACCATATCAGGGCAAACCAGAGTCACGGTGGCACCGGAGTCTAGCAAGCCGTCCGCCTGCCAGTCTCCGATGGTCACCTTCCGCAGATGCTTCTGCCGGACATCGTTGGGCTGCATCCTGACTGGAGCAACCTGATGTCCCCCGCTCTCCGCTGCTGGTCCTGAGGTGGCAAGTGCAGTCTCCGCTGGGCATCCCCCTGTGGGCTGGTTCCACGGCTGTACTTGGCTCCTCTGTGTGTGCCTCGCAGCTGGTGAGCGTTGCCCCTGATGGGGTCCCTTGGACCGGTCCCGGTCCGGACAATCTGGCCTGAGATGTCCAACTTTATTGCATGAATAACACCGCCTCTCATGCTTGAACTCTGCAGCCTTGAGTGCGCTGTTTGCTGCCGCAGGCTGGTGTGTCCACGGAGTGTTAGTCTTAGCGCCCTGGGCCACATGGCCCGCTCCTTTGGGTGCTACAGGGTCCTTCATTGCAACTTGGCTGGCCACATACTCATCTGCCATTCTCGCTGCATCCTCATAGGTCTGAGGTTTATGGTCATAGACCCATCCCCTCACATCTGTGGGGAGCTGCTGCAGCAGCTGCTCTTGAAAGAATAAGTCCAGCAGGGTATGGAATGTTGTAACCCCATTCCCCTCCACCCACTGAGTCCTGTGCAAAGCCATCCTACTGGCATAGGTGCTGTATGACTCTCCAGGGAGTACTACCCCTGTCCGGAACTTGCCCCTGTAAGATTCTGGGGTCAGGGCATACTGGGTTAGAGAACGAAGGAGAAACAGGTGCGCAAATCACATCAGTACATGTAAGAGAGAGTAAAAACACCAAATAGTGCAATATTGTCTACTTCAGCAAATTAGCTTCAATGCTGGAAGTTCTATAAAATTTGCACTCACGTGTTTAACGTGAAATCAGAGCGTTGTGGTTATTCAAAGTTACCAACTTATGTCTCCAGACAGGTACTCCAGATCCACATAGAGAGGGGGAAATTCCATATACAAAAAGAGGGGAAAAGCAAAATAGTATAGTACTGTTTGTAATGTTAAAAACACAAAGTATTCCACTTACATAAGTGCCTTTGTTTGAGAGCATTCAGACCACCCTGGGTCACAGCATCAGACAAAGTATTCACAGCAAACAGCATCCGCTCCACGGCCGTCACAGCAGGTACTGGGTTTGAATTCTACGTCAGGAGCTGCACTCATTAAGGATAGTATATCATCTGTGTTACCTTTGATCTGTTGTGATATTATTTGCGCTTGATTTTTCCTTGCACATACTGGGTTAGCAGCTTGCTTTTCACATGACCGTAGTCATCGGCATCCACGCGTGGAATACCCATCACAGTCCGTTTGGCTTTGCCAGATAACAGTGGTCGCAGTCTGACCACCCAGTCCCTTCTTGGAATTCGGACTCCTCGTGGACGTACGTACCCTCTTTCCGAACCGGAGACCAAGGCGATGAGGACCTACATTGATGAGAACCTGAAGCGAGGATTAATTCGCAAATCCTGTTCTCCTGCTGGTGCAGGCTTTTTCTTTGTGGCAAAGGACAGATCATTGAGACCCTGTATTGATTATCGGGGTATGAATAAAATTACTGTCAAGAACCTGTATCCTCTTCCTCTGATCACCGAACTCTTTGATCGTCTACGTGTGGCAACAGTTTTTACCAAGCTCGATATAAGAGTTGCTTATAACCTTATAAGGATAAGGTAGGGTGACTAATGGAAAACCGCTTTCAACACACACGATGGCCACTACAAGTACTTGGTGATGCTCTTCAGCCTATGCAATGCACTTGCAGTGTTCCAGTTCTTCGTGAACGACATTTTCAGAGTCATCAGACTCCTCAGTTATCGTATACCTTGATGATATCCTCATCTATTCTAAAATTCTGGAACAACATCATCAGTAGGTGAGGGTGGTCCTTAAATGCCTCCTGGAGAACAATCTCTTCGCTACATTCAAGAAGTGCAAATTCCAGAAATCCTGTCTTTCTTTTCTCGGATCCATCATCTCTGCCCAGGGCCTAGAAATGGATCCTGCAAAGGTTGCTGCTTTTCTGGACTGGCCAGTACCTAAGGGATTAAAAGCTA
Source organism: Ascaphus truei (assembly GCA_036426205.1). Lineage (NCBI taxonomy): Eukaryota > Metazoa > Chordata > Amphibia > Anura > Ascaphidae > Ascaphus > Ascaphus truei. The sequence goes on from CM071567.1 coordinate 207,012,977, forward strand.
TCCAGAGATTCTTGAGTTTTGCAAATTATTAGAGGCAATTAATTCGGGATTTTTCCCGAATCGTTGCACCCATCACAGCCATGACAAAAAAACAGGCAGATCACATGAACTGGTCTCCGCAGCCTCAGGCGGCTTTTCTGAAGCTCAAGAAACTTTTTACCTCTGCACCCATCCTGAAACACCCCGAGCCAGTCATCCTTTAATCGTCGAAGTGGATGCCGCTGACGTTGGAGCATGTGCAGTCCTGTAACAGAGAAGTGAGTTTCAAGGTCAGTTACATCTGTGTTCCTTCTTCTCTAAGAAGTTTTCTCCTGCAGAACACAACTACGATGTGGGCAATCGTGAACTTCTAGCCGTTAAAATGGCTCTGGAGGCCATTCAAGACACCTTCTTGAGGGAACCGCTGTACCAGTTACGATTCTTACGGACCATAAAAACTTGGAATAACTCGAGGGGGCATATAGGTTAAACACTCACCAGGCTAGATGGGCACTCTTTTTTAGTCGCTTCAATTACGTGATCTCCTACCGCCCAGGTTCCAAAAATGTAAAGGCAGGTGCCCTATCACACCAGTTCTCCACAGATGACACTGATTCGACAGACAAAGGCCCCATCATTCTCTCATCTAAGATTGTGTCTGCTATTTCGATTCTTCATCGTATTCAAAAAGCCCAGACCAAGGCTCCCGCTGGAATAACCATTCCCCCATCCAAACTTTTTGTTCCCCCTCTCCTTCAGCAGGAGGTTCTTCGATGGGACATGAATTCAAACTAGCAGGCTACCCGGGGGTTCGGAATACATGTGAGCTCCTGGAGAGGACCTTTTGGTGGCCAGAATTAAAAACAGAGGTACAGGACTTCATCTAGGCCTGCAGTGTGTGTGCCCGAACTAAGGTTCCTCGAACACTTCCTTGTGGGCTTCTGCAGTAATTAGCTATACCATCCATTCATTGGACACACCTTTCCATGGACTTTATTGTAGAACTTCCCCCCTCTCAAGGCATGATTACAATTTTGGTTATTTTCGATCGTTTTATAAAACAGGCTCATTTTGTACCCCTAAAAGAGCTTCCCTCCTCCCAAAACTGGCAGACATCATGACCAAGGAGGTATTTCATCTGCATGGACTGCCTTTACAGATCGTCTCAGACAGGGGGTCTCAGTTCATCTCAAAATTTTGGAAGGCGTTCTGCAGGCGATTAGGGATTGATCTCCATTTCTCATCTGCTTACCACCCATAATCTAATGAGCAAACCGAGTGCACCAATCAATCCCTGAGCAATACCTCAGGTGCTATACAAATGAACATCAATGTTAGGATACCGGTGCCTCTGCACCGTCCACGCAACCCTCGGACTACCCAGGGCACACAGTGGAACTTCCCCCTACCTGCTACCACTCCTGCGGGTCGTCAGCTCGGCCGTCGCCGCGGTCCCGCTTCCCTCGGCCGCTCCGCTGCTCCTCCTCCTTCTCGGCGGGAGAAGCGGTCCTTCTGTCCCACGCGCGTGCATGCGCCTCCCTCTGGCACGTGCCGCGTGCACGCCCTGCTTAAAGTGCACGCGCCTGCACCCGTCCCTTATCCTCCACTCCTGCTGTGAGGCTCCGCCTCCCTACACCGCACGGACACTTCCTGAGTTCTATTGGGCTCACCTGTGCACTTTCAGCTGCACCTATCCTGAGGAGCTTCCTGCAGTCCTCCTGTTCCGCCCCCCACACCTGATTGGTCTCTCATACCTTATCAGGCATCCCTGTTCCCTCACTCATCGCTCGACATACTCTCTGCATGGAGCTAATGTGCTATTCTCTCAGTGATTCCACAGATTCAGACACGGCTTGTACGACTACCCTCTTTGGCTCTCGACCTCGGCACTCCTTGGACTTCGTATTCTCTGGCACCCCTCGATCACGGCTTGGACCCCGACTCTTCTCCTCTCTCCACTCCCTGACCTCGGCAAGGCTTCGACGATTCTACTCCAATACCCGGTACCGGCAAGTATTGTCTACGTTACCTATCTCAGGCCTGGCAACGCTTTACTCCACACTCCGGACGCGCTCCCTTTGCTGCGGGTGAGTGTATACTTGCTAACCCCCTCAGCACAGGGGACGGGTCTGGTCTGCGGGCAGCACCGGCGTAACAATCAGAATGATTGGGCAGAGCTCTTACCACTAGCAGAGTTTGCCCGCAACAGTCTATCACATGACTCCCTGAGCTGTTCCCCATTTTTAGCTGTTTGGGGTTACCATCCATGTACCCTTCCCCTACCCCACCAGTAGATGTCCCAGCGGCAGATACCAGGGCACATAAATTACAGGACCTTTGGAAGGGGGATTCAGGCAACCCTTCGCTCGGCTACAGAGAGACAAAAGAAATCAGCAGATAAGCACCAAAGGCCATCACACGAATACTCCGTCGGGGATAAGGTATGGCTTTCAACGCGAAACATCTGTTTATGCCAGCCTTCTGCTAAACTCGGACCACGGTTCATTGGTCCGTACAGCAGGGAAGCGCAAACTTTTTTCCCTGTGCCCCCCTGCCGATGTCCTCCTCTCCGCGCGCCCGCCACCCTCCCTCCTCCTCCTTACCTTGATTCCCGGCGTCTGGACGTCATGACGTCACGTTGCCATAGCAACGTAATGTCATTTCATGCCGCGTTGCTATGGCGACACGTCTCCAGGTGCCGGCTGAATCACGGTAATATATATATACATATATATGCGCAAATAAAAATATTGTTTAAAAAAAATTGCAAGTTTTTTTTTTACAATTGTACTTTTTAAAAGGTATTAACCACCATGTTCTGCTTCTTGATTCAGATCCATTTGACATGTAGTAGAACAAAAAGAAGCACACCCAGAAATTCAGCAAAAATGCTTGAAATCATTGGATTTGCCATTGTTTGTGATACATTTCAATGTATCAATATAGTATTTTTTTCACAGATTAAATTATAGTGTTCAGCACTGTATAAGCCTTATTGATGTGTCTTAAGCTTTTTAATTGATAGTATACAATAAAAAGCTGGCACAGGGATTTATCAGTGTGTAGCCCTCTTTCCCCCACCCTAAGTGAGATTGGGGTGGGTAGGTGTTTCTGACTACTTATCAGTGTGGTGCTGTACCTGTTTGGCAACCAGGAGGGCTGAGCTTCCGCCACGGGGAACCTGGGGTATATACTTACACTCAGTGCAGTGCCTCCACTTATGAGGGATCCCAACGTGGTGGGAGTGTGACCTCACCAGAACAACCATTTAGTAAATACACACAATGTGAATAAACAGTATTTACTGAGCATGAACGATAACTTCAATGAAACTCTCTTTGCATAACATCACTACATCATAGGAATAACATTGGTTCACCCTGAATGCATACCATCTCCTCACCCACATGTCCATCATCACATCACCCTCAGTCCCTTTGATAATGATGTGCTTTATCCCTTGAGTGTCCACAACAATAAGGTGAATGTGAGTATGAGGGATAGCGCTTCCCTGTGTTGGGGCCCGGTGGTGCACTTAATATATACTACCTCCCTGATCAGTCCTGATCAGGAAAATCCTTGGAACTCAGCAACACCGCACAGTGATCCCATGCCGTGCTGCGCTGCTCTCAGGAATGGATACACACGCTGACTCCACAGGGGAGGGATCCCCAGCCAGAATGATCCTTTACCAGTCTCTGCTATGGAGTCAGATACTCTTTCTGCACTCAGGCTGCACGGGCATTCAGGCACTGTCCTGCAGCATGTCTCTTCCTTTCTGGGTATGGTGAAGGAGTCCCTGTCTTAAGGCCGACCCTATAACATACTGTACAGTATTCCTCTAGTGTCTCAGGGGACTAACTGGGCCCTGGGGGTATACCTCTACCCTAGCCCCTGCATGCAGAAGATATCTTGCTGTAGATTCTGTCTGATCCCAGACTCTGGCAGTTCACCACATGCAACTGGCACTGGTGATATTACAAGTGATTCAGTTTAGTAACGAGCATACCCAGTATTGAATTTAACATACTGTTTTGTTGGTAAAGGTGTGATTTTATTGTTTTGTTGAAGGTTGTTTTTGGCACCACAAAAGAATTTGAGTAAATAAATACAGGTCAAGTTGAAATGAAAACAGATAGTATTGAATACCATTAAATGTTGTTAGTAATTCAGATGTACAGAGCGGAGATTATATAAATATTAGCTTTGGTAACAAAGGGACTGAGTGCAATAATACGGGATGACTGGAAATCTTCATCTCCCTGAGAATGGCCAAGAGCCAAAACTTTGTCTCATTCATTTGTTTCGATCTTGTGGTTTATGCGTTATGTTTTCCGATTTAGAATAGAGGTGAAACTACATCACAATTTACATAATGATAGAGTGTACTGAAGGGAAATAATATGTTTGAAAGATTATGTATTTAATTGTGAATACAAATTTATATATAATAATAACTTTATTTATATATCTATTTTCTCCAAATGGGACTCAAAACACTTCACAGTTACAAAAATAAGAAAACATTTAAGGTTATAAAAGTGACCAAGCACAAGAAAAGATACAGTACAGGATGAGAAGGTACTATAGTTATTACATGCCATACAGGTTGTGATTCATTAATTAAAGGATTGGGTCAACAGGTAGGTCTTGGGCCTGTTTTTATGGATTTCCAGAGAGAAGGCCTCTCGAACATGTAGGGGAAATATTGTTCCAGATTGAAGCAGCATTGCTAAAAGCTCAGGCCTCACAGGAAGTCAAGAGGATTCTGGGAACTGTTAGGAGTCCATCTGCAGATCGAAGTGAGCGAATAGGAGTGTAGGGAACTAGAAGCATCTTTCAGATAGCTGGGACCCTGGTCATGTAGTGCTTTGCATGTCAACAAGCCATGACTTAGCCATGCCTCAAGCCAGTCCCCTCCCCCATATTCCCAATAACCACTCCAGACAACTTCTTGGGAGGAAAAACTGGTCAAAGCTTTATTATAGCAACAACAAATAACATAACAAATATAACAATTTAACCCAACTACCGACCAAACCAGATTGGTCTGCTACCATCTATCAACAGTGACAGACTAAACTTTTTGCTGGCAAGTAAACAGGAAGACAATAGGTTCATCTTCCACAGATCCCAGATAACTGCACACAGGCTAATAGAATACATAGCACAAATACAGTTGCTTGTGTTACTACAGGGAGTGGACTGAGGGGGGGATCCTGGTAATTGCCCCCAGAATTGGGGTAGAGCAATCACCTAAAATGCCCTATGGGCAAAACAATAAACTTTTATTCAACATATATGTAGACGCACATTGTCACGACGCAAAAAATCAGTGAATAATAAAAACAACTAAAACACAGGCACGGGTATGTAAGGAGGTGGTGGTAGGATAAATATCAGATATACCACTGCTTAGATAGATACCTCCACTAATGGCTCCGATAGGGGTGGTAGGCGGTGAAGGTAAATATACCTAATGAAAACTAGCAATATGTGCTGGTGAATCACCTGAAGCCTGGGAGGGTGTAATGGGTGTCTGTTATGCAACTAGTATGGTAGTACCGGAGAAGTGAGCCTCAGTCACTGTGGGTCATGAGAGCTGCAGATAAATACGGCTGCGTTACACACTGCTCTATCGAATGCAATGTCACCCCGTGCAGCTTATGCAGTCCCTACTCTCCTGTCTCATAGAGCGGCAAGTGCCGGTACAGTGCTCAAAATCTGGCAAAGTAGCTGCGGTTAAGAGTATCCGGTACAGCAACTGACACCCTCCCTTCCCTGTAAAGGAGCGATCTCACCCGTGACCTCCGACGTCAACGCGATGACGTCATCCCGACGTACGTTTCGCGCTCGGGGGCTGGCGCTTTCTCAAGGTAGGAGGTCCCTACTGAGTCATGGTAAATCTTATTTGTATACATATGAAGGGGCGTGACTGGAAAACTCCCCAATCACACTCCACTGTTGTGATGGACAGTCTAAAGAGCGTATCGTAGCGCTCGAGGGGTATTGGAGGACTATTGATGCTTTAACCCTTTGTATGCTGTCAGTTGTATTGCGGTAGGGCAAAAGAAACGGATTAAATACAATAAAGTATAACATGTGCCTAGATATGGCTGTCTCTGTCTTACTTCTTGTATAACCCTTAGATGCTACAGACTTGCCAGGTAAGTGAGTTGTCAGATAATAGGGCATTGAATCCGTAGCCGCATTGCTCACCAGGCGTATGATTAACTCAATGTGCACTAGGTATAGCGCTCAGTGGATGGTGAGTATGGCACCAGAAGCCTGAGTGTTGATATATAGGGTGGTTATATGGGACAGTGTACTGAACATCTAGAGCTATGGTATATGTAGATGAAGGAATAGACAACCAGGTGGATATAGGTACAATCCCTCCGTATATACTGACCTGGGGCCAACTAGTAACTATAAATATGTTATGAATGTAAATGGGCTGTGGAGTTTGGCATGGTGGTACGTTGGTGGAGGGTGTAGGACTGTTCTAACCTATGGCATCCGCCCCGTAGGTCAAAACGGACTCTATATTTAAACTGTATACCTGGATCCCAATCCGGTGTAATGTACTGCATAGGTTACAGGTATGACTTGTAAATAAACCCCTCGTTGAGGCCGATGGGACTGAGTGTATTAACAGTGACCAATTAATTTTTATTGGCATACAACACATCCCATGGGGCCAAGGTAAGGGTGATTGGGACAAGGCACTATTACAGACTGAGTGTAAATGGATATATATGCTTAATACACTCAGTCCCATCGGCCTCAACGAGGGGTTTATTTACAAGTCATACCTGTAACCTATGCAGTACATTACACCGGATTGGGATCCAGGTATACAGTTTAAATATAGAGTCCGTTTTGACCTACGGGGCGGATGCCATAGGTTAGAACAGTCCTACACCCTCCACCAACGTAAGGGTGATTGGGACAAGGCACTATTACAGACTGAGTGTAAATGGATATATATGCTTAACCACCTGGTTGTCTATTCCTTCATCTACATATACCATAGCTCTAGATGTTCAGTACACTGTCCCATATAACCACCCTATATATCAACACTCAGGCTTCTGGTGCCATACTCACCATCCACTGAGCGCTTACCTAGTGCACATTGAGTTAATCATACGCCTGGTGAGCAATGCGGCTACGGATTCAATGCCCTATATCTGACACAACTCACTTACCTGGCAAGTCTGTAGCATCTAAGGGTTATAGATACAGAGTAAGACAGAGACAGCCAATCTAGGCACATGTTATACTTATTGTATTTAATCCGTTTCTTTTGCCCTACCGCAATACAAATGACAGCATACAAAGGGTTTAAAGCATCAATAGTCCTTCAATACCCTCGAGCGTACGTACGCCTCTTAGACTGTCCATCACAACAGTGGAGTGTGATTGGGGAGTTTTCCAGTCACGCCCTTATATGTATACAAAAAAGATTTACCATGACTCAGTAGGGACCTCCTACCTTGAGAAAGCGCCAGCCCCCGAGCGCGAAACGTACGTCGGGATGACGTCATCGCGTTGACACGTCGGAGTCAACGGGTGAGATCGCTCCTTTACAGGGAAGGGAGGGTGTCAGTTGCTGTACACGGATACTCTTAACCGCAGCTACTTTGCCAGATTTTGAGCACTGTACCGGCACTTGCCGCTCTATGAGACAGGAGAGTAGGGACTGCATAAGCTGCACGGGGTGACATTGCATTCGATAGAGCAGTGTGTAACGCAGCCGGATATCTGCAGCTCTCATGACCACAGTGACTGAGGTGTCATTCTCCGTACTACCATATAGTTGCCTAACAGACACCCATTACACCCTCCCAGGCTTCAGGTGATTCACCAGCACATATTGCTAGTTTCATTAGGTATTTTACTTCACCGCCTACCACCCCTATCGGAGCCATTAGTGGAGGTATCTATCTAAGCAGTGGATAATCTGATATTTATCCTACCACCACCTCCTTACATACCCGTGCCTGTGTTTTAGTTGTTTTTATTATTCACTGATTTTTTGCGTGGACAATGTGCGTCTACATATATGTTGAATAAAAGTTTATTGTTTTAGGTGATTGCTCTACCCCAATTCTGGGGGCAATTACCAGGATCCCCCCTCAGTCCACTCCCTGTAGTAACACAAGCAACTGTATTTGTGCTATATATTCTATTAGCCTGTGTGCAGTTATCTGGGATCTGTGGAAGATTAACCTGTTTACTTGCCATGTTAGTACCATCCCTCTGCACCGGTTACATTATTCGCTATTTGGTGAGCGGTGTACAATCAGTTATTTTAAACTTTTTGCTGCCCTTTTTGCGGGGCGAACCTCCTCTGCAGTGTAGCGGTGTCATGACATCACAGCGGCATATTACACTGTTATCACGGCAGCTTAAATCATCGGTATATGTAGAGTGTGAGTCCTCCCAGTCACGTGACACATCTGACCATACTAGCAACATATACCTGAAGTGCACCACTATTTGAGAGATGTCTCTCTGCATATTCCTCATTAAATCCAACAATTGGACCAATGCCAAATAGTTTCCCCCAACATGCAGCAATATTAAGTCAGAAGGGCCCTTTCTCTTTCACTTTGAAACATCTCGGGGCAACATCTGGTCCTATCTCAATCCCCTAATGCCAACCCTCAATATCCTTATACCCAACTGCATCCCCCATGGCTATGTCCTGCACGCTTCCCTGCCCAATAGAATCCCCACATAAGAATCCCCACACAGCCAAATTTCCAGCGGGGTGTGACCTGGACAAAACACAGATAACAAAAATCAACCACTAACGCTCTTAACAATCTAAACATGGTCTAACCTAACATTTAAACTGCCCTGATGACCACCTGCCCTATAACTTAATAGCTTTCTCCCCTAGGCCTAATCTAGTGGCTAGGACGTCAAACCTATCCTGAAGGAGTGGGAGCTAATGATCAAATCCCCAAACCCTTCTACTGATGAACATTTTTTCAAAACCCTTATAAACTGAAAATGGGACAAAGCAGCCCTGTCCTCATGAATCAAAACTGAAGGGAACCACCCTGGAGTATATACTGCAGGTACTTACCCACCTGCTTTACTGGACAGATCACACTGCCTTCTAGCCCTCCCAGGTGCTCCTCTAACCTGCTACCTCCCTGCGTATAATGAAATCCTTCGTACAATCCCTCTCGCCTTTTAATTTTAAGAAAAAGGAGACTCCTGACAAAAATGTTGCCACCATTGAAGCTGAACCACCAACTCCCACTTTCTTTTCAGCAATCTCAGCAACCTATCTCTGACTGCCTCTACCCTAGTGGCCTCTATCCCCTTCTCTTCTGAATCCTCTCTTAACCAGGCCCTCCATTCCTCCAAAGCCCTGGTGTATACTGACCATGTACCTATGGCTACCAATGCCCGCAACAACTCCATCATTCTCGTACTGCTTTCTGCCACAGCCTCCGTGGGAGGGCTCCCCTGCCGAGGCCGCTCCCGGACCAGCTCCTGGAATGCCGAAAACTGAAAATGAGAGTGCATCTGCTCTCCTGTTCTCCAACCCTGCAAGATGCCTTGCCTTGAGCCATGTGTTATGATCCAAACATTACGGACCAACAAACTCAGCAACTGGACCACCACTGGGAATTAAGTTGATAGCCCATTCACAGTCACCATCACCTCCATGTTGTCTGTCCCGAAGATGACCTCCCTGTTGGCCAGTTCTGTCCCCCATTGCTCCACCACCACCAGCAGTGGGAAAAGCTACAAAAATGTAAGGTTCCCCATAAATCTGTTGTGCCCAGTATGCTGGCCAGCGCTCCACTTACCAGTGGCCCTATAACAATGCCCCAAAGCCTATGGATCCTGATGCGTCCGTAAAGAGCTCTATCTGCCCGCTTTCTACTACTCCCTGCAAAGCCAGCATCCCACCGTTGTAATGCCCAAAGAAGCTATCTCACCCCTGAGGTCCCCTTTGATGTGTTTTGAAACCCTGATGAAGTGGTGTGACTATTTAACCACCAGCCATCGTGAACACCAATTGTCTCCCAAAAGACCCTTCCCATGGACAGGATTCTGGTAGTGAAATTGAGGTGGCCCAGCAAAGACTTTTTTTTAGCCCAATTAATTCCCTCCCCAGCGCCCTTAACTCCACCAGCTTCCTGGCCGGGAGACAATACTCCATCTTCACAGTATCAATCTAAATTCCCAGGAAGCTGATGCATAACTCTGGGCCCTCCATTTTATCCCTGTCCAACCATACCCCGAAATGGGCCATGAGATCCTTGAACTCTCCCAATAGCCTCCCAGAAACATTGGACCCATCCCATACTACAAATAGAAAGTCATCAACTGTAGGTAATGAAAGATGCCTCCAACTCTGGCCACATTCCTCAATGCCCAATCCAAAAATGAGCTGAACATCTCAAAATAAAAACATAAAATCGAGGCAGAGATCCACAAAGAACCCCCCCCCCTATCATTCACCCTAACATAGAGTATGGAAGCATTTTGATTGCACAGGTAATAAATGGATTGCCGACTCTATGTCGGCTTTTGCCATTCATGCCCCCGGCCTCGCTACCCTTGCCAGGGTCGCTACCCTTACCCAGTCAAATGATTTATATTGGACGCTAGACAACTCTTTATGAATCCCATAATTCACTGGCAACCTCTCTGAGTATGACAGGTGATGTATGAGATGAAACGATACTCTCAATCCCGGAATTGGGGGTGTAAATGTGCTGGCTATTCTGCGCCCCCCCCCCTTACACCCAACCCCCTCCCCTCAACGTCCTTCTCTAACTTTGCCCATAATTTCAGGTTCCGCCTACACAGAGGTACTTTAACTTCCCGGAAGGTGGATCCAGAAACTACTTTCGAAGTCCATCTTTAGCAGTTCTGTCGCTGCCCTATTTGGGTAGCGGTAGAGCCACGGCGCCATCTCACCGCTACCCTCGTTCTTTGCACTTCGATGCAGGTTGGCCCCTCTTGCAGTCATTGCATGTGTGTTACACTGTTCCTCGTTGAACTGCCAGCATGTCTCCCTCTTAGTCCCGGCCAACTGCCGGCCCGGCCTTATAATTTTGAAAATCCACAAGTCCATATCCTTTACATCCCATCTCAACTGCTTTTGGATCACCATCTTCTGCTTAAAGTCCCTATTGTACTTCCACCAGCTTGATCCCCCATAAAACTTGTAGGCCTCCCAAATCGTGTCCACATATTTGAAGAGTGCCGAACAACGCTCTGTCTTCTTTTCTCCAATTATGCTAGTCAATATCGTGAAGGCCTGTATCCAGTCACTGAAAGACTTGGAGGCCTGCCTCCTCCCCTTCTCGACCTCCTCTTCCTCATCCTTCATTTTCTCTGACTCTGCCAGATCCCAATTGTCTGGCAATAATGGCATCAAATCTACATACTCCTCTTTCCATACCCACTCCTTTACTGTTACCCCCACTGCAGTCCCCACCACACCTCTCTTCGGCTCCCCTGCTGCTGACAAATCCCTCCAATCACCATACTATTTCCCCCTCCCGCTTCCCCCACCACGTGAGCATTGCCCCTGACACTTGCCCTGGAGCGCCTACTGCCCATCTCTCCCAGCCCCCCATACCCCCACCACCAATTGACCCCCACTCCCGGGAACCCAACTCAACTGGCCCCTGCTCTCCCCTCTTCCCTCGCTGCAGAAAAACTCCCCAAAGGCCCAAAACATCTCACCCCTTGTTACTTCCCCTGAACCAGCACCCCCTGCCCTCATGCCTTCTCACCTCTAGTCACCCCAATAACCCTATTAATCTCTTCAACCCCCCCATGCTTCCTACATCCCACCCCCTCCCTGTGCAAGCCCCACATTGGGCCCACCTGTCTCACCCCCTAATGCCAATCTCCGCCTTATAGGTTTTTTGTGTATGTCCCAAGGTTTTCTATTTTCTTTGAATTAATAACTTTCTCATATCTGAGGGGTAGATCCTCAGAAGTACGTTAAATCGGGGCTACTAACGTGATGTTACCTACCCTGGGTTTTACTGCTATTCACAAAGCTAAATACATGCAAAAAGAACTGTCGAAGTGATCTCGTTACCATACGCCTAAGTTAGCACTGCACTGCGTTAGTTTCAAATAACATGGCATTACTCCGGTCTTACCCAAAGGTGGCTTTAATGTGAGTAACGTCACCTTTTTCTATGACCTAAGTAACGTTATGTTAAATCCGTACGTTAACTATAGCAGAGCTCTGTGTCAGGATCCGTGATCCGCAGCGCGCTCAGCGCATCCGTCACATACCCCAACCCGCGATCAGGTGCCCCGCTGCTTCTGCCATCTGTGACACTCCTCTCACCCCTGCCGGTACCAGCCACCATCTTAGGGGCGCGCGCACATTCCGCGCTGTTGAAAATACTGCTCCTTCTGGGCCCGCCTCCAGATTGCGCCCACGCAGTGACGTCACCGGCCTGCAACGCGCACACACGGTGCTCGGTCAACGTGCGCAAGCGCTGCATCACCTTTGCTCATCAGGGTTCCTTCTCCCTATATATGCTCAGCCTCTGGCACATCGGCTGAGCATAAACACTCCTATGTGCGTAGTGTTCACTGCTATCCTTGCCTCCTGTGGAAAACCTTGTCTGATTCTCTGTCTCGTCTTGCCTGACCCTGCCTGTTCTCTGGACTCCGCTCTTCTATACTCCTAACTCCGGCTTATCATGACGATCCGCACCTCTCCAACCCTGACCTCGGCAAAGTACCTGCAACAATCCGCACCTCTCCAACCCTGACCTCGGTAAAGTACCTGCAACGATCCGCACCTCTCCAATCCCGACTACGGCAAAGTACCTGCAACGATCTGCACCTCTCCAATCCAAACCCCGGCAAGTACCTTTGACTATTCTGACCTCTCCAACCCCGACCCGGCTACCTCGACCAATCTACACTCCAGAGGCGCCCTCGTGGCTGGAGGTTGGTGTTACATCAAATCCCCACCTCGGCCCCGTGGTCACGCCTTGTTTGTGGTGAGCACTCCGTTACAGTGGATATGCGTTGTTAGAAGGAACACCTCTTTTGCATATCAAACGTCCCTTATAATAACGCAAGGGCTCTTTACAGCAGAAAACAGCACTTCACGTATTGTTACTGAGCTTTTAAGATCCCCATTAGCACTTAACGATAAATTAACTGAAGTTAACGTATCGTTAGGTATTTAATGGACTTCTGAGGATCTACAGATGCAGCGGCCGTTATCCGACCATTTCTCGGGTTGGTGGTTCGAGATGGTCCACTGCAGACTAAATGGCCCATCAAATTAACACAGCAGGGGTCCCTGCTGTGTGAATCCTACCAGGTCTGTAAAAGACGCACAGTAAGAGATAGACTGAATCAGTCACTCTACCTGCACGCCTCTAACAGGTGATTGCGGGGGGTTTATTTCATTTTATTACTACAGTATTGTAGCAGAGGGTCTCCGGAAATGAACTGCATTTATTTCAGGGCCGGCGACCCTTTACTTCCCAAGTTACAGGCCCTGTTATGGGTTGCCGGTATCCCCACCATGTTAAAATCCTGTGGTCACGTGACTGTGGGATTTTAACATTGCAGGCGATACCGGCACCTGATAATGGGGCATGTATCTCGGGAAGTAGGGGGTCACTGAGGCTGAAATCAACATTGTTCAGCTCAGAAGACCCACTGCTCCCGCACACTAGTATCAAACCCCCCCCCCCCAACCTCCCTAAAGAAAAGTCATTACCATAGTGGATAGCCGCTAAGGTAATGAAGCTGCTTACATTTTATTTCTATTCATAGTGTGCGTGAGCAGGGGATCTGCTGAGCTGAATAAAGTTGATTTCAGCCTCGGGGATCCCCTGCTTCCCGTGATACAGACCCCGGTATGAGGAGCCGGTATCCCCGCAATGTTAAAGGCCTCCGGTCGCGTGACCCGGAGGATTTTAACATTGCGGGGATACCAGCACCCCATAACAGGGCCTGTAACTCAGTAAGTAGGGGGTCCCCAGCCCTTAAATCAATGTGGTTCAGCTCCGGAGTCACCTGCTACAATACGGTAATATTACAATTAAATAAAATCACCTGTTAGTGGCGCACAGTTAGAGTGACTGATTCAGCCTATCTCGTACTGCGCGTCTCTTACAGACAGGTAGTCCCCTGTAGGATTCACACAGCAGGGACCTTTGCTGTGTTAATCCGATGGGCCATTAATCTGTTGCGGCAAATCTAGCGAGGATCTCGGGGAGATCTCACAAACAAATTCGAGAAATGGTTGAATCCTGGCCGCTGCATCTGTACCCCAGAATGAAGAAATCTTTCTCAGTTTTCTCATTTTTGTCTTAGAGGGTGAACTTTTGGTTCTTGCGTTTCTTTTACTTTGAAAAATGTGTTTAGTTTGTCTAATGCCTTAAATTATACCTGTGAGGTAACTGCGAATCTATCATCTTCTTCCCCTTCCAGTGTGTACTATAGTCACAGTTCTTCTTTAAATGACGATCTATGTCATTTATATTAGTTGCTGTTCTCTGGTCCAACCCCACATCATCTTTATCATTCAAGATATGTAAATTCCAGGAGTGTACACTACACTGTAGGTGAGGTCTTACCGGTGAGTGGCAAAATTGTTCCACCAACTTATTTCTCAAAGTAATAATTTTGATGTATTTTGTAAATGCAGTACAGTAAGTTGTGAATCAGAGCTCACTGTACCCGAGATATGCAAGGTACTTTTACAAATTAGTCTTTGATAAACAATCTCAAATTCTAATAGAGATCTTTCGTAATATTGGATATGATACGAAATTAATGATTCTTTTGAAAGGGCTAAATCCACGGGTTTAAAACAAATTGAGATCCAGTCACCCATTTCATTGCTTTCCACTAGCGCACAATGATAAAGCCCTACAGATGTTGGTGTCCGATGTATCGTGCACTAGACTCACTTCCCCATATGTGCTCCCGATGCTACCTTCATACCTGGCATGCCATGTCATAAGCCTGCCTTACTCCTCTACTGACTGAGGAATATCTACTGTAGCTTCAAAGAGGCATTTATCCATTACCGTGCTCTTAAACCAGTTTAAGAATGAGACAAAAGCCCTTGTGCTATTCTCAGAATTGCTTGCAATTTTGCTGCATTCTGGCTGCTAATAGCTCCTGTCAACCTTGGATAATTAAGGCAAAATACTGGTTGAAAGAGGATATCGTCCTCTTCTAAGTACGGCAGCAAGTGGAGAGATCAGATATTTTATTTCCCACTCCCCAATGAACTTCTTGCATTCTTTATTATTATTATTATTCATTTAATTTCCCCGTTTTCTATCACCGCATCTTCTTCCATTACTCTGGGAGCCTCAACCTCATCTTAACCACAGAACCATTAACAAAGTGCACAATGACGTGCAAATGGATTTAAGAGATCGCTGTTTTGTTACTTACCACAGGATTTACCTGAAATATATAAGATAATATAATAAGAAACTTAATTAACCTCATGCTATGGATGGTGATTTTTTAAAATATTTTTTTTAAAAACAATTTTATGTTTTCACTGTAAAGTGTTTGTGACACACAGTTAATTGCTTGCTGATCAGTTGGCCAAAGTTTGACAATGCCACTTTCTTAGGCCGTGCTTATAGTGCCGAAAACAAATGCATTGTCGCCGCCACATGCGCTTATAGTAAGCGCGACGGCGACGGGGCGATGTGGCGACGTGATTTTCGGAAGCCGGGAATATTTGATTTTTCAGGGGCTATCGCCTCATGTGACAGCCCCTGAACCAATCAATGCCCTGGTCGCCCGCGTCGCCGCCGCAAAGTGAAATACAACTTTACTAGCGACGATGGCAACGGGTGACGTCACATCGCCATCGCGGCCGCGGGAACTATACGCGCGGCCTTATACTGTACATCTGTAGGACATTTTTTTTCTTTTGTGCTAGTGAGTGCCTCATTTGTATTCTGCATGGTAAGTGAGCATGAGTGTAAACTAATGTATACCCAGGAGTGAAAGAATTATTGTGAATCTGGATTCCCACTTGGGAGTAAATTAATATTTATGTAATTATTTGGGAGTAGATAAATATCTAATTAGTACAGACATTTTCATATATATTTTAGGTAAGAAAACAATGAAATGATCTATATTATTGGACAATGTTAAATAGATCCTGTCATGGAAGCAGAATAATGAAGTATGAGTATATCAGCAATGTGTAAAGCTTTGCACTGCTAACTATGGAAACCAGTCGTAAGCAAAGATGTCTTTGTTTTGCAGCTGGTGTTTTGAAAACTGCACTTTGAAGTGTAAAGCAGGCATGGACAGGTAGAGCTTTTATAGGACAGGCTACATTTTATCTCTTATGGGGGTTGTCTATAAAACTATATTTCTGTCTGCTCATATAATTCTTACCATGAGTGACTCCTTCCAAGCTGTTAATTTTCATGTCAGAAATGCAGTTGTTACGCCCCTAAAAAAAAACAAAAGCGTTTGTATGATTCACAGTTTCTTAACAACTTCTGCCTCATACAGTATATCAAAATAGCTTGTTTCCCATCTTTTTATCTTCCCATCCTACGGGGGTAATTCTATAAAAGCCAAAGCTGGCGTTCAGGCTGTTTTCGGCTGAAAATGCCTATTGGTCTTTATAAAAATAATCCAGCCTTTTAAATGAGTGACATCTCTGTTTTCAGACTCAACTTCAAAATAATTTGCCCCAAATCTCTCCCTTCCCCTCTCCCACGCTGTTGTGTTTGTGTATGATCCTATTAGATTTCTAACCAATTCCACTAATTCAGCAAAGTGAGAACGGAGTAACGCACTGTTAACGATGCATCGACTTCCTATCACCCGAATGCATTATCAATACCTGTGTCCTACTTATTCTCTATATTCAATAGGGGGACATTACTGTAAACGTTTTTGCGAAATACATTGTGTGTTATTTTGTTAAACCGGGCTGAGGATTCAAAAAACTTTAATTTACACGTTAACCCCATCACTGTCAGTGTGGCCTTCAGAGTAAATATAAGAGTACCCGATACTCAAAGTTGCCCATGTTACAAAAACATGTTACATTATTGCCAACCTCCATCCATGTCATTGAGAGATACTAAGCAAGACCTGGTTTTCCACTTCTCAATGCTCCATCCAAAATGTGGACTTTGGAGAACCAGAATTGATTTGAATCCTCCTCTGAAATCAAGGACTGAATAAATGTCTCATGATGACAGGCTGACAATTTTGAGGTAAAAAAAGCAAAAACCTTAGTATACTGGATTTAAATTATTAAAGGACTCTCATCTACTACTATGTGATTTTTGTAAACACTGCGTTATAGCTCAGCGTTAAGCATGGCTAAGTAAGTATCATATTATTTTTCTTTCAGTTACACGAGTTCCTAACAATATAAAATGTATTACAAATGGTGTGATATTAGTTACTGATCATCGTTCAGATTTATTGCCTACGTGTATATAGTGTAAATTATATAATAATTATATAATGATAGAAAAGGTTATACACACAACTAAGTGAACTCCAATATATGTTACTCATGGGGCAGCACTATTAAAATATGTTCTTCTGTTCAGTCCTTTGCAAACCAGGACTATCTTGAGTCAACTGGGGCATTTGGTATCCGTCTGTCTGTCTATCCATGTGTGTGTGTGTGTGTAGAGCGTGATATTTTTCTCCCAGATACAGTAAAAATACCACGTCCTGCTAAAATGCAGAATATCACAGGAGGATTACGTGGCAGTGTTGATGTATGTCACTGAAACGGTGTCTCCCCCACCCTCTGGGAGATTCCCTTGTTACCAGGTGTGTTGTTCTGATTACCTGCTGGTTCACAGGATGCTGAGCTTTCTCACATGGTACAGTGCCTCCATCTGCTGCAGGCACCAGGGATGTGGAGACAATCCCTGCACGAGAACTTACTTCCACTCCCCCAGATAGATTGCACACCAGGCAGGAGTATAGTTAACTGGAACACTTTATTGTCCCTCTGCATACACAGCAACACAACTTGTATCTGCTTCAGCACAGTCAAATAGTTCTCCAACCTCAGGATGGTCCCTGGACATCCACCCCAGGCCAAGGGCACCAGGGGCAGTCCTTCTTCTTCCCTGACTCCTTAATAGAGTCATGGGTAAGGTATCATTCTCACTCCCGCAAGGGGAGAGGACAGCAGGTGCCAATGCTCGGTACACCCCTGTGTGGTACCTGTCTCTCTCAAGGGAAGAGACATTCTTAAATTTAGGTGTGCAGCCCCATTAAGTACCAGGGGGAAGGTCCAAGGTCTCAGCCCAGGATTGGTCAGAACACAGGCCTTAGCCCACCTCCTCCCCTGTTACTCAAGGCAGCTGTTTACTGTGGGGAAAACCCAGGATTATTGGTCCTGACACTGCCTGCTCTGTTACCAGGGCTTGCATGTCAGGAAGGGCAGACTGGTAGCCAAAACCAGACATGGATCACCACATACAGTATCACACTATAACTCACTAATGGGGACAATGAAGCCTGCTTCATCTGTATATATACGATACACCTTCCGGAAAAAAATACCCCTTTCCTTTTTCATCATATCTTATATATTTCTTGCTCAATCCCCATGAAAATGTGCATAATTGTAGATCTATTATGTAAATTAACACTATATAAGAAGCAGAATGTAGACCAGAGGTGCTCAACTCCAGTCCTCAAGACCACCCAACAGGTCAGACGAGCCACCTGTGCCAAAGCTGGGATATCCTTAAATACTTGACCTGTTGGGGGGTCTTGAGGACTGGAGTTGAACACCCCTGATATGAGCTAAATTGATGTCACTGTTCATTAAACAAGAAATAGGAGTTTTCCTTCGTAGCCCATAAATGTGTTAAACTGTGTTAATCCACTAAGATTACTATAAAGTTTGAGGTCAAAATGTGTGTTCAAAATGTCCTCCTGATGAAAAGCACGCCCGAAGACGAGACTGTCTGATTGCATTATTGATAGCACGTTGATCCAGGTGCTCCCACTCCTGAACGATACATTGTTTTACAAATTCGGTTTTTCAGTCATTCTAGCGACCATCTTTTATCAGGAAAGATTTTATGTGAGCGTTTTGGACCATCATTTTTGCTCCATCTCAAGCACTTTATAACGTGTTTATCCTCTTCACTAAACACCATTTTGTAACTGTGAACTTGATGAGGTCATCATGCCATCCCCAATTAAAAAGAATATTTATTAAATCATCACATAAATCTTAAATGTAATAATCTTCTGTGACAGACCTATAATTGCTCAAGTTTTCATGAAAATTTAGTGATTTTTCTACTAGATATGCCAAAAAAAGTAAAAGGGGCCCTATTTTTTTTAAGAGAGCTTACAATGGCGATGAATATATAAATATATATTTCACCAAGGATGCTACATTGGGGAAACCAGCCAAAAACTATAAGGAAGAATGAATATGCAAAGACACTCTATACTCCATCACGAAGAAGGAAGATACTGCTCACCTTTGGGACATCATTTCTCACAGCCAGATCATTCCATAAATGATTTAAAAATCAAAATCCTCAATGGAATGTTTAAACGCACCCAAGAACAGAAAACATTTAAGCTCAGAATGATAAGACTCCTTGACACCAAAACAAGAGGACTTAATGCGGATATGGGGTTTCTCACACACTATCACAATTGTTTGTAATTATCCTATCAGACTCTCTGCCAATGTTCTTATCCACACCTCCCCCCCCCGCAACATCCCCTTCCCCTCTATGCTGTTCCTTGTCACCGTTTTATTACCCTTCCAATGTCTTCAGACATCCCTTTCTCACCCACCTTATCTACCTCTCTGTTTTTTTTTCTACTTTCCTAACCTCTGTTTTAGCCATAGATTCCTTTGTAAACCAGTATTGCTGACCTGACAAAGAGAGGAAAACTCTCGAAAGCTTGTCCTATGACATAAATTGTTAGTCCAAATAAAAAAGGTATCACCGAATACTGAAGAACTGATATATTCTGCAATATCGCAACTGGACTAACATGGCTATTTCCGTTATATATATATATATATGTATTGTTCTCACAAATATGAAAAAATAATAAAGTTGTATTACAATAAATCACAGCAACGACGTTTAAAAAGATAACATAATAGTATTAAAATCCCCATATAGGGCGGCTCATGGTAAATATAGCAAAGTGGATTCTACTTCCCAGTCAAAGCTATAGAAGTAACCTAAGATATCAATAATAGGATTATCACCCAAATCACTATACTCTAATAAATCAATAAAATCATTCGGATGTAGGTAAAGTATTAATATCAGAGTATTCGGTATATATCTTGATGTCGGCATAATTGATATCTTTAGCAATTGTTCTGTTCTCAACAAGATATAAACCACATAAATAATCTAATAAGCAGGGCCGGTATTTGAAACCTCGAATATAACCTATGCAAAAAAAGTAATAGCCTTTTGAGTAGCACAGTATGTGGTAACTCAGATAAATGATCAGATGGATAGGCTATTATACTGGTAGTGCTCACACCAAATACATGGCAGATGATGAGTACCCTTCATATAACATGTGCAAATGTAAGTAATAGCACTGTTAATTAGTGCAGCTTGTGGTTCCTCAAAGTAATTGTCCGATGAGTATGCTAGTATTCTTATAATGCTCACACTAGATACCTAGCCCCATTGTGTTAACTACATAGAATATTCAACACTGGCACGTGTTAATAGGACAAAGCATCAAGTGTAAGCGTTATTATCACCAATAATTAAGTAGCAGAGTATATTAATGCCAACCCATCGGTTGCTAACTTATTAAGAGCAACAGGTATAGACACGCAATGGGAATGTGTAATCCCCTAGTCCAGGTGCTATTATGTCACAGAACGTCATACAGCACTGAGCTGATAGAGTCCTATATGTACTAATATATGTAGCAATATATCTTGCGGGATGTATCCTTGTTATAGTCGCAATGTAACCAGATATAACTACCAGACCAGTATATAATCACCAAACAGCAATAACATAGCACAGACATTACCCAGTAAATATAATTTAAATACTAGTAGGGAGCAAAAGTTTGCTCTGTGCTGAATTGTGTGGTAAAGAACTCTGTTATACGACCATATTGGTATGGTGCTGGCAGCGGGATACATCTGGGAACGAAGCTGATTCAAGCCACCTCCTACGTTGATGCCACCGACGTGACGACGTAAATCCCTACGTATGTTTCGTATGTCTCTGCATACTTCGTCAGGGGGAAGAGTAAAGGTAAGTAGCTGCAGTGACTTTAAATACTCTCTCTCATAGGTGTGTCATTTAATGTAAACCAATCCACTTTGTTATTGGGTTGGGGCTGTTCATTTCTATTCATTCTTACCTATTGCTTTAATTTCTCAGGATTCTAGATGAGCAGACTTAATTAAATGTGTAGAAATCAAAAAGGGAATTGGTTGTGTGTTGGACCCTTGGATATAAGTTGGACTGAAAAGATGAAGATATATCATGAATACCAAATATGCAATTCATATTATTATATATAATTATTATTTCTCCACAGATAAATTAGCAGGTTGGTTTCAGAGTTATAGAGAATGATGTGAATCACTGTTAATAAAGTATTAAAGATAAGGTCATTATTGAAAAAGTTAATAATAAATAAATAAATCTCACTTCGGATGTTGGTCTCATTGTTATCTTGGTGTATTTTATTGACTCTTCTGCCTATAAGATTTTAATCAGGAAGTGATACCCAGTATAGTAAAATGAGATGATAGTAGAATTGTTCAGCCATTATGGGATATTGCCAGTGAGAGACCTAGAGGTACTTCCTTATCCCTTATCTATGGATTCATGGCTATCCTATCTCTGATATATAGTCATAACAAATATGTAACTTATGATGGTATAGATCAGTCATGTAGGAGTGAGATTTAATACTATTAGGCCGCCTCTACAGGTCAATACGGCTCATCAGACTATAAGAGTCATTTAAGCTGTATACCAGATCCCCCAGAGGAACCCATAGTGTAGATCAGGGGGGCGCAAACTTTTTTCCCTGCGCCCCCCTGCCGGCTGTCCCCTCACTCCATGTGACGTCACATGGCATGGCGTGGCGACGCAGGGAGGAAGCCGCCGGAGCCACGGTAAGTTAGGTTTACAGAGGCGCTGCAGCTCCCCCGGCACTTAATTTAAGTGCCTTCGGGAAGCGTGCTGGGCCTCTGTAAACCCCGCGCCCAAGTCGGCAGTCTCGCGCCCCCCCTGGGGGTCGCGCCCCACAGTTTGCGCACCGCTGGTGTAGATGACATGTCTCATCACATAACCTTGTATCTGGACTTCTGCTATATGGTGAATAGAGAAAATCTTCCACCAACGGGACAGGTAGACGGCAGCACAGCAATAGATGAAGAGAGGCTGAGGTGAATTAAAAATAGACTTTATTCAGACATCGTGCTGTCAGGTCCTCTGACGCGTTTCGGTCCGGGGGACCTTTGTCAAAGAGTGACCTGGCAGCTGAAAAGATCCTCCTTAAATAGTGAGTGCAAACTGGTACACCTGTGTGACCACCCCAATCAAGTGGACAACAGGTTACCTGATTAACAAAATCACCACAAGGAATACAAAGGGTTAAAAACACAATACAACAGCATGACAGGAATAGGCACAGCAGATTCATGCAATAAACAATATCATACAGTATAATTGCATATAAAAACATAGATACCAATATTTAATGTTTAGATAATACGTTCTGTCATACAATCCTAATGTCAAATGCATAACTAAAAACAGAGCACGTGTTGAAATGCGTCTATGATAAATACAAATATAATGTTTAATACACCTAAAAAATAAATGGATAGGTGAGGGAGGGTAAGAGGGGGGGGAGGAAGAGGGGAAAGGAGGGGAAGGTAGGGATGTAAGGGGTGAAGGGAGGGGTGAAGGAAAGGAAGGGAAATGGGAAAAGGAACAAGGAGGCAAACAGTAAAGACCAAAAACCAATCCTCAAACATCTAAGAAATGTTTTAATTCCCATTCAATATTTAGCCCATGGGGTTGTAGTGTGTTGAGACAAAAAATCCATGACGTTTCTTTTCTGTTAAGACTGTTAAGCCTATTGCCTCCTCTAGCGTGAGTGGGAATATGCTCCACTCCATGGAATTTGAAGTTTTTTAGTCCACCTTTCGGACATGTGCAAAAATGTTTCGATACTGGATGGAATAGATCTTTTTTGGTAATGAGTCTCAAATGTTCAGAGATTCTGACATGTACTGCACCGACACACTTTATTCGAGCAAATACCCGGTATGTACCTGGCAGATACCTGGAATGCGCCGCTCCTCACCTCTGACAAGCCCCGTTGCATTTGCCTTCCCAGCCTGGGTTCATGCCTGGCTGATGGGCGGCTGATCTGTTAAATGATAATGATTAGGATTTAATAGGCTGCAATGCTTCGCGTGTCTACCAGATGGCATAAATTCATGAATTGTAATGCAGTATATATATATGTACTGTGCAGTATTGCTGCCAACGGGAATAAAATGCTTCAATCCCTGCCGGAAAATAACTCAATGCACTCGGGCAGAAAACAGTCACAAACCTCAATACACCCGGGTATACCCGAATTCGTGGGACTAGCCGAGCTCGAATAAAGTGTGTCGCCAGTGTAAGGGTCTAATTGTCCTGCCAACATACTTACTATTACAACCACAAATGATAACGTAAATAACATAACTTGTGTGGCAGTTAATAAACGCATTAATCCTGTTTTTTTTCTTGGGGAAAGTAGTTTGTATGCGTTTCATGGGTAATGCATATTTGCAGCATTTACAAAGGCCACATTTGTGGAAACCTTTAGGTATATTTTGTAAGTGAGATTGCTTGGCGGACTGAAAAAGGCTTTTAGATATACTTGAAGCGAGTGTGTTTGCTTTTTTAAAGGCAAATTTAGGTCCAGAACTAGTGTAAGCTCTCAGGTCCGGATCTAATTTGAGAACCTCCCAATCTTTAGACACTATCTTTCTGATTTGGAATGCTTGCTTGCTATATTTTGTAATAAACAATGGATTGTTTGTGAATTCCTGTTTCTTATTTTGTGTCTTATGTTTAATCAGGGTATCACGGTCTGTGAGATTGGCGTTCTCAAATGCCAGACTGACATCTTTATCACAATATCCCCTAGACAAAAATCTAGTTTTTAATGTTTCGGAATGCTTCAAGAAAGTGTTTTGATTGGAACAGATGCGTTTATACCGCAGAAATTGACCCTTTGGTATACCTCGAATGAGTGTCTTGGGGTGACTACTGGTCGCATGTAGATAGGGATTCTTTGCATGAGGTTTGGTGTAGATATCAGTTTGGATACCTAAGATGGGGTCACCATGGATTGTCACATCTAGATAGTTAATAGTCTTGGTGTCTGTTAGAAAAGTGAATTGAAGATTGATATCATTACAACTAATATAGTCAAAGAAATTATTAAAGGTGGTTAAGTCCCCATCCCAAATGAAAATCAGATCGTCGATAAATCTTTTATAAAACACAATATGTGAACGAAATGGATTAGTGCTACTATAGATGTGAGTGAGTTCCCATAAGCCCATGAAAAGATTCGCATATGAGGGTGCAAAAGAAGTCCCCATAGCGGTGCCCTGTTTTTGAAGAAAATACTGTGAATCAAACAAAAAATAATTGTGGGTTAGTAAAAATAAAATGGAATCATTGATAAAAGTGATTTGTGCTGGTGAAAGTGTCGAAGATTCAAGGTAGTGAAAAATGGCCCGAAGGCCGTGCTCGTGTTTAATAATAGTGTATAGAGATGTGACATCCATGGTGACCCATCTGTATCCTATTTTCCATTCAATATTTTGTAAGGCCCTCAATAGGGCCGTCGTATCTTCAATGAATGACGGTAATTTGCGTACAATGGGTTGCAGAAATTTGTCTACATAACGTGAGACACCATCTCCCAAAGATCCAATACTGGCGACAATAGGTCGGCCAGGAGGGTGGTAAAGTGATTTGTGGATCTTTGGGAGATGGTGGAACACTGGAACAATTGGAAATTCACACCTCAAAAAATCCCTCTCTTTCTTGCTCAATACGTACAATGCATCACCTAATTATAGGAGTTCATTAAGTTCTATAAGGAACTTCGGTGTGGGATCAAAATGTAACTTAACATAGAAATTAGTGTCGCTCAGCAATCTGAGGGCTTCCTCTTGGTACTGTATGG
Organism: Ascaphus truei; assembly: GCA_036426205.1. Lineage (NCBI taxonomy): Eukaryota > Metazoa > Chordata > Amphibia > Anura > Ascaphidae > Ascaphus > Ascaphus truei. The sequence continues at coordinate 207,038,210 of CM071567.1, forward strand.
AGGATTGGACCACTATTGCACCCCCTTTATCAGCATTTTTTATGATGATTGATTTATCATTTTTCAATAGATCTAAATCATGTCTTTCCTGTTTGGTAAGATTGTCATAACTGTGGCAGGGATGAGAGAAAAGATAGCCCTCAGCTAGTAGTCTCAGATCCCTGTCCACAAGTTTCTCAAATGTGGAAATGCATGATCCCTTGGTATTGTAGGGAATAAATGTAGATCGCTTCTTTAGAAGTGAATCTGTGTGGCCAAAGAAAGGGGGGTCAATAGTGGTCTCTGTACATCCCTCCTCAAACAATGATAACATGTCAGTTTCACAAGCTTGCTCAGCAAAAGAAATAACATTTCCAACATCAAGATTAGTTTGTACATTTGAATGACTTATACTGTTCTCAGATGGTTGACTTGTATTATTCTTGGCAAACAATTTCTTCAACGCCCACTTTCTGGTATACTTCTGAAGATCTATAATAGTGTCAAATAAATCAAAATTCTCTTGGGGAGCGAAGTTCAGACCCTTGTTAAGCAGTGAAATTTGGGGGGGTGTCAACATAATGTCCGAAATATTAATCACGTTATCTTCTGTAGATTCTATGAATATTTTTTCCGTTTGTTTTCTGGTTTTCTTCCCCCTTCTACATTTTTTATATTTTTTGATTGGGGATTGTCCACGTGAGAAAAAGTAGGCCGAGGCCTTTCTTCTTTCTGACTGGTCATATAGGTTCTATCAAAGTACCGTCCTCAGACATTTTGTTGGGTTGTTTATCCTGAGTGGAAAAGGACACTGATGGTCTCTCATTTAAGTCTGAAGAATCTGTGTCGCAACTTGATCTACGGTCTGGGTGAGGGTACTTTAGAATTGACCTAGTATTAGACTTATTGACATCTTCCTCAGATGACCACCTGCGGGGTGTGGAGTGGGAAGGGGCTTTTGATCTTATAAATTCTCTAGTGGGTGTTGGCCTTTCCCAAAAATAGACTTGGCTTTTTTCATAATCGGCCTTGTCTCTAGCGAATTTTTCTTGTTTTTTAGTGGTAACCCCTTTCTCCATCTTCTCTATATTCTGTAGTAAGATCTTATCATTATGTACAAACTTTTCCTATATGGTGAATAGGCTTTACAGAAATGAGGAATAAAGGAAACCTTCATTAAGGCCATCAGGTGCCATTGTATGTAGATTATGTATCCAACGGCACTCCTTCTGGAGGAGTCGTTTGTCCCAGTCCCCTTTTCGAATTCCCCATGGGATATGTTCAATCCCCGTGAACTTGAGGACTTGACTATCTCCTCCATGTTCCTGCACCACGTATCTTGCCACAGGAGTGTCACGTTGATTATGCACTGACCCAATAGGTTCTAAAATTCTAGTTTTAAACATGCTGTGGGTCTTCCCCACATACTGTTTCCCACATGAACAATGAATTAAATAGATAACTCCTCTTGTTAAACAATTATTACATTCCGTAATCGTAAATATTTTGGAGTGTGTGGAATCTGAAAAGTTTTTTGTGCATGTTACAGAATCACAGGCTTTGCACCTACCACAGCGATATGTGCCAGCTGGTTTTGGTCCCAGCCATGTTCTGACAGGTTTGTCGCAGAAATGGCTGTGGACCAGTTGGTCTTTGATGTTCCGGGCACATTTACATGTCATACTAGGAGTGGAATGTAAGATCTTTTGTAAGTCCTTGTCCTCCAGTAGAATGTGCCAATGTTTATCCCTTAAGCTCCCCCACGGGCTGCTTTATCTTCCAATGAATCTGATTGTTTCTTTTTTGGTGTCCTTAACTTTTAATATATTAGTTAAAAGGGTCGGTCTAGGTGTATTCAGAGCTCTCTTATAAGCTCTATTGATAACTCTCTGACGGTGGCCACTCTCTATGAACCTTTTTTTCATATCATCACATTGTGTTTGGTTTTCATGTACAGTGGAGCAGTTTCGCCTAAGACGAAGGAATTGGCCTGTGGCTATATTGTCCACTGTGTGCCTAGGATGATGGCTATTCGCCAGTAGCAAGCTATTAGTGGCCGTTTCCTTGCGGAAAATGCTGGTTACCAACCTTCCCTCGTTATTGATCGAAATCGTCAAGTCAAGGAAGTCAATTTTTTCTTTGCTGATTTGATACGTCAGTCTTAAATTATGTTGGTTTTGGTTCAGAACCAAATGAATTCTAGGAGATGCTTCTCCGTACCTCTCCAGAGCATCAGAATGTCATCAATGAAACTAATCCATACAACAACATGTGCTGTGCATCGGTCCATAGCCTCTGCGAATACCACAGTTACTTCCCACCAGCCCAGATAGAGATTAGCATAGGTGGGGGCGACTGTGGTCCCCATGGCTATATCTTGTATTTGATGGTAAAGTTTACCGTTGAACAAAAAATCATTTTTAGTGAGAGTAAAGTCTAGCAATTTAAGTATAAACTCATTATGATTTTTCATGCAGCTGTTCCTAGCATCCAAAAAGTAGCCAACTGCTTGGATGCCACTCGGGTGTGGAATACTAGTGTATAAACTTTCCACATCTAGTCCAACAAGGAACGTTTGTTCATCAATGTGTATGTCCTCGAGTTTGAGTAGCGCATCCTCTGTGTCTCATAAATAAGATGATAAAGAGGAAACGAAGATTCTAAGAAAATTGTCCAGATACATGCTGGCATTTGAAGTTAAATAATCTATTTTGGACAAAATTGGTCTGCCGGGAGGTGGAATGGTGCCTTTGTGAATTTTTGGGAGATAATAAAACGTGGCCATTTGTGGTGACTTAATAGAGATAAAATTAAGCTCATTTTTAAAAAAATAACTTTTAATTCAGCAGTTTCTTTTAGAATTGTCATCAATTATGTCTGTATACCATGGGTAAGAAGGGGAAGGGGGGAAGGAAAAGTGTGAGAACCCCTGCTCAGATAAATAATACATACAAGGTAGTCTAGATAAGGTGCTGGACTGAGAATTGTGTAAACAAATATACCAAGAGAGAAAAGAACTCCGTTCAAATTAGTACTCAATTATCAATGGTTGTAAGTGTAGATGATAAAATTAATCTTTATTCAAAAAATGTTAAAATAAATGGTGCAACAAAATGGATAAAAAATAGGAGAGCATAAGAGGAGTAACTGGCTTGAATCACTGAAGAGTACAATAGTTCAGGTGATATTGTAATCACATGAACTGCTGTCTTAGGCTGCGTCCATGCTTACTGATTGCGTGCTGAGGCGCGCGGAGGCTGAGGGAAAGCGGGTGCTTTCCCTGACCATAGACCGCGCGCCGTCCGGGGGCATGTCGGGGGCGTGTCGGGGGGCGGGCCAGTGACGTCACGGAGCTGGTTCGCCCTCATTGGGCGAACCACTCACTTGACCAGCCCTGCGCTCAGGCAAGCGCAAAAATTTTAAATTTAGCTAAGACTTACGCTTCTGCACGCTTGCGGAAGCGTAAGCGAGCCCCTGCTAAAGCCGCTCTCATTGCGACTGCAGGGGCTAAGTGCCGAGCGTAAGCGCGCCTCAGCACGGGTCAGCGCATAAGCACTGACCATGTCCGAAGCCTTAGGTATAGCATGTTTCCTATACCCTAGGTGCTATAATATTAAGCTCTTGATTTTCCTCTTAGTTGCACTCTACGTAAAAAGCGTCTCTGTATGAGTCTTAGCTGGAACAATGTCAGTAGTAGCGGGTCACTGCTTATAGATAAACCCCTATTGTCGGTCTAGTTGTGTGGCAATATCAAGTTGCTATTAGTCCTCAGAGATAAGGACTACAGTTAGCAGGTGTGAGTTAGAATACTTCCCCCTGGCCGGGGAAGGGGGCGGGAGTATAGATGGTGTTAAGGTCGTATAGTATATGCTGAGGTAGCAAGGAGCTAGCATATATGCTTGCTCAATCCGGAGTGCAGTGTTTTTAATAAACCAATGTATTAGTATAATGGGGATCCTATCCACTATTGTTATGTGGACAAAACTTATCAGGTAGTAACGGCATATGGAGCCTCTCACCTCTGGTGTCCCGGCTGTGTTAGCCTGCATTCAAATCTGTAGGGAGAAATTCTAGCCTTCTCAGTAAGTATCAGAGACTAGTGCTTTAGCTCAATGAGACTACTGTATATTGATGGCATTCAGAGCCATTCACCTCAGATATCGCAACCTTAAAAAGTATGTACTAAGGTAGCAAAGGGCTAGCATATATACTTGCTCTATCCGTAGTGCAGGATATTCATATACCAGTATATTAGTATAGCGAGGATTCTATCCACTGTTGGGACGTGGACAAAACCTGGTGGTAATGGCATACGGAGCCTCTCACCTCTGGTATCCCGGCTGTGTTTCTCTGCTTCCAAATCTGTGGAGAGAAATTCTCCTGCAGCTGAACTGCTAGCCCTCTTGGTAGGTGTCAGGGACTAGTGCTGTAGCTCAATTAAACTATATTGATGGCATTCAGAGCCATTCACCTCAGAGATCGCAACCCTAAGCTACATGTTCAAACACCGCTTGCTGTCTAAGTAAAAAGCTGATATAGCCACATTAAAAAGCCCCCGTCGACAATCGTTTCACGTTAAGCTTTTTCAAGACTGTTGGGCTAGTGAGTGGATGCGACCCTATTGGATAATTGTATGCACCATACATTGCGCTGATTGATTAATGCAGCTTGGTAGATGGATGTCTGTGATAGGAGGACACGTCTTTGATGTTAAGTTGTGTTGCGTTACATCACACAGCCCTCGAGAACTGATTTCTATACGCAACTGTGTCTGATGAAATTGTACATATGCACATATCAGAATCGATGTAACTATATCAGATGAAAAGTGCTATGATGTAACATATATACATAAAATGGAATCATAAATGTGTATATTAGCAAAATTGTAGCCTGTAAAGTAGCTCATAGTTATATGAAAGAATTAAAGAGAAATCCCTCATTAAGTCCTTGTGGGGAAAGTTTCCCCAAATGATAGATCCACCTTGCCTCACGGCGTAGAAGTAGTTGATCCCAGTCTCCCCCCCCCCTCTACTATCCAGGATAGGGTGATCTATACCAAGAAATGTCAGAACATTGTGATCTCCATTATGATGCTCATGACATGGCGTGTAACGGGTTTATCAAGATGATTTCGAATGTCTCCCAAATGTTCTAAAATCCGCTTTTTAAATTGCCTTTTAGTTTTGCCAATATATTTCTTAGCACAGGAGCATTCAATTTGGTAGACCACACCAATGGTGTTACAATTGATAAATGTTCGGATTGTGAATATTTTTGAGTCATTCCAATTTTTGAATTTCTTGGTAATTTTGACCTGATTACAAGATCGACATTATGAGCATCTGTGTGTACCAGTTGGTCTCGTAGGTAGCCATGTGGGACTGACATGTTGTTCAAAAGACTATGTGTAAGTATGTCCCTTAGATTTTCTGGGCGCCTACCGGTGATTCTGGAATATGCTTTAAGAACTTTTTGGAGGTCCGGATCTGCAGTCAAAATATGTCAGTGTTTCCTAAAGATGGAGTTGATGTTCTGCCATTGGTTATTGTAGGTGCCAATAACCTGTATTAGTTTACTTTGGTCTGTTTTAACTTTATCCTGTAAGAGCAAATGTCTTGGTGTGGACTTCGCTCGTTTATAGGCTCATCTCACTATTTTGTTAGAATAGCCCCTTTGTAGAAACCGAGCTTTAATTTTTTTGGCTTCTAGTTCAAAAAACTTCATTGATGAACAGTTTCTGCGTAGGCACAGAAACTGTCCCACTGGTTTCCCCCGAATGGTTTTTGGGATGATGGCTACTAGCCAAAAGAAGGCTATTAGTTGCCGTCTCTTTCTGATGGATTGTGGTCTGTAGCTCATTCTCTGGATCTCTCTGGATCTTTAGATTCAAAAAGTTAATAACATTTGAGCCCCCCACAAAGCAAACTTCTCAAATTACTTTCTTTCACCACAAGGGTCATAGATCAAAACCAGGGAAAACTTGAAAACCAATAAAAAAAGTAATGTTGGACATGCTTTAAAAATATATATATATAATGACCTCCATAGTGTTTATAGGGAGGAAATAAATAACAAGAACATGCTCATTTCATTTGCATGGAAAACACCAGCACAGCAGTTCATTTGTGATTTATCTTTGAAGGATAATTGAGAGTTATAGGTCACTTCAAAGATGTGTCTTGACTGATAACCTTCTTTCTTTTCATTGAACCAGTGATGGATGATATGGAAGCTTGGCCTCCGTGTCTTGTAGGGTAATATTGATAGTTCTCTGTCCTCATTGAAGAATGGGATTGTAAAATAAGTGGAAAATATCACTAGTGAGCACATTCACATGTCTCAGACAGGTCTGCAACTCTGCTTTTCCCCATTATCTCCAAGCATACAGTGCATAAATTAGATTGTAAACTCATAAGGCAGTGAATACTTTCCTTGATTCCTTGTATGTGTTATACACATTCATATTCTTCTTCTCTGTATTGTGGTTCATATAAAGTTGCATATACTGGCTGGTACTATACAGTATACATAAAATACAAACATACAAGAAGAACACAAGATGTACAGTATGGGTTCTGCTATTAATGAGGCAGTAAGAATTATGTTGCCCTGTAGGTTCGCTCATATTAAGTCCCTTCTTTGAAGACAATCAAATATATTATCTTGACAGGTAGTACTGCTTTATGAACAATTTGTACAATGAAAACTGAACCCTTTGTTGAAAAAACACATTAATCTCCATGACCAGATGCCCTCTCCAGAAATATGTTTAGACATAGACAATAATCCAAGCAAAATTACAGTACTTCCTCAATAACTGAGTTACAGTATTGTAGTATGTTTGCTATAAGCATGTAGCAATGTACATCTAGATTTTAAAAATTAATGTAAGAACTGATCCATTTGTTATACTGTAAATGATGAATTACATTATATTCTAATTATTGTTCCAACTGTTATTATAGCTTAATTTTGTTATTGTATTTATTGTCACGTTACAAAATTATGAAGAACATTTTTTTTTGTATAGTAAGAGTAGATTTGAGCAGCAACTAATACACTGAAATGTATACCTTATTGAATCAAGAATAAGCATGTGGCAGAATTAGTTGTAGGGTAATTATTATAGCTCTAGATCCCTACAGTGAGAAGCACAGTAACACAAATTTAAGGGGCTTTACAGTGGTAGAGGTTTGCATCCACTGTCGTCACGACTCCTTGTGACTTTGGGCAAGTTGTTTTTTCTCTCTGTGCCTTACACATCAAGACTAAATTATTTGCTCTTTGGGTCAGGAGCATTTTGTGCCGAAAACATTTTATTCATAGCTCTATGTACAAAGCAGTGCCTAGCTAAGAAAAATGTGATTACAAAAATGACTGACTTTCTTTAGTGCTGTGGGTTGTTGAACCAAGGAGGGGAGGAATAATAACCGCTTATACCTCACTTAAGAAACTTTTACATAGCCATATCTCCAAAGTGAGTCATATTAAGTGTTTTTCTTTTAGGCAACAAGATGTAACTTCTGCTTTAAATAATAACACAAGCGTATCAAATGTAACAAGTTTAAGCATGGGAGACGGCTTGATGAACAACTGTTGTTTACGAAACAGTCATAGAAGTTGGAATAATTCGCTGGCTGGTAAACAAAAGTAAAGCTTTGACATCCACCCATATAATAGGAAAAATAATTGATTTTATTTATACTGTACAGTAAGTAAAAGGGCTTTGACAACAGAGTGGTCATTAGCCTTTTAAGGCATTGTGCCTGGATGAAAGGATGATCAATTAAGCAGATGACATACACATATCATGGGAAAAAAATGTACTCTTTTATTTAAGTGTAAGGGGTTCACCCCCGGTTCCCCTGATCTTCCTTTGCGCCCTGCCTTACCCCTGTGGCAGTGGGGGAAGGGGACGGCGACTTCTCCCGGCGGGCACCGCCCTCTTGGTTGTGGCGCGAGCTTCGCCCATGCGCAGTAAAGATCGCGCACGCGGTCCCCGTAGAAAAGAGCTGTACCAAGAACTTCAATTCCCAGCAGCCTCTGGGGACTGCACTTTCACCCTTGTGACAGGCAGCATTGAAGCCAATAGAGCTGGCAGATTCTCATGCTGCAGAGTTGCAACAATGTTGTGTGCAGACAGGGTTTTTGTCAGTTGGATCCAGGAAGAGATTGGGAAGGTAGTGTACACAGAGCAGGGCTCTGCTGTACTAGGCCAGAGAAACCCCAGGCCCCAGGTAGGCCCCACTCCCCACTAGGTTAGTGGGTAAGTTCTTAGGGAAGGCCCCCTAGATAGGACCCTGCCCTTAGGTGTGTGTAATCTTGTCAGTGACATAGCTGTCGTGCTGTGTGCTCTGACTAGAAGACGCAGTGTGGCCTTAAGTGCAGCCACTGCAGTTAGCTTTGGCTGTGTCAGTGAGAGGCCCCTCATAGAAAGAAGGGGGGTTGCTTTCTAGTTGTTCAGTGTGTGTTATATCACCAGTGCCAGTTGCACGTGGTGAGCTGCCAGAGTCTGGGATCAGACAGAAGTTACAGGGAGAGTTATTCTGCATGCAGGGACTAGGGTAGGGGTATACCCCAGGGCCCAGTTAGTTCCCTATGACACCAGAGGAAGCTGTATGGTATAGGGTTGGCCTTAGGACAGGGACTCCTTCACCATATTTAGAGCAGCAAGAGGGTTGCTGTCTGACAGCATCTGACTGTCCGACAGCGTGTTCAGAGACTGTGTTAAAGGAGCATTCCGGCTGGAGATTCCTTTCCTGTGGATGCAGCGTGTGCATCCATTCTTGCAGAGAGCAGCTCAGCACGCCGTGGGATCACTGTGCGGTGTTGCAGAGTTCCAAGGATTTTCCTGACCAGGACTGGTCAGGGAGGTAGTATATATTAAGTGCACCACCGGGCCCCAACACAGGGAAGCGCTTTCCCTCACACTCACACTGGTCTTTATTGTTGGGGACACTCAAGAGACTGCGGGGAATGTGATGATGGACATGTGGGTGGGGGGGGTGGTATGCATTCAGAGTGATGCACTGTTATTGATATATTGTTTTGATGTTATGCAAAGAGGTGTTAGTGGAGTCACAGTTCATGCTCAGTAAATAATGTTTATACATACTGTGTGCTGAGTATATATATGTGTCCTGCGAGGAACAATTCCTGCTCTGCTAGGAACCATCGCAGGTGGAGGCGCTGCACCGAGTACAGGGTTACTCCTAATATAATTGCCCCAGGTTCCCCGTGGCGGAAGCTCAGCCCTCCTGTGAGCCTAACAGGTAAAGCACCACACCTGGTAACACCGTATGTTCTCCGTCCCCACACTATATCTGCGATTGGGGGGGGAATACCCGTTACATAAGGTTTGCAAGTATTTGTGAGGATCGGCGTTAGGTCCCACCCCTGCGACAGGTCCCTGTGTCGCGCCGCAGACCAAGGAAGCTATCCACAGGCGCCGAGCCGTCAGAGGGATACCTCCAGGTTCGGGCTTAGGCCCCGCACCCGGCGTCACGTCCCGTGATGACACGGGTGACGCATTGCGGCCGCAGGAAACCACGCACCGGCGCCGCTTCACGAAGAGCACGCAAGGGGTTAAGCCTTAACTCCACACTAACCCAGGATCACCTGCACCTGCGGCTCACTCTGCCTCTGCTCTACCATTAGGCGCTTGCTACCGAGTGGGCGGTTCATGCTAATGTGTGGCAGCTGCTTGCTGGCTGCTCATTGGTCACCTGCTCTTTATATGCTCAGCCAGCCCTCTGGCAAATTGGCTGAGCATAATTATTCATTGCTGAACGTAGTGCTAACCCCAAGCATCTGCTGCCTTATCTTGTTGCCTTGTGCATTTTGATCCTGTCTTGTCTCTCAGTGTTATGACCTTGGCTTGTACCTGAACCCCCGACTTCTCTCTACCTCGACTTGCTTCTGGACCTCTACCTTCTCCACCCCTGGACCCCGACTACCCTCTACAACCATCTGACTTCTCCAACCCCTGACCACAGAGAGTATTACGACTAGCCTCACTTCTCCAACCATAACCCGGCTATACGACTATCAATCTGCACTCCGGACGCGCTCACGTGGCTGGAGGTCGGTGTACACTAACATCCTCACCTCGGCCTCGCGGTCCCGTCTTGTTTGTGGTGAGCACCCGTTACATTATGCTCAGCCCCACAAACATGGACCCCGCTGAGGTGGGTCGAATCTTGAGCACGCACGCCAACATGTTTGACAGACTGGAAAAATATCTGGAGCAAAATAACCAACGCATGGAGCTGCTCCAACAGACAGTTCAATCCATCACTGAACAGATGCAACGTCCCCCTTTCCACTGTGTCCCCTGTGGCGCCAGTCCCTGCACCCATTCCTGTGGCCACAGCCTCAGAATCACGACTACCTACCCCCAATCGCTATGGCGGTGACCCACATGGTTGTTGCGGTTTTCTTAACCAATGCTTCACGCAATTCGAACTGATGCCTTCTCGTTTCATGTCCCAGCAATCTAATGGCATATATCATTTCTTTATTGATTGATGATGCTCTGGTGTGGGCGTCACCCATCTGGGGACTGAGGTGGGGCTTCACTAGCGACATTGCTCGCTTCGCCAAGGAGTTCCACAGAGTATTCGACACCTGGACGAAAGGTAACGGCTGCCTCATCCCTTTTACATATCTCCCAAGGCACCCGTCCCATGGCCCGGTACGCTCTTGAGTTCCGCACCATAGCCGCGGAGACCGGTTGGAATGATGAGGTATTGACAGCCGCCTTCTGGCAAGGCCTTTCCAAGAATCTGAAGGACGAACTCGTGGCACAGGAACGTCCCACAGAACTGTAGGAGCTCGTAGCTCTATTTATCCGGGTAGACCAGCGACTACAGGAAAGAAGAGCCGAAAGAACCCCGCTCAAGCACGATACAACCCCCTCACAGTTTTTACACATGGGCTGTTAACCCGTCTCCGCCAGACCTGGAGGAACCCATGCAACTCGGCGTCAATAGGTTATCTCCTGGCGAGAAACAACGCAGACGCAATGCATGACTCTGCCTGTAATGCGGTAACATCAGACATCAGGTACTTGCTTATCTTCACAAGTTGGGAAATGCCAAGTCCCGTGAGAGCCAGGAGAATCACCCTGGGAACACTATCTCCTTCTCCTCCCAAAAAGGTGCCAACTAGGATTCTAGTCCCTGTTACTTTAACCGGGGGGTGGGGGGGTTACTTTATACCTTCAATACCACCGCACAGGCCTTTCTGGATTCCGGGTCAGGAGTAACTTAATTGACCAGGGAATCGCAGAGAGAAATAAAATTCCCTTTGTACACAAGAAGCACCCAGTGGGACTGGAGGCCATTGATGGCCGCCTCTTACAACCTGCTTTTATATCTCTGCAAACCATTTCCTTTCAGTTGCAGACAGGAGAGGTTCACACTGAGTGGATCCAATTGGACTTCATCCATACCCCTAGGGTCGACGTCATCCTTTGGCTCCAAGTGCATAACCCTCGCATAGACTGGACTGACTCGGAGTCCTTCCAATGGAGGTCTCATTGCTTGAAGAACTGCTCCGTCTCTTCCACAAAATGATGCGGGGTTTCAGTACCGGAACAGGTAAACATACACCTACCTGAAATCTACTCTGATTTTCAGGGCGTCTTTGACAAAGCACAATCTGAGGAACTACCACCCCACCGGTCATTCGATTGCCCCATCGATCTACTGCCCGGCTTGGTTCCCCCGCGATGATGTTCCTATCCGTTAACCCCTCCAGAGACCAAGGCCATGAAGGAATATATTCTAGAGAGCCTACAGAGGGGATTTATCCGGAAATCCTCGTCTCCCGCGGGAACTGTTTTTTTCTTTGTAAAGAAAAAGAATGGATCCCTCAGACCCTGCATCGATTATCGGGGCCTTAACAAGATCACAATAAAGAACCGGTACCCTTTACCGTTAATTTACGAACTCTTGGACAGATTGCAGGGGGCCACAATCTTCACCAAACTGGATTTACGAGGAGCTTACAATCTAGTAAGAATCTGTCAGGGGGACGAGTGGAAGACGGCCTTCAACACCCAGGACGGACATTACAAATATCTTGTGATGCCATTGGGCCTTAGTAATGCTCCAGCAGTATTCCAGGATTTTGCTAACGAAATTTTCAGGGACCTCCTTGACCAATACATCATTGCTCACCTTGACGATATCCTAATCTTCTCCAAGTCCGTATAGTAACATCCTGGTCACACTAAACAGGTACTTCTATGCCTACGAAAGAATCTATTCACTAAGTTAGAGAAGCATCCGTTCCATCAGACCTCGATGGCCTATTTAGGTTACATCATCTCTGATACTGGCCTTGCCATGGATCCAGCCAAGGTGGAAGTGGTCTTGGATTGGCCCCGTCCCACGACTCTGAAAGCCGTACAACGCTTCCTTGGCTTCGCCAACTACTACCGAAGATTCATACAGAATTTCTCCTCACCCATTACGGCCTTAACACAGAAATGTGCTGATCCTGCCTTATAGTCTCCTGCTGCTATTCAAGCATTCGAGAGACTGAAAACAGCCTTCGTGTTAGCTCCTGTCCTCATGCAGTCGGACCCTGGTCTACCCTTCACCCTTGAAGTGGACGCATCTGACGTCAGGCCGAGCTGTATTTTCCCAGTGGAAGACACCTTAGGCCAAACTTCACCCGTGCGCTTTCTTCTCCAAGAAATTATCTTCTGCCAAACAAAACTATGATGTAGGCAATTGGGAAGTTTTGGCCATATAAATGGCTTTAGAAGAATGGAGGCATCTGCTCGAGGGCACTGAAAATCCAGTCACCATACTGACGGATCACAAAAATCTCCTATACATTGAAGGCGCTCGTCAGTTGGGGTCACGACAAGCACAATGGTCACTTTTTTTTCTCGGTTCAATTTTATAATTTCGTATCTACCAGGCTCAAAGAACGTCAAGGCAGACACCCTCTCCAATCAGTTACTGGTGGAGGATAAGGCTGAAGACCGAGAGGAGACTGTACTTCCCCCAGCATGCATAATCTCCGCAAATACATTTGATTCTTTGGAGAACATCGTTCAAGGTAAGTTCAACATCCCTGAGGGTCTCGAAGTCCCAGAGAGTTGCCTTTTCACCGCACCTGCATATCGTAGAAAGGTACTGGAATGGGGTCACTCCTCAAGAGCTCTGGACATCCAGGTACTAGGAGAACCATCGACATGCTGGAATGGACCTTTTGGTCGGCTGGAATGCGGAGGGAGATAAAGGAATTTGTCACCGCATGCCGACTTTCTTCCGATGAGTTGGTGATGTAAACAATCGAACATCAGGAACTACGCGATCCTCAGGAATGTGAGATTACTTTGTACAATGTGTTTCAAAGCATCAAACGTGTTGGCAGAAAGAATATATATGGAGGGAAGAATAGGATTCTGCTGATCCTCGGTTTTGTCGTCTACCAGGAACTGGCGGGAGAGAGCATCGGCCTTGGTATTTTTAGAGCCCGGAAGAAAAGAGATAATAAAATTCCTCCAGAGCTAATTTGATTGCTAAGAGTTCCCGGTTACCGACGTCATAATTTTGTTCCGCTGGAGACATTTTGTTCGAAAAAAATGCACAAGGATGGAGTCTGGATTGAGGGTTCTTCCTCTGTGAGAGAATAGGACCGACTCCGACGTCCAACACATCTACCTCCAAAGTGATCGGTAGCTTGGGATCCGGATGGATAAGGATGGGTGCAGAAACGAAGGCGGTCTTCAGGTGATCAAAAGCTTGATTAGCTGGCGGCGACCATGATGCAGGATCTGCACCTTTCTTAGTTAGAGCTGTGATGGGGGCTACTGCTGAGGAGAAATTTTGAATAAACCTGCGGTAATTCCCAAACCCCAGGAAGCGCTGTACAGCCTTGAGGGTAGTGCGACGAGGTCAATCCAGAACCACTTTTACCTTAGCTGGATCCATGAGGGGGCCCATGTTAGAAATTATATATCCCAGGAAGGCTGTGGAAGTTTGATGGAAGTGACACTTCTCCAGCTTGGTAAACAAATGGTTTTCCTGTAGGCGTAGAAGTACCTGTTTAACATGGCTAACATGTTCCTGTGAGGATTTGGAAAAGATCATTATGTTTTCCAGATAAATGACCACAAATTGATTGAGCAGATCTCTGAAAATCTTGTTAACACAGTCTTGGAAGATGGCAGGGTCGTTACAGAGACCGAAGGACATGACAAGGTATTCATAGTGGCCGTCTCGGGTATTGAAAGCCGTTTTTCCATTCGTCGCGTTGGTGAATCCTTACCAAATTGTAGGCCCCACGAATATCCAATTTAGTAAAGATGTTGGCTCCTTGGAGGCGAGCGAAGAGCTCTGGAATCAATGGTAAAGAATAGTGGTTTTTAATGGTGATCTTGTTAAAACCTCTGTAGTCAATACAGGGTCGTAGTGATCCGTCTTTTTTCTTCACAAAAAAGAAACCTGCACCGGCTGGAAAAGAAGATTTACGAATAAAACCCCTTTGTAACTTTTCATGGATATACTCCTTCATAGCTTTAGTCTCAGGGAGAGAAAGTGGATAAGAAGTTCCCCTGGGAGGTACTGAGCAAGGAAGCAAATCAATTGGACAATCGAAAGGACGATGCAGGGGTAAGACCTCAGACCTGGCTTTATCAAATACGTCGCGGAATTCGGCGTAGACCTCAGGCAATTTTACCTTTACATTTTTCGGAGTAGTGACCCCACATATACTTTTGGAGGATACGTACAGTTCTTGGAGCAGAGGGGGCTCCACCGGACAGGATCCTTGCCAAACCAATCGATTCGTGTATTGTGAAGTTGCAGCCATGGGAGACCAAGAATTACGTCCACCGAAGGGGTGTGGATTGCATCCAACTGTATCTCCTCTGTATGCTCCTCACTAGTATGAAGACAAAGGAGGATGGTCTGTGGAGAGATAAATGCTGGTTGCAGAGGTCGGCCATCAATGGCTTCCAATCCCACCGGGCACCTCTTGCGAACAAGGGGGATCTTATTCTCCTCGACGAAACTTTGATCGACAAAATTACCTCCCGACCCAGAATACACAAAGGTCAGTGCAGAAACGTGCAAGCCCTCGCCTGTGAGCGTAATAGGAAGAAAAATCCTGGTAGGGGGTTTCGTTGTGATAGGGGATAAAGAAAGTGTTCCCAATGTGATTCCCCTGGACCTCATTGAGAGCTGGCGTTTCCTGACTTGTGGGGGCAATGAAGTACCAGATGACCGGGATTGCCACAGTACAGACAGAGTTCGGCGTTGCGTCGGCGTTGTTTCTCTGTGGCAGACAACTTATTACCACCTAGTTGCATGGGTTCAGGGATATCGGATGAAAAGATTCCGGTGTGCTCACCTGGGGAGAAGATACTCTCGGAGTGAGCAGGCGATGGCGGGATCTTTCGGATCTCCTTTCCTGTAACCGTTGATCAACACGGATGCAGATAGTGATCAGCTCCTCAAGATCGGTAGGATGCTCTTGTGCAGCGAGTTCATCCTTTAATGTCTCAGAGAGGCCTTGCCAGAAGGCAACTGATAACAACTCGTTATTCCATCCGGTTTCAGCAGCGATGGTACGAAACTCGAGAGCGTATCTAGAACATCACTTTGGTCTTGCTGAGATTCACATTGAGGCCCATCTTCCTACTTGCTTCAGCGAGTCCTCTAATTCATTACTGCCAGTCTTGCGGCAAATATAATAATATTATCTGTAAATCCATAGGCAACAGGAACATTTTGATGCCCTTTTTTTCCCCAATTCAGTATCTTGAACAAATCTTCAAGTGTTTATGTGAAAATCTTTGGTGACATGGTGTCCCCGTCACACACCCTTGCAATTCTTTAGCTTGCTTGTATCTGTATGTAATCTAATGATTTATATGGCTTTATCAAATGTTCCTTATAATGTCAATGTACTCTTCTTAATGCATTTAACATGGCTTAGGTGTAGACAGTATCAAATTATTTTTTTTGTAATCTATGGATTCTAAGATGAGTGGTAGATCATCTTAATTACTTTGACATCCTTTATTGTACAACTTGGATGTGGTCCATTGTGATGTGTTCGCTGAGAAATCCTGCTTATTCTCTTGGCTGGGCAAAGTTATTGTAAGTAGATTGACTGGTCTATAGTTCTTGAGGTCTTCTTTGTTTTCTTTCTTTTGGATGAGGATAACTATGACATTGTTTCACTGTTCTGGGATTGTTTTTCAAGCAACATCCTCTGCAAGGATTTTCTCTATCTCCACAGCCTCTATCATGATTTCATTAATTATCCCATCTTCCCCGATGCATTTCCGTTCTTCATGAATATCATCGCCTCTGCTTTTTCTTCTGGAAGGTGTACGGTATTTCAGTGGTGTTTCTTCTTGCTCTTCCTCTGCTTGGTTGTGTTGTGTGCTGTGTTCTCATATACAATTTCTTGTAGAAGTCCTCAACTCTCTTTATAATAAGTGCACAATCTTTTATTGTTGATCCATCGTCTTGTTTGAGTGCAATGATTTGCTTCCTCCCAATCATAAGTCGCTGCTTCATCTTCTTTAAACCTTTGTTATCTTTGATACTCTTCTTCACCAGATGGCAGTTATATTTTCTTACATCTTCAGTTATACGCTTGCGTCTTGCACAGCTCTGTATATTTAATTTTTGATCTTGCGTCTTGGGATTGCTTCCTCGTAAAAATTGACAAATTTTTCAGCTTTCTAGTTGGCATTCTCTGCAGTTACTCATGAAGTTTTAATCAGCAAACCAATCAGGGATCACTCCTTGTAGTAATCTTCAAGATTATTTAGTTTGGCAAATTCTACCATTCCTGTTGCCGTAACCAAACTTATCCACTGATGCTTCGTCTTTCTGCTGGGCATCAATATTTGCACTGAAATCTCACATAATGCTCTTGAGGTGGCAATTTCCTTTGCTGTTATGTTGGTTGATTTCATGTTAGAAGTCTTCCACTTTATTGTCCGCGTGACTTGATGTTGGGGCATACAATTGGATAATTCAAAACTTATATCTTTTGTTGATTGAATTATGATTCTGGCTACTCTTTCTGATGAAATGTCATACTTAATTATGCTGTTTTTTATTTTCTTGTTAATGTAGAAGCCTTCTCCACGGAGTCTTTCATTTTCTGTACCTCTGTAATATAGTTGGTGCCTGCTTTTTAACTCAATAAGGCCTTCATCTTTTCTTCTTACCTCCTTAACGTCTAACATTTAATCTTTTCAGGCTCCAGTTTTACAGTGTGGCTTCTCTGGAGATTGAAGGTAGCTCGATTGAGGTTTAAATGACAGCTCGTGTTTAACTTCTGGTGATTCGTTGTACCCTCTGCTTTCATGACTTCTTCCTGAACACTGTCAGCATGACAGCATGGTTGAACCTGCCAGCACAAGTGCAACTATACATCTACAGAAGGAGTGGCTCAGTGAGTAACGACAATGACTGACATTGAGAGTTTGAAGCAGGGGAGCCTGGTTCAATTCCTGGTGTCGGCTCCTTGTGACCTTGGGCAAGTCACTTTATCTCCATGTGCCTCAGACACCAAAAGTGTGTGTGTGTGTGTGTGTGTCAGGTGACTATAGCCAGAAAGTATGAAGGATAGAGAGAGGAGTTGCTAAGAGGGGGCGGCCATGACAGTGTAAGTCAGTTCTGTATGCCCCTGGGGGAGTTTGGAGGGAGAGCAGCACATCTGGCTGAACACCTGCAGCAGAGGCCAGTGGGATGTAGTTTGGCATAGGTTTTAGATGTCAGCGTATAAATATCCCCAAATGTTAAATGGGAGTCAAACCATATGCCCAGATGTTTAAAACGAGTGACAGGGGTTACAATGGTGTTAGAGTTGGTTGTAATCTGTAGCTCTGCCAGTGGTAGCTTTAGAAATGTTGCCTTAGTCACAAATACCATTGTTAATGTCTTGTCAGTGTTTAAAAACAGTTTGTTTTGGGAAATACAGTTCTCAAGTCTTGAAAAATCAGATTGAAGTACGTGTCCAAGGTCATAGAGGCAAGGGCTAGAGCTGCCAACAGCGGGGGGGTGGCGTTCTGGGCCCCCTGTGTGGCCATGCCCCTCGACAAATCCCTTCGCCCGGTCACCACGGGGTGACAGGAGTTTGCACTGGTGCTTTCTCTCACTCTCTCACACACACACAAAATCCCCCCTCCTAATTGGCTGGCCCGTGCTGGATTTTTTTTTTTGGCCCGCACCAAGTTCTATCCGAGCTTGCAAAGTGAGGCTGCCTTTTCCTGCATGGATCCTGCATGGAGTAAGTAAAGTAAGTACTGCTCCATGCCTCCCTTGCCTCCCCGTTACCTCCCATGCCTCCATGCCCCCCTTACTCCATTTGCCCCCTTGCTCTGTTGCCCCCCCCCCTGCTTCATTTGACCCCCCCTCTTGCTCCGTTTGCCCCCCCCCAGCTCCGTTTGCCCCCCCTGCTCCGTTTGCCCCTCTTGCTTCGTTTGGCCCCCCTGCTCCGTTTGCCCCCCTTTCTCCGTATGCCCCCCTCCCTTGTCTGTTGCCTTCCCACCCCCTTGCTCCGTTGGCCCCCCATGTGTCCATGTCAGAGTGTGTGAGTGTCAGTGTGTGAGTGTCAGAGTCTGTGAGTTTCAGAGTCTATGAGTGTGTGAGTACCAGAATGTCAGTCTGTGAGTCAGTCTGTCAGTGTCAGAGTCTGTGAGTGTCAGAGTGTGTGAGTGTCAGTTTGTGAGTGTCAGAGTCTGTGAGTTTCAGAGTCTATGAGTGTGTGAGTACCAGAATGTCAGTCTGTGAGTCAGTCTGTCAGTGTCAGAGTCTGTGAGTGTCAGAGTGTGTGAGGGTCAGAGTGTGTGAGTGTCAGACTCTATGAGTGTGTGAGTGTCAGTGTGTTAGTCTGTGAATGTCAGTCTCTGAGTGTCAGTGTGTGTGTCTGTGAGTGTCAGAGTGTGAGAGTGTCACAGTGTGTGAGGGTCAGTCTGTGAGTGAGTCTATGAGTGTGTGAGGGTCAGAGTGTGTGAGGGTGAGGGTCAGAGTGTGTGAGTGTCAGTGTGTGAGTGTCAGAGTGTGTGAGTGTCAGAGTGTGTGAGTGTCAGAGTGTGTGATTGTCAGACTATATGAGTGTGTGAGTGTCAGTGTGTGAGTCTGTGAGTGTCAGTATGTGAGTCTGTGAGTGTCAGTGTGTGAGTCTGCGAGTGTCAGAAAGTGTGTGTGTGAGTGTTAGAGTGTGTGATTGTCATAGTGTGTGAGTGTCAGAGTGTGTGAGTGTCAGAGTGTGAGAGTGTCAGAGTGTGAGAGTGTCAGAGTGTGAGAGTGTCAGTCTGAGTGTCAGAGTCTATGAGTGTCAGAGTGTGTGAGTGTCAGAGTGTGTGAGTGTCAGAGTGTGTGAGTGTCAGAGTATGTGAGTGAATGAATACAGACACCAACCCACAGTCAGTCATAGACACCCACCCACCCAAGTATCACCCACCCAAGTGTCACCCACCCAAGTGTCAGTCAGTCACCCACCCACCCAAGTGTTAGTCAGTCACCCACCCAAGAGTCAGTCACCCACCCACCCCTTTACCCCACACCCCCACTCTCTCTCTGTGTCTCTCTCCCTCTGTCAAATCCTCCCGCCCGGGCCCTACCAAAGTTTATCATCCAACTCTCCCCCCACCCCCCAGGCCCCTACTGAATCCCCCCAGGCCTTTTGTCACATTGGATGTAGCATTGGGTATCTTTGTTATTTGTTGAAAATATTAAAATAAACAGATTGCATTATAATGTTTTTTCCTGTATTAACAATAACAAAAAAACAGTTAAGTAAAAGTTGTGCGCTAAATTTTTTTTTTCATGGTAGGTGCGCTATGGGTTGGGGGGAGGGGGGGCTGCCTCTTTCATTTGTCCTGGGCCCCATGATTTCTGTTGGCGGCTCTGGCTAGGGCTGTGTGCAAATAACATTGTGTCATCCGCATACATGTGCATTGAAGCTCCCTTGTAATCTGTAGGTAGATCATTAATGAAGGGACTGAAAGGAGGGTCTGTGATGATGGATTGCGTTTTAGGTGCACACCTGGGTAAATTAGAACATAACTTTTAATGATAATAATTCAAATGTGATGGCAATGTAAAAATAAAAATTAATATAAACCAACAGTGTAACACTTGTGCAGGGAACTGAATTAACAGTGTCAAAATTAACTTTAAAATCAGGATAGGCACTGTGATAAAGTGATGCCTGGTGTAGGCTAAACTAGCTAGTAAGTCTATTTAAGTTAATGTGCCATTGGGGAAAATACCAAAGTTGCCTAGAGTGACATCAGGGTAGAAATATGAATTGCTTATTGAGAGTAAAGATAGACACAGCACACCCTCTATCTAATTGGTTAATACCCATGAAAGTAATGTAGCTGTGTGACATGTAGATAATAACAAACTGGAGGTAGGCATGGGAGTAATTAAAAACCTAAACAAAGATAGCAAGTGAGGACAGGCAGAGAGCTTCCTATTGAACCGCAGTGTAGTTACTGCCTTGCATTCTGTGGATATAAGTAAAGTATCATTGTTTGATTTGTAACTGCCTGTATTGGCTGATATTGCTGATGGTGGAGGAACAGAGATACAATGTGAATGAGTACAGTAGTTAGATAAAGTAGCGAATTGCCATGTCCTAGTGACACAGTTAACACGGACTTCCTCTGCCGTATCAAAAACCACTTCCTGATTGTGACGTCATAGCGTCATTAATGAAGATTGAGAAGAGTAGGGGGCCACAGAACAGAGTCTTGTGGGACAACGCAGGTGACATCCCAGGGGTTGGAGTTACAGCCCGAGATAGACACATGTTGGGATGTACTCGATAGGTAGGCGTAAAACCAGTTTTAAGCGTGTTCCCCTATTCTAGAGCATTGGAGCTTGTTTAACAATATCATATGATCAACACCATCAAAAGCGTTTGTAAAATCTAGGAATATTGCATCAGTAAGTTGTCCTATTTCCACTCCACACTGGATCCCATTGCAAACATTTTTTTTTATAGCTTTTTTTAAATTGGGTTTACAAGCATTAAACAACAACATTACAACATTACAACATTACAATACAGAAAAAAACCCAATAAGAAACACAGAAAAACATAGTTTTATACAAGATTATTTTTGGTATTGCACATTATACTTATAATTTAAAAATTCAACACATTAATACAAATAATAATTAAAATAAACCCCCCAGATAATAGCATTTTCAAAGATTAACATCAAAGCTATCACCACACAGCCTCCTAACTGAATCTGGCATTAGATTCCCTATTCACCATCTCCCCCATCAACAATATACAATCATATTTCCTCAAGGGCAAAATTATCTGTGACCCATCACAATGGGAATGTGTGTTAATCAATTTCTGACTGGTAACAGTTGTATGGAGGTAGGTGGCACCTCCCCCCAGAGCTCACTCCTCCTCACCTTTTTAACTTGGGAGGTCTATCACTTTGCTGCAAGAACAGGACCTATTATTGTTCTTTCCCCTCATA
Source organism: Ascaphus truei (assembly GCA_036426205.1). Classification (NCBI taxonomy): domain Eukaryota; kingdom Metazoa; phylum Chordata; class Amphibia; order Anura; family Ascaphidae; genus Ascaphus; species Ascaphus truei. Next base: position 207,059,691 of record CM071567.1, read on the forward strand.
CAGAGGTAAAAGGAAGGGTTCACAGTGTAGTGTAGGACCTGCATTTTTGGTTATACCTTGACGTTTGGTATGCAGGCTTACGACGCTTTGGCCAAAGGGTTAAACTAAATAACCAAGTAATTATTATTATTATTATTATTGAAATAATTAAACTTTATACTTATTACCATATATGTTTTGTCAATTGGATGTAGCATTGGGCACCCCTGTCTTTTGTTGTATACATTTGTCACGCCCAGTAGCACTCTTTTTTGACATAAACATATAGTGATGATGTGGTGGGTGTAGGAGTTTGAGCTAGCTGGGAATGTGTGTTAACCCATCACAATCAATCTGAGGAGACCCCAAGAGGTATGCTCCAATGTCTGTATGATTGAATCCCTATCTTGTTGTGACATAGTATTAATAAACTTTTCCCATTTTTTTTTACATTTCTCGGTTCTTAATTCTTTAGTTGTCTCAGATAATCGTTTAAAATATCTAAAGTGCGGTTCAGGCTTTATCCATTTCACGATCACTGTTTGCCTTGCTGCAAGCAGGACAATCTCTGCTAGCCTTGGGACATTGTTCCTTACATTGACCTCTTTCCAACTCTCCATATTTCCAAACAGCAAGGCTAAGGCTAAGGCCCCGGTAAATCAGCTGCAACGCGCGCCCGCGAGATTGGCGGCGCGTGCAGCCGATTATCTGGTCTGCAGGGAGCTGCAGAGAGAGAGACCGGAGGGGGCGTGGCGGGGGAGTGACGGGGGCGCGGCCATGACGTCACCCGGCAAGTTCGCCCTCATTGGCTGAACCACCGGGGGGCGTGCCTAGCCGCTCGACGCGAGTTCCTGCTCTCAATTCTATTGAGAGCAGGAGTAGCTCTCGCGCGAGCGCTGCGGCCCCCCCCTCGCAGCGGGCCCGGCGCCATTGCGGGGAGGGCTCTCGTGCGCGCAGCGTCCGCCACAGCGGACGCTGTAGCAGGCAGCGGGGGCAAAGCCTAAGGGCTCTTCTATTGTAGTTACCCCAATAACTTCTTGTATATACTGCAGAACTTTATCCCAAAAATAAGAAATAACCAGACAATCCCACAAACAGTGTTTTAAATCTGCTCTTTCCTGGGACAAACTTTTATATACAAAAATAAATACTAAAGAAGAAAGATGTCGGTGCTAAGCTCTACTGTTAACAATACAGTGTAATGAATAACTGTGAAAAATGTATTAAAACAAAATAACAATGTATGTTAATGTGAAAAAATCTAATTAATATATATATACACATATATATATATATATTAAACAAAAAATGAGCGCGAGTATCCAATTAAATATAAAATATGTGACAATTTATTAAAACAATTAATAGACACCCCTAGCAGAATAATCTATATAGGATAAACATATAACATAAAACACATAAATAATGCTTACAAACATGAAAATGAAATCACCACATACAGCTGATAGGTAAAGGAGGATATCCTTGCTTGTGTTTACCACACAATATGGTTGGGGACTAGCTCTGTATAGGGAAGACAGATAGGAGATAACTATGACAATAGATCACATGTAAAGTCCAAAGGAGCCTACACATTAGTATTAAAGACATTATTATCCACTGCACGTTTTCATCTTACTTGTCGTAAGTGAACAACAAAAGACAAGGGTGCCCAATGCTACATCAAATTGTCAAAATATATATGGTAATGAGTACAACGTTCAAATACTTCAATAATAATAATAATTACTTGGTTATTTCGTTAAACCCTTTGGCCAACGCGTTACTGTATAAGCCTGCATACCAAATGTCAAGGTATAACCAATAATGCAGGTCCTACACTACATTGTGAACCCGTGTTTGTCGTAAGTGAGCAATTGACTCCAACTAACAAATTGTTATTAAAATTGGTAACAATATTACATGATGGAGCATGCACTTTTCTTTTGTGTTTTAAATATAAATACTATATTATCGAAAAACGAAAAAAAGAGAAACATCACAGCACTTTATATCCTTTTAATTTATTTGTTCACACGGATCTTATTTTTGGACATTTCAAATTATCACTGTATTGCACAGTTTATCAATATTTGTTATATCTAAATTGTCATATTCACTAGTGCACTCTATTTTATATTCATGTTTTTTGGTTCACATTCTAACACCAATCAATTGATCTTCCCCACATTGTACCTCACTTGTATCTAATTTGTATCACTTTTTAGTTATTATTGGTATTCATTAGCAAGCAAACTTGCTCACAAATATATATATATATATATTAAATAAAAATATTACTTGTGAGTACATTCACATGTCTTAGACAGGTCTGCAACCCTGCTTTTCACAATTATTACCTAGCATACAGTGCTTCCACTGCAGCAAAGGATTCTGGGAAATGACATGCAAATGAGCACACAGTGCCACCTTTGCCTGAAATCCATTATTACATGGAACCCTTAATCCAATGCTCGCTCTTTTAAACACAGCTTTTAAACACAGCCTGGGATCAGATGCAAAGCCAGGAAACCAACTCACAGACAGCTTTTTCAACCATTTGGGTCTTATCAGTGTGAGGTTGGTTTTACTGGCTTTGCAATGTAAGATTTGGGTAGGTTATCACCACACATTATTTAGGTTATGGTGGGTGAAAATGTGACTGAAAACTATCCACTGTATAGCATAGCAAATAAAAATATTACTTTTTTTAACGAGAGATAGAGAATATGAATAAATAAATAAATATAGTAAGCTCTTCAGGGCAGGGACTCTTACTTTGTTTCCAAGGTATAACAAGTCAATAAATGCACCCATTCATAAAAGATCTAAACAAACAAACAGAAATAGTCTCTGCATTGTTTTTGTTAAGTTTGTGTCATGCTAACACGTGGGTATAGAATCAGTGACTGTAGACGTATCTGTATGGAGGAATACCGTTGGTATTGCATATTCTGTATGCTGTTGGACCTACAATACAATTGAAAAGCTCTTAATTGTGCTGTAGGGGATTGCAGCTTTTACCAGGGCTTGTGTTTCTTCTATACTGTATTAGATTTGCCTGAGGGATGGGAGAACTGAAAAATGTGGTCATCTATAAAGAATAAAGGCTTGTTTTTCATGTCTCATCTGCTTTAAACCTTATCTAACTTCCTCTAAAACACGATGGGAACAGCATTCCAACGTTTTTAGATGCAGGATAACCTCACCTGGACTAATAGCTACAATATATGTTGTAAATCATTGCTATATTGCTCACTGATGGCTTCCATTCTTTTACATAGCTCAGCTGCAATAGAATATGCATGGAACACGGTGGGATTTCTCCCATGCAGTTAATTACTACCTTGATTAAAGCCTTCCAATAAGAGCTACAGTGACAGTATTGCTACCCACTTTAAGTAGGTAGCACACTATCAATTCTCTAAAGTCATTTGTTTCAAAGAGAATTATGTTACATCTTCAATACATTCAATCAGTCTCTTTATCATCTTTAGTCATTTCCTTTATTAGAACTGAAGAGGTTTTTAAACCACGAATGACATTAAAAAGAAAATTAATGCCTTTAATAAATGTATCATCTATTTTTAATGAAAGTATAATTTTCAATATATGGATATTATTTTCACTATTTTGTAAAGAAAACAAGAATAAATAAAGTATTGCACATTTTTTAGGGTACAATATATTTTGTCTCACATGAACTCCACTCCCTCCCGCTCCACTCCCTCCCGCTCCACTCACCCCCCTCCCGCTCCACTCCTGCTCCACTCACCTCCCTCCCCGGCGGGGGGACACGCGGCCACCTAAGATGGCAGCGCCCGGAACGACCCCCTTCCTCCCTCGCGGACTAACTAAGACCGCTCCACTCCCTCCCGCTCACCTCCCTCCCGCTCCACTCACCTCCCTCCCGCTCCACTCACCTCCCTCCCGCTCCACTCACCTCTCTCCCCGGAGGGGGGACACGCGGCCACCTAAGATGGCGGCACCCGGAAGGACCCCCTTCCTCCCTAGCGGACTAACTAAAATGGCGGCGCCCGGAAGGAGAGGTGACGTGTGTGTCACTGTGTGTGTGTCACTGTGTGTGTGTGTCACTGTGTGTGTGTGTCACTGTGTGTGTGTCACTGTGTGTGTGTCACTGTGTGTGTGTCTCACTGTGTGTGGGACACTGTGTGTGTGTGTGTCACATGGGGGGGGCAGGAGCGGAGAGAGAGGGGGGAGTGGAGAAACATACAGGGGGAGTGGAGAGGAGAGACCTGGAAATTTTAAGCAACCCACCCCCCTCCTGTCCACTGTCCCCCCCTCCTGTCCACTGTCCACCCCCCCCTCCTGTCCACTGTCCA
>CM071567.1:207064118-207246996 GCA_036426205.1 Ascaphus truei
CAAGCCCCCGGGCCACACACACATCAACCACGCCCCCCACACCACACCACGCCCACCCACCACGACCACAAGACCACCAACACACACACACCCACACACAACAACAGCCCACTCGCCCCCCCACACACAACACCACAATCCTCCCCCACACACACACACAATCCCCCCCCCCCCCACACACATCCCCCCCCCACACACACACAATCCCCCACACACACACACACAATCCCCCCCATGCACACACACATCATCGCCCCCACACACACACACATCCCCCACACACACACTCAATCCCCCTCCCACCACACACCCAATCACACACACACAACACACACACACAATCCACACACCCCACAATCCCACACCAACACACACACACACAATTCACCTGGGGGCGCCGCGACTGGCTCCGATCCCCAATCCCCACATGCTGCTGAAAACATGGTGCCAGGAACTAGAAGGAAGAGAGGAGGAGCGTTGTGCCTGTGTGGCCAGAGAGAAGCCCCGCCCCTCTCTGCAAGAACAGAACCATAGAGCGCAGCAGCCGGAGCTCTGGCCGCCGGGTCACAGCTCTGCCCGACCCCGGTTTCCTTCCCTGCAAGCAGCCCGCGACCCCCTACTCAATTTGCGCCTCCCCAAGGGGCGCGCCCACAGTTTGCGGCACCCCTGGGATAAAGTATCTGTCATTAATGTACATCAACGTTGTAGTTAAACACTTGATAGATATGTCCATGCTCTACTATGTAACACTATAGACTACAGTACTTCTGCTGAATTTCTCTGCAGATTTTTTTATTTAACACCAAATATTCGAGGGTGGATAAATCAAACTCCTACCATCACACCCCACATCAGAAATACTAGTATTTGCCAAAATGAGTGTAACTGAGGTGGCAATGTATACAACGAGAGACAGGGGTGCCCAATGCTGCACATCAAATGACAAACAGTATGATGGTGTAGCGGTCTCTAGTACCAAAATATGGCTACAGTAATCTCTCCTGCCTGACGTATAGGCCTGGACGCAAGTTTGTGGCATCGCCAGCCGTAATCTATGGAGGTTTGCTCACACCAGCCGGTCCGGTGGTGGCCCTGTGTATGTGTATGGGGACAGGGTCACAGCTCTGACTCCATGGTTAGTGATGTCAGGTGTTGTCCAGCTTTCCCAGAGTGTCATCCGGCAAGCACTGTGGACCAAAGTAGTTCTACGTACAAGTTCACTCCCAAGGGAGGAGGAGTCAAGTTCTAGTCCTAGCCTGAGTAATGGTTATGTTTTAGTACACTGCAAGAGACGTGTCAGGGACCTGGCACAGGTAAAGATATTCCCGGCGGGGATAGGGAATTCCTATTAAAGGAGAAGTCACGCCTTTTAAAGGGCAGGAGTACTGACCTACAAGTCATGAGTGGCTAGATATTCTACCTGCGTGGGGCAGCTAGCCCACATAATCAATAACAGATGTATCTCTATTCGAATACCCTCTCTCGGTACATGTAGTGGGAGTGAATGTACAGTAGAAGAGCACCACGGAGAGTTCCTCAACAGGCCATCACCCTGCGACGCAGGGACCGATGAGGATAGGGGAGGGAATGGACAAGAGAGGAAGGCGTTTCGATTCTTTAAGTCAGAAGGGACGGAGACATCGTATCAGAATTATAAGGAATGTAACAAAAATTGCAAAAGGGCAATCAAATTAGCAAAAATGGATAATGAAAAAGGATGCAATAGAAAGTAAGGTCAACCCTAAAAAGTATCTTTAAGTACCTAATAACAAAAAATGAGAAAGAAAATATAGGACCCTTTCAGTGTGAGATGGGTAGGCAGATTATTGGAGAGAAAGGAAAAGTGAGGTATTAAACAAATCTTTGCCTCTGTGTTTACCAGGGAAGAATCAAGTTCATAAGTACGCGCACAGGAGGAAGCCACAACCTCCAATTAATGACAATTGGTTACTGAGGAAGAAGTTCATAAGCAGACATAAGCAATCACAATCCAAGAGTTCTCAAGGGTTAAGCTCAGTAATAGCCAAACCATTATATCTAATATTCAGGTCTCCATTTCCACAGCTCAGTACCACAAGATTGGTGTAAAGCAGATGTGGTGCCTATATCAAAAAAGGGAGCTAGGTCACAACCGGGGAATTACAGACCTGTAAGCCTGACTTCAATAGTTGGAAACTACTTGAGGTTTAATACGGGACATATTCAGGAATACCTATGGAAACAAAATTATTATTAATAGCAGCATGGATTTATGAAGGATAGATCATGCCAAACTAACCTTATTTGTTTCTTTGAGGAGGTAAGTAGGAATTTAGACCAAGGGTTACAAGCCTTTGCAAAATTTAAGTAGACCACATCAACTGCATTACCCTGGTCTAAATTCCTACTTACCTCCTCAAAGAAACAAATAAGGTTAGTTTGGCATGATCTATCCTTCATAAATCCATGCTGACTATTACTAATAATTTTGTTTTCCATTAGGTATTCCTGAATATTGTCCCGTATTAAACCTTCAAGTAGTTTCCCAACTATTGAAGTCAGGCTTACAGGTCTGTAATTCCCCGGTTGTGACCTAGCTCCCTTTTTTGATATAGGCACCACATCTGCTTTACACCAATCTTGTGGTACTGAGCCTGTGGAAATGGAGACCCTGAATATTAGATATAATGGTTTGGCTATTACTGAGCTTAACTCCTTGAGAACTCTTGGATGTATGTCGCTTATGAACTTCTTCCTCAGTTAACCAATTGTTCATTAATATGGAGGTTGTGGCTTCCTCCTGTGGCGCTACTATTGAACTTGATTCTTCCCTGGTGAACACAGAGGCAAAGAATTTGTTTAATACCTCATCTTTTTCCTTATCTCCAATAATTGCCCTACCCATTCACACTGAAAGGGTCCTATATTTTCTTTTCTCATTTTTGTTATTAAGGTACTTAAAGAACTTTTTAGGGTTGACCTTACTTCTATTGCATCCTTTTTTCATTATCCATTTTTGCTAATTTAATGCCCTTTTGCAATTTTTGTTACTCCTTATAATTCTGATACGATGTCTCCGTCCCTTCGACTTAAAGAATCGAAACGCCTCCCTTCTTTTGTCCATTTCTCTCTACCTGTTATTTAGCCACATTGGTTTGACTTATTTCTTTTATACTTATGACCCAAGGTATACACTGATAGTTTGAGTTCTAACAATGTTTTAAAGACTGCCCATTTATCTTCTACATTTTTCCCTGCAAAAACATCATCCCAGTGTATTAATTGTAGATAAGACCTCCGTTTATTAAAATCTGCCTTACTAAAGTTTAAGGTCTTTGTTGAACCCAAGTAATCTGTTTTTTGATCATTTATTTCAAATGAGACCATGTTATGATCACTTTTACCCAAATGTTCCAGGACTTGAATATTTGTTATTACCTACTTTCGGTAGCCATGTAACATCACGCTGGTGATGTCCGCAGCGTCCTTAGACGCTGCGATTTCGAAGAAGACATAAGGCAGCAGCAAGGAGAAGGCGGCATCAGGTAAGTGCCTAGGGACGACAGATCTGGAAATCCGCCGCTGAGGGTACCTATCAAAATTAAGATTTTTATGCTGATGTCATAACATTGACCAAGTGAGGAACTGAATTAAAATGTGTGCCACTAATCCTGCAAAAACCAAAACAACAATGTGCGTGTTATGTTACCTACTAATTTGGCACGTTACTTGGCTGAAGCAAAGACATAATACCATGTGCAAATAATACTTTGTTTTCCAATAGTTGAAGCACAGGAAATCCAGTAGCTTAAAAGTGAACACAAACAACATACAATACTTACAATGAAGTCAGATCCAAATCACTATGGATAACAATGCAGTCACTAAATAAACTAAAGCATAGAAAAATATAAAACATACAATAGGGCTATTATAACTTTGTGCCTTTAGAAATCAGTCAGCAGAATGTGTATATCATGGTGGTCCTTTTTTCCCCATTATCTTTCATCATTTTATAATGTTTTTAAGATTTCGTTTTGTTAATGTACTAAATATACAGTATAATATATGTATCAACCATAAACATATTTCGATGTAATATAACCCTGTGGCTGGACATACAGGCCTTCGTAGGGGGTGACCAATGGGAAGCCGTGACGTCATCCTGTGCAGCTTCCTATTGGTCCACGTGACCTGGGGCTTTAAACTTTGCCGAGATACCAGCACCCTCTTTGGAGGTCTGTTTCGGGAAGCAGGGGGTCCCCGGAGCTTAAATTAATGGGGTTCAGCACGGGAGACCCCAAACTTCAAACCTAGTGTAGCCCCCTGTAAACAGCACAGGCTATACATATCTTTCTCCTACTGAGGTAAGTCCTGTTAAGGGCAGGCACCAGTAGTAATCATGGGTTTTCCCCCCTTCAAGCCCTGCCCTGAGTGATAGATGCAGGCCCCTGACTCTGCTGCAGGCATGAGCCAGAGGGGAGGTCCTGCTGACATCATGAGGGGTGGGGCTAAGACTATTTAGCAGTCCATTCCTGTAAGTGACAGTTAGTCTACTCTGGAGTCCGTTCTGATAGGGCTCTGGAGCTGTTCTGTCCAGGGAGTTGGAGGAGTAGACCAAGCTCCGTCCTGGGAGCCAGCGCGCAAACAAAAGCGAACTCTGGCCTATTACATTTGGAGAGCGAGCCGAGTTCAGGTTGACCAATGCCCCTCATCCCGATGAAGGGGTGATGGGGAGAATCCATCCCCCACCCAGAGGATACCCTTTGAGGTGGGCAGTGGGGTATTGAGGCCCCAGCACAGTTCATCCTGTCGGAGCGCACACTTGGAGGGAAGGAGAGGAGGAAAGGCCTGTACAGAGTGGAGAGTCGTGTGAGCTGTGGATATTGCTGTTGTTGTTGTAGCTGCTTGTGCTACTACTGCCGAGCGTTGTTCGGAGCAATAAAGAGAGACATTACCTTTTTTACTAAAGACAGTTGTGTGATTCTGGAGCATCCACCCTGGGACCAGGGGTCACTCTTCTATACGGGTCCTACCCCATACACTGGGAAGGTATAGAGGATGGAGGCGCTGCACCACTACTAGAGAATGGAGGCTATCACCCCAGAAGCCTGGTCCTGTGATCCCCCACACCACCATGGGAGACTCAGGCCCTCCTGTTCCACGCAGGTACGCACCACCCAGTACATGTAATTCGCCCTCACACACACTAAATATGTCAGATGAGTCTAGGGGGGGGGGGGGAAGAAGGGTTACATTTGGAGGCGCTGCTGAGATAAACAGGTCAGGCTTACAGCAAGGCAGAGCAGAAAGAGTGATGTGCACTCTCCGGTCAAGTGCTGAGGAACGTAGGGCGCAATTGCAAACCGGGGGTAGTCAGGGGAGCGTGGATCGCCGCTCCCGCACAGCAGGTGGCATGAGAGGGGTGCATAGCTATCGCTGTCCTAGTTCCTTGAGGCAGGTAGTGTGAGGCAACTGGGGGTGTCAGCCTGCTAACTAGTCCAGGGACCATGGCCCAGGGCCCGCACTATGAGTGGCCAATAGAGGGACGCCCGTACCTAGGGAGATGCCCGGTACGCTAGCTTGCACCCACACAGGACGCACCACAGAGCACTTGCCGGAACGAACATCGAGCACAGTACACACACAGAAGGAGTTCTGCCTAGCCTGGGGTATGCCACCTCATATTAGTGGGTACCAGATAAGCATGCAGAGAGAAGTAGAAGGTGTCGAGGAGATTAGTCCGTGTCTAGGAGCAAATTACACTTTAGACACTGAGGAGAGTACAGAATAACATGTGTTGGGCGCATCAAAGATGGCGGCCGTCTCTACATGTGCTCCGAGGAGCAAAGAAGAAGATCTCAAAATGGCGACAAATGCGCCATCCATGGCCCAGCAGATAGCAGCCGACGTAAAATGGCGTTTCCCGCCAATCCTGGAGCGAGCACGTGAGTCGTGCAAAAAGACTGTGCAAGAAATGTGGCGGGAAATGTGCAAGAGTTTGGCGCCAAACCCAGATCCCCTGCAAGAGGAGCGGCGCGAAAGCCGAAAGTCCACCCACCTGTGCTGTGACTGGTCAACAAACCAGGTCGCGTCACACTGAAAGAAGGAGGGCCCCGCCTCTGGATTCCACCAGAGGGAGGGGGCACAAGGAGAGCCAATCAGGAGCGTCCCCAGCAAAGGGAGGAACAGGAAGCAAGAGCAAAGAGCTTCACTTCTGTCTGGCATTCGAGGAGCAAGGAGCTGAAACACTGAACTGTTCCACCCCTGAGCTAACCATGTCCGAGATGAGCACTACGATCTATCAGCTACCAGGAGGCTTACTGGTAGTGGAGGTAGCGGAGCACGAATACCTCCGGTGTTTGTGCGTACACTGCGGGATACCGGGCGTGGTACCAAGCACCAAGGCACGATGCCCTCAATGCGGCACGTTTTACCTATGGCCGAACGAGCCATGGCCTTTGATCGAGACCCCGCGGGGTGCCTCTCCGGGAACCTTAACGGAGGTGGCGGAAGGTAAAGACAAGACTGCCCTGGTTCCTCGTTGCAACCAAGCGGGAGGAACCAAGGCCCAGCCCGCTGCAGAACTGAGCGAGCTGGCGACGGAGAAGAGCGCGACCGCAGTGGAGGTACCGGAGCGAGACTGTTTCATGCCTATACCCACTGGTTGTATCGCAGAAGAACCTGGTGACTCCCTAGCGGAGGAACCGATCCTGATATCCTCTGTGGAAGAGGTTGGCGTGCCATCGGTGGCGATGCGCCTACCGGCGAACCACCCCAGCGGTACCAGGAAGGAGCAGACGAGTCCGGACGCCTTCTGACGGCAAGCGCTGGTGCGGCCTGTGGCCCGTAGAAGTCCCACGGCCGTGGTGAATTCCAGTGCGGCGGAAACGGCGCCCGAGACGACTTCAAATGACCGCGAAACCACCAAACAGCAGCGGAGCGGTAAGGAGACTCCACCACCCCCTTACTCCCGCCAGGCGAAAGCAGCAACCGAGGAGGACGAGAAGGAGAGGCTTGCGGCCTACTTGTCCGTCTGTGAACCGGATGCTCCGCCAACGCCTATGCTGGTCCTCGACGCACATCCGGTGCGTGACCACCGGGGCGGATGGAGATTCTACGGGCACCGCTGATGACGTCATTTCCGGTTCCACCGGAAAACGAGGCCCGGGAGCACTGTTCTCCTCACGGAGAGTAGCCATGGCCGCTGCAATGGCCACCCTGAAGAACCAAGGTCCATCGAGGGAAGCACGAAGTATGGTGGAGAACGCACCCAAGAAAGCGTCCCTTGGTCGCGGTATTACCCGCTTGCTGGACAGTGACTTGAACGTTGCCCCTGCCCCAACCCATAGCTCCACTGCCCCGGCCACTGCCCCTGCCCCGTCACAAGTGTTGTCCCCGGGACCTAGCGGGGATAAATTAAGCAAATACCCTAAGTACTCCAAGGACTTGCGGGACTGGGAGTTGAGCGATGAGGGGTCAGATGGGGAGATACCTTATGACAGTGTGATACCTGTGTCTAACCCTGTGCTCTGGATATTACTGTTGTTGTTGTAGCTGCTTGTGCTACTACTGCCGAGCGCTGTTCGGAGCAATAAAGAGAGACATTACCTTTTTTACTAAAGACTGTTGTGTGATTCTGGAGCATCTTCTATACGGGTCCTACCCCATACACTTGGAAGGTATAGAGGATGGAGGCTCTGCACCACCACTAGAGAATGGAGGCTATCACCCCAGAAGCCTGGTCCTGTGATCCCCCACACCACTGCGGGAGACTCAGGCCCTCCTGTTCCACGCAGGTACGCACCACCCAGTACATGTAATTCGCCCTCACACACCCTAGATATGTCAGATGAGTCTAGGGGGGGGGGGGGAAGAAGGGTTACACTATGTTAAAACAAAAATAATAAAAAGCCCATGAATTGCTCCTGTAAGTGCTGCTGGGGGAGACATCAAGAGAGACTGCTTCTCTCTGGGACTCCACTGAGCAGCTCTTACAGACTGGCTGGCCCGTAGTATTAACATTGCAAGGGTCCCACTTTATCTCTCCCGGACTGCCACTGGGCCACAAAATTAACTGTTGTTGACATCAGGGACGGGCCATGGATATCGACGTTTTGCCAGGGACAGTATGTCTGGCTACATCGGTACATCATTCTTGGCCACCTATCCATAGCCCAGTCCCAATCTACAGCAGTAGATTGTATAAAAATATGTATGAAAAAAAAAGTCCCCAATTGGCAGCAACGCCAAGAAGAGGAGATAGATATATAAGATGATTACAGAGAAATCTTTTGAATGTAAGAATTGCAAGCGTTTGATAAATGTGGTCGAAACAGAGAATGCAACTGGGGAGCTGTTTCTGAATGTATATGTGTGTGTTAGTATATACTGTATCTTTATGAACTAATTTAACATTTAATATGCAATGTCTTGTATATAATGTATACCCTGTTCACTTATGTAACTGTATTTGTAACCATGTATTATTTGTCATTTTAACTCCTATGCCCAGGACATACTTGAAAACGAGAGGTAATTCTCAATGTATTAATTCCTGGTAAAACATTTTATAAATAAATAAATAATAACGTTGGATACATTTCCCTTAAAATGGCTAATAACATGCCTGACGCATAATGCTCCTTGATAAAGGTGTGCGATAGACGCTGAAACCGGTTGGAGTTTACTTGTCAGCTTGTTAAGACCTGAGAAATGCTTTTACGTCTACAGTATATATTTTTTTAACAAATACATTTTTGAATATTTTTTATTTCTCCTTACATCCTCTCGTTGGTCCACGTGACGAACGGCAAACATCTTGTGTGTGAGAGAATGAACAGTTATATTACAATACCCACGCAGCTGGTTTAACAAGCTCTCTAGCCCCTCAGCAACTACGGGCCACTGCCAATGAGAAGCAATGTATACACGGAATAAAGAGCTTATCATCAAAGGAATGTAAAGAATAAAAAACATGGAAATGTGTGTTTTTTTTTATACACGAAACCAATATCAGTTTTTCTGCTGTAATTATGCATGTTAAACATCCTGCTCAGTCCATGGTCTGTAATGTAATGTCTACATTAAAAACACATGCTATTAGAGGATTAGATCTTAGATTCAGATGACAGTTCCTCTGGAGGGAATTACCGATATGCCTGCATATCGGGACGTTTTTGACCAGAATTCCCCGAAAATATAGAATAAGTCCCATAAATACTTAATTCAGAATGAAGCTGCCGCTCCAAGAAATGTTTAATTTTGTATGAGATTTGAATTTTTACTTATAATTTAAATATTGTTAGCTTTAGTTAAGTATTAATTTGTCATGGGAGATCCATATTCTCATACCAAGGGCTTTATGATATAGCCATATGGATTTTTTTGCCTGGGTTGGGATTAGGGTTGCCAGGTGGCTTCTCCAGAAATACTGGACACAATGGTGAAAGGTGCAACGCGCTCAAGATACACAAACACAAACACACTCACCTCTCACCGCTCCATGCTGTATCCTCCTCTCCTAACACCTGTTCCTTATTGGCTGCTGCTTGATAATGCAGCCAATCAGGATGAAGGAAACTGCCCTGCCCCCTAGCAACAGCCCTGCTCTCTCCATGCCAAGGGAAATCACGCAGCCCCCCAAGCTGGTCAGGTCACTATGTCCAGAGAGGTAATACCAGACACAAACATGTACAGTATTACCTCTAATTTTTTACTGGACAAAGTGTCCGAATACAGAACAGTCTGGTTCAATGCTGGACACCAGGAAATTCTAGTTGGGATTGGGTTTTGTGTTGGTAAAATAAAAGAATGAATTTGTTTCCTCGGGTCAGCTGAACTCATGTTTATCATCTATCCATTTGTATTTGTTTACCTAATTATGGCAGCATAATCACCTTACATACAAAGAACAAAAAAAAATCTACTTATATGTAGATCTAAGGATTAAAAGTCTTATCACCAAAAGACATTAAAGATTATGATAACCTCTCCAAAGCATTTGCTCGCAATGGAAACAATATTTTACAATACTTATACTTGTGTAATTTTTTTAAAGGCGTCAATCAAGTACTATTTAACATGCCACTGCCATTAGTTCATTTTAGTCCTTATAGGGACTTCCCCTTTAAGCAATGGAAAATGTGGGAAGTGAATACAGAAGGATAAACAAGCATGCTTTTGGAACAAAGTAAACATACTGTATACTTCCAAGCAGGGCCGCCAACAGAAATCATGGGGCCCAGGACAAATGAAAGGAGCAGGCCCCCCGAACCCATAGAGCACCTACCACGAAAAAATATTTTTTAGCGCACAACTTTTACTTAATTATTTTTTTCTTATTGTAATACGGAAAAAAAAAAACATTACAATGCAATCTGTTTATTTTTATATTTTCATCAAAAGACAGGCCTGGGTGGGTGACTGACTGCCTGGGTGGGTGTGTGGGTGACTGACTGCCTGGGTGGGTGACTGACTGCTTGGGTGGGTGGATGACTTACTGTGACTGCCTGGGTGGGTGGGTGATTGACTGCCTGGGTGGGTGACTGTCTGCCTTTGTGGGTGGGTGACTGACTGCCTGGGTGGGTGGGTGACTGACTGCCTTTGGGTGAGTGACTGCCTGGGTGGGTGACTGAGTGACTGGGTTGGTGACTGAGTGACTGGGTGGGTGACTGAGTGACTTGGTGACTGGGTGGGTCACGGACCTTGACCAGGTGGGTATTGCTTCCTGCATCCTTGCCAGCAGAAGCGAGGTAGGCTTGGGGAGAGGCGCGGGAAGTGTTCGATTAACGGCCGCTGCATCTGTATCTCCCCCAGCACCCATCATCATCATTATCTTATCTTCTCCCCTCAGGTCATCTTAGCTCCCCCCCCCACATATATATGAGGATGATGATGAAGAGGGGTGCTGAGGGAGATATGAGGATGGTCATACTTTGATTTGTGAATTTGGTGAAAACAATACAGTACAGTACAGTGTTTTACAATGCTGTAAACACAAAAAACAAAACTGTGCGCTACTACCTAACTACCTATAAAGTTTAAATGTATAAATATATACAGTGCAGTGACTATACCATCAATTTAGTGATAAAAGTTTTATAAAAAATTAAACCACAACTCCCACAGTGAGATAATTATACATTAAATAATAAGTGCCACATAACCGTGTTGGGGATAATGGCGTCTGCAGCTGTAAACGCAGGGGTGGCTCAGCACCCCACACACACTAAGAGAATGGAAACAAAAGAAAACAGCGCTGTAGATTCAGGTGCTTGCTTCCCTCTGCTGCTGCAGCTCAGTTGATTCTGGGGCAGGACGTCAGTCTTTTCACTCCCAAGGGGATTTCCCTTCATGCAGCCAGGTTCAGCAGCTGGTACTGGGGCTCGGTGAAATCGCTCCTGCTTCCCTGAAGCAGTAGTTAATTCTACGAAACTAGTTGGATGTAACATTCTATTGCCTTATATCTGCTTACATTGGCCTTTGTCTATGTATTGGCCTGTCCTGTTTTTATTTCATCCTGTGTGCTGTTTTGGACACTTGTGAGAGACTTTGTAAGACTGTTCAAACTTCCCTATTGAATCCACCACTGCTGTGTAGACAGTGACATCATTACACAGCGTCCCGCGACCGAGCGGCACCGTGGCACGCTGAGGGCACCCCAGCAAGCTGCGTTTTAACCTCTGTGCAGAGGATACACCTGCCGAGGTACAGGAGCAGCTTCATATCGGCCAGGAAGCAGGAGCGATTTCACCGAGCCCCAGTACCAGCTGCTGAACCTGGCTGCATGAAGGGAAATCCCCTTGGGAGTGAAAAGACTGACGTCCTGCCCCAGAATCAACTGAGCTGCAGCAGCAGAGGGAAGCAAGCACCTGAATCTACAGCTAACAGCTGCCGAGTGGTAAACAGTGTGATACACACTACATGCCTTTTACCAACTTTTTTCATGTACGCAGATATACTACCCCCTTTTTAATTCTATAATATATTGTTGAATTTGCTTCACTATTTGGCGTTGTGCGCTGTTTTCTTTTGTTTCCATTTACAATGCTGTGCTTCCTTACTCAGGTCCTTGATCAGCTTGGCTTACAGTGATGAAATTCACAGCCTCTATGTGCTGTACATGTAGTTTCCCCGCTTGATCAGAGCTCCAGTACAGGTAGCGAGCCGGTTTAGTTAGTGCTGAAAGGCGCATGCGTGAACTGCCGTTTCCCTATTGGCTGAGGTGAATCATTGTCAATTGGTGAGTCACAACTACGGCGGTCTGTAGGGGCAGCCACAGCGCAATGAATGGGAGCAAGCAAGTAGGTGAGAGGCGCGCACGCGGGACAGTACTGTATAGAAGCTCTCTCTCCTTCTCTCTCTCCCTCCTCTCTCCTCTCCCTCCTTCTCTCTCCTCTCCCTCCTTTTCTCTCCTCTCCCTCCTTTTCTCTCCTCTCTCCTTTTCCCTTTCTCTCTCTTCTCTCCTTCTCTCTCTTTCTCTCTTTTCTCTCTCCTTCTCTCTCTCCTTCGTCTCACACTCTCCTCTGTCTCACACACTCTCCTCTCTCTCACACTCTCCTCTCTCTCACACTCACACACTCTCACTCAGACACACACACACACACACACACACGGCGAGTAGATTTTTTTGTGTGGCGAGTAGATTTTTTGGTGATTTGTCAACCACTGTATATATATATATATATACTGTATATACTGTATATATATATGTATATATGTATGTGTATATATAATGTTTGGGGTGGTAACTAGCTTATCTAGCCACCCAGTTAGAGAGGGCTGGAGTAAAGGTTTAGATATTCTCCAAAGTGGAGTAGGCCTTTATTTTGTTTATTTTTAATGTTTTGCCTTGTTAAAGGAACCGACGCAATAAAGCCGGGATTTAATTTCACCCTAATCGGTCTCGGTTAAATATGCCTCTGCACACATCTCTTACAGGGGGATTTCTGCTTTAAGCTTTAAACTTATTAACATAGACTGCTTCTTTATTTTATTTTCCCCCCCACTTTTTTCAATTTTCTTTAATTAGAACACATTTGAAATAACTCACATACAGTATGAGTACATGTTGCTTATTTTATTTTTAAAATGTTTCATTGTTAAAGATATGTTTTGCAAGATGTAATTCTTAGGGTGGGCAAGGTTATGCTTATGGAGAGGTTGTCTGCTTTTTTAAATCATTCAACTAAAAGGTTCCAGAGAATCTGGGACCCATGGATTCATAAGTAAGAGTCTACAACGCTTGTTTAGTAGCGAAGAAATGACTCTGTGAGACCTACTGTATATAGCTGTTAATATTTACATGTAGCCAGGTTCCCCCTGGCTGTCACCCCTCCCTCACCTTGCTGGCGATCGCGGGGGCCGCCGAGCCCAATGGCGTTCCCGCCGGCCGTTCGCAAGGAGGGAGCGGTGAGGATCCTGCTGCAGAGGGTTGCCAGGGCCGCGATCGCGTTGAAAGAGCTCCCGGCGCTCTCGGACAGGGCGTCAGGGCGCCGCCATTCCTTATGTGTTTGCGCATGCGCAGTGAGTCCCCGCATGCGGCGGCAAGCCAGGGACATTGCACATGCGCAGTGATAGCGCGCGTTAGGCAGCCAATCAGCAGAGGGCTCTAGGAAGGGACTACATATCCCATGAGCCTAAGGAGCGACCCACCTGACCCCAGGGAGCCAATAGGGCTACAGCATCTTCCTGCAGCGGAGATTAGATACATTTTGCGGGCTTGGAGCACGTTAGGTAGTCGGCGTCAGGAGCAGATAGGGGAAGGAGGTAGGGTGCAGGAGTCAGTGACTCCCTGCACTAGGCCAGCAGCCCCCTAGGCCCCAGATAGCTCTGAGACACCAGTAGTGTTGTGTTGTTCAGGGACAGGCCCCAGGTTAGGGACCCTGCCCCTTATTATCCAGAGCCAGTTAGGGACACAGCGGACGCGGCGCGTCCCTCCAGAGGTTTGGGCTCAGACCTCCGCTGCGGCTGCAGCAGCCATCCGGGTGGGATCGCCCCGGACAGTAGTTCCTGTATTCACTCGTCATCAGGATCCTTTGTGAAGCTCCTTGGCAGGCCCGGGCACTGGAGTGCTCTGCAGGTAATCTTCAAGTGCACCAACTATACCATCTATTCATACAAGACATAGTGGCTGCGCAGTCACACATATATTTATCTCACTTGAGGGTGCAGGACATAGTGTGTGGGGTTACGGGACACGGGGTGGGATGACCCGGTGAAAGGGGGTAGCGTCCTGCGAGACGCAGTAGTGGTCAATGGTCTGCCGTGTAAAAAGGGCAGAGTCTGACCCAGAAACTCCTACTGGAACCGAAGATGTTCCTTCTGACTCCGGTCCCAGTGATGACGCCTTACCAAGGGAAGCTTACAGTTAAGTAGGCCCTTCGGCCATCGTGCCTGTTGTCCTGGAAGGGATCTATGCATCTGCCCTACTGGATACTGGATCCCAAGTGACCATTATATACCACAAGTTCTATGACCAGCACCTTAGAGACGGCCCCCTGAGGTCGGCTGAACATATGAAGGTTAGGGGGTTAAGTAATGAAGACTACCCCATCGATGGGATTGTGAGTGTCCAACTGGAAATACTCCAACTGAACACCGGCAAGAAACACCCCATGCATGTAGCGGCAATGGTATGCCCGGAACCCCAAGAACAGTGCAAGTATCCGATCATCTTGGGGACTAATACTGATATAGTACAAGTAAGTAATCAGAGCATACCTGAAAGAGACCAATGAGTTGCCGCTGGCCAATTCGCTTCTAGATCCCGTCCTACGAGAGGAGTGCAACCGGGTATATGTCTTGGAGCGTCACGGGGATCTCTACAATCGTCAACGCGGGCTGACAACCATATTACCAGGGGGAGTGCAACGAATGGCCGTCTGGTGCTGTTATCCCGAGCGAGATGAGAACGATCAGCTTTTCTCTCTGGAGATGACCCCTGAAGAAGAAGTTCAGAGAGGGTTTAGGGTACTACCCGAGATGAGGGAGTGGATGACTAAAATCCCTCTACGAACCTACATATATGTGCAGAACATCTCCCCATTCCCGATGGAACTTGATGCCGGACAGAGTCTGGGTTGCATATATCCGGTCAGCCCTGTGGAAACAACGCCCCAGGTGAATGCGGCGGCAGCGAATGAGCATTAGTCGATCTGGAATTCAACTTCGGCGAGTCGACATTGCCCAGTGAGTGGAAAGAGCGGCTGACAACCCAGTTGAATAAACGACGGACTGTGTTCTCCACGAGTGAGATGGATGTGGGGTGCAGTCGCAGCGCTCAACATGCCATTAGACTGAGTGATGCCACCCCGTTCCTGGAACGCTCTCGTCGCATCGCCCCGAGGGATGTGGACGATGTGAGGAAATGGAGACCGCTGGGATTTTGACGGAGTCTCGGAGCCCTTACGCCTCTCCCATAGTGGTGGTGAGGGAAAAGAACGGATCGTACGACTGTGTGTCGACTACCGAACCCTGAACAATCGTACGATACCGGACCAGTACAACCTTCCTCGCATTGAAGAGATCCTGAATGCTCTGAACGGGAGCCAATGGTTCAGCGTGCTCGATCTACGATCCGGGTACTATCAGGTATCCATGAATGCAGAGGATCAGGAGAAAACAGTCTTCGTCTGTCCCCTGGGGTTCTACCAATTTACCCGTATGCCCCAAGGTATATGTGGGGCCCCTGCTACCTTCCAACGACTGATGGAGAAGACTATCGAGGACATGAACCTCGGGAGTGTCTCATCTACCTGGACAACATCATTGTCTTTGGAAGGACTCTGGAAGAGCACGAAGAGAGGCTGCTTAAAGTGATAGACCGTCTTGGGAAGGAAGGGTTGAAACTGTCCATAGACAAGTGCCGGCTTTGTCACACCTCGGTGACCTACGTGGGACACATCATGTCTGCTCAAGGGATCGCCACCGACCCAGCCAAAGTAGAAGCAGTCGTGAACTGGCCGCGTCCCGAGAATGTCACGGAACTACGATCCTTCCTGGGGTTCTGTGGGTATTACCGTCGCTTCGTGGAAGGGTACTCTAGTAGAGCTAAACCCCTGAACAATCTGTTGAAGATATACCCCGAAGATACAGGAAGGAAGGCCGCATCGGCCCGCCAACCGTTTGGTGATAAATGGATGTCTGAGTGTGAACAGGCCTTCCTGAAATTGAAGAAATGCCTGACCGAAGCGCCTGTGCTTGCGTATGCTGATCCTGACCAACCATACGTTCTGCATGTGGATGCCAGTCTAAATGGCTTGGGCGCCGTCCTGCACCAGAAGCACCCCGAAGGCCTTCGACCAGTGGCCTACATCAGCCGCAGTTTGACACCCAGTGAACAGAAATACCCTGTGCACAAGTTGGAGTTCCTGGCCCTCAAATCGGCCATCACGGAAAAGCTCCACGATTACCTTTACGGTGTTACGTTTGAGGTAAGGATGGATAACAATCCCCTCACGTACATCAATACCTCGGCCAAATTGGATGCAGCAGGACACAGATGGCTGGCTGCCCTGAACAATTACCGATTCTCCCTGAAGTACAAGCCGGGACTCTTGAATGTCCGGGCTGACGCCCTCTCCCGACGGCCAGGGCTAAGTGCCACTCAAGATGATGAGGAGTGGGAAGAACTCCCAGGACCAGGGGTGCGAGCTATGTGTAGCATTGCCACCATCGTCAATGATCAAGTGGCCTTCTCGGAATTACGGGTTGCGGATTCCTTGGGGTGCCAGTCGCAGGCTGTCCCAGCCGCCTACTGCGATCCAAAGGGGATGAACATAACCCATGACAAAGTGCTAAGGTGGAAAGATCTGGTAGACTACCAAATACGAGATCCTGTCATTGGTATCATTAGGCAAGCCGTTGAAAAGAAGAATCCAGCCCTTCTAAAGCGTGCTCCCAACGACTTGGTGGCCTCGCTCATGCGGGAAGTGGACAACTTCGAAATCGATAACTGCTTACTCTAGCGGGTGGTGCAATACCACAACCACCCGGATAGACGACAACTAGTCCTCCCTAAGAACTTGCAATACATTGTGTTGAAGTCCCTACATGATGAGCATGGACATCTCGGTGTAGAGAAGAACTTTGGGTTGGTCAGAGACCGTTTTTTCTGGCCCAACATGCGAGAGGCCGTAGAACGCCACTGTCCCCGTTGTACGCGGTGTATACAGCGCAAGACTCTGCCCCCATGGGCCATCTGAAGAGTTCTGAAGAGTACGACCCCGTACCACCCCGAAGGAGATGCGTTGCCAGAACGATTTAATTGAACCTCACTGGACATGCTCGGAACTCTACAGAGTGCTCAGAAGACTGAATGGAGTCGGCACGTGGAGGCCCTGGTGCATGCATACAATTGTACTCGACACGAGTCAACTGGATTCTCCCCATACTTCCTCATGTTTGGGCGAGAGGCGAGGCTGCCAGTGGATGTACGTCTTAGAGTCTCGACGGATGGGATACACAACGCTACCCATTTCAAATACGTGCAAAGACTTAAAGACAGTTTGCAGCAGGCCTATCAACAGGCTGAGAAGTCTACAGCTAAGCTGAATGCTGACAATAAAAGGCGATACGATCATAAGGTCAAATATCGGGAGCTTTGTCCTGGAGACGCTGTGTTGCTTCGAAACCTGGGAGTCCCAGGAAAACACAAATTGGCCGACCGATGGAGAGATGGTGTATATGAAATAGAATCTCAGATGCCTGGCCTCCCGGTCTATCGCATCAAAGACACTGACGGCCTGGTAAAGGTATGGCACCGTAATCATCTTCTCCCCATTCCACAAGTGGGAGATGAGGAAGCAGAGATACTGTACTGGCCACGCCGCTCAACGGTGAGTCAGACTTAGCAGAGATGGGTCCAGAGACTGTAAATAATGAAACTCACTCTTAAACTCCTTAAGACCCTTTGGAAGGACCCTCTCAAAGGGACTATTCCGCAGAAGGGGCATCTCCCGGAGGAGCTACGGGTAAAGTGCCCAATAGGCCAACGCCTACTAAGGTGGCCCCAGCGGGCCAGCCTTTGGATCCACAAAGCCCATGCTTTGTGCCGAACAGAGACTGTCAGAGACATTTCTCCCCTCAAGGGAAGAGGCTGAGCCTCAGGACTGTGTTTATTACTCCCCCGAGGGAGTTGCAGAAGAACAGCTCCGAAGGAGCAAAAGAGTCAGGTACCCTCCAAATCGGGTAACCTATGATCAAATTGGGGCACCTCATTATGAGGCTCAGCAATGGTCTCGGAGCAAAATCCAATCTGTGATTGTGATGCTCACAGAATTATGCAACATCGTATAAAGTCAATGCGAATGTGCTAAGTTATATGATTGAATTGCATTTTTTATTATATAATTTCTGTACATGGTTGAGTTGTGTCCCAAGCGAGGTCGTTGGAGTTTTTACCAGGGGGAGGATGTAGCCAGGTTCCCCCTGGCTGTCACCCTTCCCTCACCTTGCTGGCGATCGCGGGGGCCGCCGAGCCCAATGGCGGTCCCGCCGGCCGTTCGCAAGGAGGGAGCGGTGAGGATCCTGCTGCAGGGGGTTGCCAGGGCCGCGATCGCGTTGCGAGGGCTCCCGGCACTCTCAGAGCAGGGCAGCAGGGCATCGCCATTCCTTATTTGTTCGCGCATGCACAGTGAGTCCCCGCATGCGGCGGCAAGCCAGGGACATTGCGCATGCGCAGTGATAGCGCGCGTTAGGCAGCCAATCAGCAGAGGGCTGTAGGAAGGGACTATATATCCCATGAGCCAAGGAGCACCCCACCTGACCCCAGGGAGCCAATAGGGCTACAGCATCTACCTGCAGGGGAGATTAGACACATTTCGCGGGCTTGGAGCACATTAGGCAGTCGGCGTCAGGAGCAGATAGCGGAAGGAGGTAGGGTGCAGGAGTCAGTGACTCCCTGCACTAGGCCAGCAGCCCCCTAGGCCCAGATAGCCCTGAGCCACCAGTAGTGTTGTGTTGTTCAGGGACAGGCCCCAGGTTAGGGATCGCCCCGGACGGTAGTTCCTGTATTCACTCGTCATCAGGATCCTTTGTGAAGCTCCTTGGCAGGCCCGGGCACTGGGGTGCTCGGCAGGTAATCTTCAAGTGCACCAACTATACCATCTATTCATACAAGACATAGTGGCTGCGCAGTCACACATATATTTATCTCACTTGAGGGTGGAGGACATAGTGTGTGGGGTTACTGGACACGGGGTGGGATCATCCGGTGAAAGGGGGTAGCGTCCTGCGAGACGCAGTAGTAGTGTCTCCTCTAGAGAGGGACACCTGTTGATATATATGAATAAGTACGTTTGCTACAGTAAAGTCATTGGTTGTTTTACATGCTGTGTGTGTGATATATATGAATTGTCCTGCGAGGATCACTCCCCCTCTGGTGGGAGCCATCGCAGGTGGAGGCGCTGCACCGAGTACAAGGTTACTCTTATTATTATACGGGCCCCAGGCTCCCCGTGGCAGAGCCTTAGGCCCCCTGTGAGCCTAACAGGTAAAGCACCACACTAGGTTCCCCGCACACACATACCATATGCTATTGGGTGGGGGAATACCCGTTACATACATTTGAAGGATCTCTTAAAAATATATGTACAAACATGTCATTGATTGGAAATGTGTAGTTGGGTGGAGTACCCTTGTTCCACCTTTTTTATTTTCTGTATCCGTCCCTTTAAAACTTTCAATAAAATGGAAGGGATCAAAAACAAAAAAAGTTATGTTTCACAAGTTTTTTTTTTAAATTTAGACCCAAAAGCCTAACTCCTAATAAACAGACTTCACAGAATATGCCATATACACCACTTTTTAGCAGCTATTTAAGTGATGACTGTGTATCTAAAGGAAATAAGAATTTCAAAAGTGGAATGAAATTAGACCTAATGCGTTTCTCCACAATAGCGGACATATTTTATGTTATTCTGCAGCAATTATTTCATGAAAGCATTTCTCTTAAAATCGCTGGATGGTGAAATATATTAAATAGGATTAAATAGTAAAAGGAGAAATATTTTTGAACAGTCAGTGGGATTTAGTTTTTTTCTTAGACTCGCGGGCCCCTCTGCCAAAGGGATTAAATAAATCTATGATTTTTACCTGGCCTTTCAAATTAAAAAATGAGTATTATGGATAATGTAAATTGTGCTTAGTGCCTTCATATGCGTGCAATGCATAGCTGACCCCACCCAACCCCATCACTCCAGGGGTTTTAAAGGTACGATTTTACTTAAAGAAGACAGCATGGTTGAGCTGCATCTCTCTCCTAAAAGGGCTCTCTGAATGACAAATGTTGAGTACCACCATCCTGCAACATCCCCACTAGCACACACCTGTCAAGCATCTCTAAACTAAGGTAAAGGACAGACAACATCATTTCTATGTTATGAGCTGTCAGCTCATTATACTGTAAGTAGGTATCTGCCCAAGGGAATTTTTGATGCTAAAATGACATGTTAATGCAGTACTTAGTGCATAAATGTAGTTACTATTCCCGCTGTAACTTGTGACTGCAGCTATGCAAGCGTAACCGATACATTTATCTATGTGGTTAGTAGTTACTACTAATCCTACATTATTTTTGAATAACTATTCTATCATTCCACTCTTTTTTTTTTTATATAGGGAGCAAATGGAAACTTTTTTGACGATACCTAATTCCTTCGGGCTTAATAGAGTACGCTTTGTGCAAATGTGTCAAAGGATTTTCTATTCTTGGAATTAAGAATATATCATTTATTTCTTTATAAACATGTTTAACCAGGCAGTAATACATTGAGAGTTACCTCTCGTTTTGAAGTATGTCCTGGGCACAGACTTATAACAATACAGAGCAGAGGTTATACAGTCAATTCACAGACATTTCATGGACAGATAGAGTTGGAAAATTGGGTACAGGGGATAAAGGTTTGGTGAGTTTCAGATTGAAACAGAAAAGCTTTAACATCACCAAACATCAGCGAACGGCAGCAAATGGCTCACACCATTTAGCTGCCGTTTGGCTGCGCCTTTGGGGCGATGCAGATGTACACTGAAGGGGTTCAGATTGAATGCAGCTGTGAATTCAAAGTTCTTTATCCTCTCGGCTCATTAACATTCCAGTGGGTGGGGTTGACTTTCCACAAAATACAAGCAAATGTTAAACCTTAGCACACTGGTCATGTGCACCTTGGATCTCTGCTGCCTGCTTTTACCTAAGCCTGCATCCCGACTACGATTACTCTAACAGGACTCTGCCCCTTGGCTCTGGTTTGTGATCATATGCCCCTACCTTAGCTCAGTGGGTCTGCTTCCTATCGGAGATGAGTATTGTTATAGTAGGAACATATACTGCAATTGGTCAGGCCAACATTGATTGTTTAGCTTTAGTTTGAGGAGCACAGTAAGGAGGGTGTACTGATATAGGAGTGAGCTAAGTGTGGGCTTCCAGATTAAGGTCACATTTGCGTGTTGATAATAAGGAAGGAGCACATCCCACAAAGTATTCATTGAATGTGTTGGCAATGGCTGAATAATCTGACAAAATTACTTAATAATATCTGATAATTGAAGGATCTTGGTGGCTACAGGGCTCAAACATTTTACTGATGGCCTTCCAGAATTTTGCAGGTTTTGATCAAAATCATCAGGGTAGTATTGTGATTTTTCAAGACCACAGTACATACATGCTATATTGTGCATTATATGACACGGTGCTGCCAAGAATAAGGCTCGGAGGCCTGTATTTTAAAGCAAATGTGGTATGAGAGTACAAAATAATATTAATAATCATATTTTATCACATATCTGCCCTCTTTCATTAAACTGAGATTGCAACTTGGCTAGTGCTAATGCCAGTCACTTCAAGGCCTGGAAGTATTGTAGAAAGGTTTTATGCCATGGGGTTTAGGGTTTGCCTGAAAGGTATTACTAACCTTAAACTCTCACATAAGGGTTGATGCATTAGGCTCCCAATTTATGCATTTGAATAGCTAAAAAAAACTATTATTTATTTGCCTTGTATCTGTGCCACATTTAAGACGCTTATTAAGTTAAACACAGATTGTTAACAAGAAACATTTACACAAAGTCTCACTTATCAGACACAGAAGAGTGAAATAATTTCTCCTCCAACTCCCTATTATGATCACTGCCTACATGGATCACTGAGGCACTGATCAATATCAAGATTGTATCTTCATCCAGTACACTGATCAAAGCCCAACATCTCACCCTGTGTACGCATGTCAATACTGTATGCACCATACTGTATGTTTGTGTACAGAGCAGGAATAAAGGTAACTTTACCCAATATGTAGTCAGAAGGAAAGTGGTGAACGTCCGTAAAACAATTTGTTTCTGCTCCACAGCCTAATTGCACTATTGGCAATGTCCAGCAAGGTAGAAGCAAACACTCTGGTGCGTGACCATTATTTATTTCTAGGATTAGGTCATCAAAGTTATGATACACCCAAGACCTGTGGAAGCAAAACGCTACAAGAAACTGGTTGGATGCCATCCTTACTTTAGCTACGGAGAATGCCAAGCAACTTTGTAAACTGTGAATAAAGTGCATGTTCTCTGTGTCATAATAATCTATTTCTGGTTTTGTATTCACATTTCCTGGTCTGTTAGCATCTACAAATAGAGTAAGAAATGCCTGCCTGGATAATCACATTACTCATAGGAAGTTATTTTGCAGGCATGTCAATAGGAAGTCCTAAAGCAAGACTATCGTATGTTGTGCTGTAGTGACTAGATCATTTAACACACTCACCAACCATTACAATGCTATTATGGTAACTGTTTACTTGAGCCTTTTGGGGGTTTGTATACATCTGTAAAATGTGTATGGTCATGTTCTTATTGTATCTATGGCAGTGAATTGTGTTGTATAATTATAATTATTGTTATCATCGTTAATTTTAAAGCGTCAACATATTCCGCCGTGCAGTACCGTGGAGGTACTGAGATTTGGCATTTACATAATAATGCATCTTGCTGCTTAATTGCTTGGCTATTTGGTTTACTTTTACCTTTCAGAAGTAGGAGGTTCTGTTGGCAATCCCCAATATTATATACACTTGTTCCTACAATATTTAGTATGTAATATTGTAGACCTTGTTTTATTTTTATGTTCATTCAATAGCCATTGCATGATATATGAACTCTTTCTACCTCTATGTCCAGATAGATTGTGTGCATTTTGTTGGTAGTATATTTATTTTACAAAAAAGGGAGAGAGAGAAAAAGAGAGAAAGAGAGAGAGAGAGAGAGAGAGAGAGAGAGAGAGAGAGAGAGAGAGAGAGAGAGAGAGAGAGAGAGAGAGAGAGACAAGATCTACAAGATCTACAAAAAAACAACAACAAATATGCCTACCTGGGAAGTTGGGATACCATTTCTGTAAACGTTCATTAGTGAATCTGTTTGAAGTGGTTTGTTGAACAAGTCCTGCCTAGTTTCTTTCTCAAACACTAGTCTGTTATTAGTAGGTTTCTGGCCCCTGCAGCACTGTAGAGGTGGAAGGTGTGTCACTCATCATCTATGTCCATTAAATGGCAATAACTGGTCTGAACCGTGAATATTTCACTCTTATTGGCTCAAGAAACTTGTCAGTTAAAAAGAATGACTGCTGTCCCATGCATTCCCACTGTCACTAGAGCCTTGATTTATTTATTTTTCCTGCCCACACCTGGCAGATAATACGAACCAATGTGTCATGTTCAGCAAAGCAATGTGACAGCACCACCCAGATTAGAAAGCATTCAGGACATCTACACAAACATTGCATGTTTCTACTTTTGTAGTGAATTAAGCAAAAATAATATCCACAGCACCTGCAACTACACAACTGTGGTTAGCACTGAAAATCAAAAGTCTTAAAATACTTGAAGCAGAAATCCTTCCCATTTTCTTAGCTGGATCAGGTCTCTTGAACTTAGTCCGGGCAACGTGTGTTATAGAATACAAATCCAAGAATTGATCTCTAATAGTACAGTAAGACAAGGAAAGTCTTTCTGGATTTCCATCATACAGGTTATAAGTAGCCAGATGCTATAAGCTGGGAGTTGCTTGGCTCAAAAATATTTAGAGTTGTTGGTCCTAGCATTTTTTTTTGGGGGGGGGGGCAATTGAATTGCCGCAATGGTGATAGGGTGGTAATAGGGTTACAAATATTTCACTAAAATAAACAGTTTGTTGCTGTTTGTTGAAGCTGCGACCACCCAGGGCCCGTGTGCCCTAATGGACGTTCTAGGGGGTCCGTGCACCTCGGCTCCAGACTCGGTTCCAGAGTCGGAACCCCAGATGTCAGCACCATTGCGTAAGGCGACTGCCCAGGGAGAGTTTGGAGCGCTTCCACTAGTGGAGCAGAAGTGGGACCGCTTCCTGCCAATAGCCACCCGTGAATGCGAGGTGCCCCGATGCCGTTCCCCTGCGGAGGTGTCCCTGCTTCTATCATCGGATGATGAAAACGACAGCCTCGCATCAGTGGTGACTCGCCAACCGGCGGACCACTCCAGCTGTGCTGTAAAGAGAGAGCCACCTACCTTCGACAAATAGAGGGTGAGTCCAGAGGTCCCAAGAGAGCAAGCGCTGGTGCGGCCTGAACCGCGGAGAAGCTTCACGGCCGTGGAGGCTGCCAGTGTTGTCTAGGAGGTACCTGCGGCTGATCCAGATGACCCGACGACCATCGTGAGCCAGCGGATCGGTGAGGAACTGTCCCCTTACTTCCTGCAGGCAGCGACGGAGGAATCCGGAGATGAGGCCTTGCCAGGCGCCTACTTCTGTGTGAAGGACCATGCCAACCTTCCGGTGCCACACTCTGCAGATGACGCACTTCCGGTGCGGGACTTGGACCTGTACCAGGATCCTGCGATGTGTCCACCCGATAACGTTACTGCCGTGTCGATCGCCAGAGTGGACCGAGACTGTGCTGATACCGCTCTGGTGAGTACTGCCCTCTACAGGCAAGACATGGAATACTACATGAACGAGGTTATGGACCGAGGAAAGAGGAGGCCTGTAAACCCAGACTCAAAGAAGACCACAACTGGTCCGGGCATAGCCCAGCTCAAGGACTTTGTCCCGGACTCTATTGTTCCCAAGGCCCCAGCCCCTAGCGCCACTTCCACTGCCCCTGTCACCATTGCCCATGTCTCATCTAGTTCAGGTTCCCGACACAGTCACCATGGATCACTGGGTAAACAGGAAGTCTCCAAGCTATCCACTGATTAGCGGGACTGGGTGGGTCAAGTTCAGGACTCTGGGATTTCTGATAATGTTGTTCATCTTGTACCTGTTGTTCTGGTAAAACCCTATGTGGCACCAGTGTCTGTGAGAGTTGCCAGAAATCGCCAAAAGGCCTTACTCTATTTTTACCAACTATGGGAGGGGGAAATTGAGTTTGAAATGGGCTCTGCTGATGAGGAGGAAAATTGGGATACTAATAGTTCCATAAAGAATTGGGATCCTGAAGTATCAGATGAAAATTGGTATAATGTAGAAGAGGAACACTGCTCTAGGAAGTGTCTTAAATAAGTGTACGGGCATGATACTTTAAGACCACTAGCACCCATTGTAGAGGGAACAAGGGGGTGGCCCGGTATTAAAGGGGTTGCACCCCATTTGGCCATCCCCTGACCTCACCAGGGAGACAAGGGGTTAACAGGGCTGCGGTTCATAAATCTGATTTAACCCTTGTTCTAACATGAAAATGTATATTCCCCTGTTCCCATGTTTTATTGTAATGTCTGGTTATATCGGTGTCTGCATCACACATACACTGGGATCCATCCGGGAGTGCAAGGGTTAATAGTTCTTTAGTGATACTTCTCATTCCCCACCCCCAAGTAAGTGCTATTTCTTGCCTGGTACTGTACTATATTGCTGTGTTCACCTATTTAAGGAATAAATATACTTTATTATATCTAAGGCTGTGTTCACCTATTTAAGGAATAAATATACTTTATTATATCTAAGCCTCGTTCAGTTCAACCCAGTTATTTGGTGTATTATTATAGCCTGTCACAAAGCTCCCGTCACAGGCTTATAATAAAAACTGGTGGCAGCGGCGGGACTGAACTGGACCTGTATTACAGTGTACTGAGGGATACTGTAATATAGTGGGAACTCGATGGTAATTGCGAGTTCCTGGGACTAAAGATATTGAACACACGATAGTGCAACAAGTAACACAAGTTGTAACACCACCTCACTGCTGCGACCCAGAACCATGAGTGAAGAGGAAGGCTCATACTATCTGAGGACTAGAACTCAGCTGAAAGACAAGTGCCATGAATATGGACTGGAATATGAGAACCAGGAGGTCGCAGACATGATAGCAGCAATCACGGACTATGAAGCCCAGCTTGCCGAGCCTCAGGATACGGCTCAGCTTGCCCTTTTACAGCCGCCCAGAGATCAGGGAAGGACCCGTCATGCCGGTGCAGCAGAATGCTCGGGAAGGGGACAAGTGCACCTATGGGAATCTGCCGCCATAGACTTTCAACGGGGCATCGCCGCCGTTGAAGTCAATGGGGTTTCTCCGCCATAGCCGGTCAATGGAAATTGGCCGCCATTTGGCTCACAGTAGAATTGAGTCTGCTGCATTATTGTAGGGGATATCAGAACAGGCTTCTGGGGTAATAACTGATTCATACTCAAGATGACAGCGCCTCCATCTCTTGCAGACCCCAGGGATGTGGGGGCAATCCCTGCAGGAGAACTTCTTTACCCTTCCCCTGATAGATTCCAGTCTCCGGCCGGAAGGTATAGTAAAACAGGAACACACTTTATTGCACACTGCAGATCTTACAGCATTCAGAGCAGCAGGCAGTTCTTAGGGCCTTTACCTCAGGATGTACCCTGGACCTTCACTCCAAGCCAAGGGCACCTGAAGCAGTCCTAGCTCTTCCCTTACTCCTTGGTGAAGTAAGAGGAGTAGTCTCCCACTCCACTCCCCTTGGGGAGGGAGTACAAACTGGAAGAGCCCTGCACAGGTGTTGGGGTAGACCAGCCTCTCTCAAGGGTAGAGGCAACACTGCTGAATTTGGTAGTGCAGACCCTTAAGTACAGGAAAAGCAGGAACCAGGTCTGAGTCCCATGTTTTATTGTAATGTCTGGTTATATCGGTGTCTGCATCACACATACACTGGGATCCATCCGGGAGTGCAAGGGTTAATAGTTCTTTAGTGATTATAGCCCTTTGTGTAATTTTCCCGCCTTTTCAGGCACCATTTTGCAGGGTCCCATAGGCCGCCATTAGAGCTCCATGCATTTCAATGGCGGATCTTGCTGTTTTGGACCTGTTTCCCGTGAAGACCAGCAGATGGCGTCCGAGAGGAGGAGCGGCGGTTTCCCATTGTAAGTCAATGGGCTCATTGACTTCAATGGAGATTCCTCGACGGCGCTTTCCAGGAACGAGTTGGCTGCCGTCCAAACCGCAAAACCGCAAAACGGATACTTTTTCTAAAAGAGAGCTTTGATCACTGTTAGTCAAGTTCAACGT
Source organism: Ascaphus truei (assembly GCA_036426205.1). Classification (NCBI taxonomy): domain Eukaryota; kingdom Metazoa; phylum Chordata; class Amphibia; order Anura; family Ascaphidae; genus Ascaphus; species Ascaphus truei. Next base: position 207,091,582 of record CM071567.1, read on the forward strand.
TAAGTGGCGTGGGAATCTACAGTTCTAGGGCACCCAGAAATAAAATTCTTTTTGCCCCTAGTCCCTAGACCTCCCCCCACTCGACCACCACCGGGTCCCTGTATCCTGGACCCCCGAGAAGGGTCATGCCGTGAGAGCGGGTCGCGCCATAGGTTCCAATGGCGGCGGCAGAAACCGCTCAGGAAATTGACTAAGTGTGAAAAGCTGAAAACCATGAATCCATAGCTCCGGTTCCGGAGGGTTCTGAGGGCCAGGGTTTGGGGTACCTGTAGGCACTGTTCCGGCATGGCTGCAGAACCATCTTTGACCCTCTTGGACCAACCCGACGGAGTATGGACCCCCTTGAAAGTTCGGGAGTTTTCCCATAGACTCCAATGGCGGCCAATTTCCATTGACCGGCTATGGCGGAGAAACCCCATAGACTTCAACGGCGGCGATGCCCCGTTGAAAGTCTATGGCGGCGGTTTGCCATTGAAAGTCTATAGCGGCGGAGCCCGTTGTTTTCAATGGGGATTTAGTGAAAAACCGTGATTTAATTTACAGCGGAGTTTATTGTATTAAAATAGGAAACGGTTTAAGGTGTATTTGTGTAACTCCGGTTCTGAAGGTCCGAGCGGGCTGAAACTCGGACCACATGGTGTCCCAGTTCCGGCATTGAGATCTGGGTAGTTTGGACCCGCTAGACCCAACGGAACCAGATATTTTAATATGTTTGTATTTTACTTATGACACTGTAGCCCAAGGCAGGGATAAAACCCAGAGGAAATTCCTTTGCATACAAGGAAGCATATGGTCAGAGAGGCGACCCAATGTCTAGGACTTAAGTGTTGTTCAAAGGATTTTGTCACCCTCACTGTTTACCTAAGGGCGGAGACGACTCAAACCAGAGCAGTCTGTGAGTGTCACATTTAACACCTTCCAACAAAGAGTATCCTGCCAGAAATTCCATTTGGTAGACTGGCTGGCATTCCTGATGTAAATGTGGGGCTACAGAAATGAGACCCCAGGGTCCTAGTGCACATATGCCAACTAGCAGGGGGGCATGGATTATAATGTGTTCCCCCGTTAAAGATTGGCTACAGGTAATTGTGGCCCAATCACCTATACTTAATGTTAAGGATAGGGTCACAAAAGATATATAAACTGTGGTCAACCCTATATCCTTTGTCTTCAAAATACCATCTTGATTGTACCTGATTGCTGGAGAATTGCTATTTGATACTTCTCATTCCAGGGCGGGACTGAACTGGACCTGTATTACAGTGTACTGAGGGATACGTAATATATGGGAACTCGATGGTAATTGCGAGTTCCTGGGACTAAAGATTGACACACACGTAGTGCAACAAGTAACACAAGTGTGTAAACCACCTCACTGCTGCACCCAGAACCATGAGTGAAGAGGAAGGCTCACTACTATCTGAGACTAGAACTCAGCTGAAAGACATCTTGCCTGTTACTGTACTATATTGCTGTGTTCACCTACTTAAGTATTAAATATACTTTATTATATCTAAGCCTCATTCAGTTCAACCCAGTTATTTGGTGTATTATTATAGCCTGTCACAAAGCTCCCATCACAGGCTTATAATAAAAACTGTCCACACAAAACCGGGTCGTCTAGTCCTTCTTAGGGACTAGGACTACCGGACTTGCCCAAGGGCTCTGGGACGGAGTAATTACCCCTAGGGTCAGCATCTCCTCTATCTCTCTCTCCATACTTGTCTTGACCTCTGCTGACACTCTATAAGCGTGCTTATGCAGAGGCTGCAGGTCCCCTGTGTGCACTGGGTGTTTGGTGAGATGTGTGGTACCTGGCATGTCAGTGAAGAGGGCCCTATACTTAGCTAGCATGTCCCTGGCTTCTCCCTTCTGCCTAGCACTCAACTGTATAAAGGTCCGAAGCATCTGCTTCAGGGTACCGTTAAACCGCTCACATAATCCGTTTGTCTGGGGATGGTAAGGGGTAGTGTGCCGGTGCTGTACACCGCATGCATCCCAGAGACAATGTAACAGTTCACTCATGAACTGCGACCCCTGATCGGTTAGGATCTCACTAGGGAAACCTACCCTAGAAAAAATGTTCAGCAAAGCTGCTGCCACTGTCTTGGCACTTATGGTGCCAAGCGCTACCGCCTCAGGGTACCGGTGGCAAAATCCACCACCGTGAGGATGTAGCGCTTCCCTGACCTGCTAGGAATCATAAGGGGTCCTATAAGGTCCATCGCTACCTTCTGGAAGGGTTCCCCTATTATCGGTAGGGGTTTCAGGGGTGCCTTCACACGGTCGCCCACCTTACCTACTCGCTGGCAGGCATCACAAGAGTGGCAAAAATTGCTTGCATCCCGTGATGCCCCCGGCCAGTAGTAACGCTGTAATAACCGGGCTCGCGTTCTGGTGACCCCGATGTCCCGCTAACGGAATAGAGTGTGCTACCCGTAACAGTTGCTGTCGGTACCCCTGGGGCACTACTAGCTGTTGCTTACCGGTCACCCCCTCTTCTATCCCCGGGTTCCCTTCCTCTCTATACAGGAGTCCCTTATGCCATAGGCAGTGCTCAGTGCCTTCTACTGCCTGAGATTCGGACGCCCGAAGTCTCACGCCGGCCAGGGTAGGGTCTGTCTTCACTGCCTCCCTAAACTGGGCTCCTAAGTCTGGCCACCCCCCAGTCATGTCATTGTCCGGAGAATGGGGAAGGGTGAGGGGAAACAGTAAGTCAGTCTGTGGTTGCAACTGATCCTGGCTTACCTCCCCGGGCTCCTTTGCGCCCTCTGCTATCATTGGTCCCACAGGCTGGGGGACTGGCGTCGCCGCCATCACCGCTGTCTGGCTCCGGGTAACCGCTGCCACTGCAGTGGGCTTGGGCACCCGGTTGTAGGTGCAGGTCATCGGTCCCAGATCGTTGCCAAGAAGAACATCGGCATCCAAACCGGGTAAAAACCCCACCTCCCGCACACCCTTGCCCTCCCCCAATCCAAAAAGATTATGGCCACTTGCCGGAAACGTGGCTCTCCGTCAGCCACAGTGATCTGCATCCCAGGGCCTGGGAGCAATTCCTCTGGCCGGACCATATCAGGTCAGACCAGGGTCACTACAGCTCCTGAATCCAGCAAACCGACTGTTTGCCGGTCACCGATTGTGACCGGGGTGAGATGTCTGCTCCGGCCGTCCGCCTGCTGCAGGTCCGCGCTGAGATGTCCTCCGCTCCTGACTGTAGGCACCGATGAAACCGGGATAGGGGTGACATGGGACGTCTCTCTGGGAGTTGTTTCCATGACCGGTCCGGGTTCTTTGGTGGAAGCCACCCGCACGCGGGCTACCGGCTTCGCAGCTGGGGTGCATTGCCCCCGATGGGGTCCGCTGGGATGCAGGGGTTCCGGGCAGTCTGGTCTGAGATGACCAGTGCTGTTACAGTTGTAGCACCGGCGCTCGTGCCGGAGCTCCCCCGCCTTCTGTGGACTGCTGCCCGCAGGCGGCCTCTGAGTCCATTGGGGGGTATTAGCAGATTTCTTGGCCGGCGCCGGCGCTGCCACCGCCGCTTTGGCTGGTGCCTTGGTGGGCATCAGGGATCGGCTGGCCACATAATCATCTGCCAGCCTCGCTGCCTCCGTGTAAGTCTTGGGCTTTTTGTCATACACCCAAGCCCTCACCGCCGGCGGGCACTGCTGCATGAGCTGCTCCTGAAACATGAGGTCCAGCAGGCGTTGGTAAGTCCTGGTCTCATAGCCCTCCACTCAGCGGATCCCGTATAAAGCCATGCGGGTCACATAGGTGACGTAGGACTCCTGAGGCTGCCTCTCCTCCAGCCGGAATTTACCCCAGTAAGCTTCAGGGGTAAAACCGTGCTGAAATAGCATAGTTCTTTCAGGTGGTCATAATCATCAGCATACTCCTCTGGAAGCGCCATCATCGTCTGCTTAACCAAGCCGGACAGTAAGGGGTCCAAGCGTGCAACTCTATGCTGGGGAAGCACCTTGTACTGCGTTTCAAAGTTCTTTAAAAAACTGTCAATCTGATCAGTGCCTTCCACGTACTTGGTGAGACTGTGCTTGTCCAGTTGGAGTTCATCTTTGCGGGGTTGGACCGGGGGGCAATAAACGAGTCTGTTCACTGCCATAGAGATAAACTGTAGCCGCTCCTCCGGTGTCCCTCGGTCTCCCCACGCTGTAATCAGTGCCAACATTTCAGGGGTAAACGGACTGGTAGCCGCAGCCACCAGTGCCCCTCCTGTTGCACTGGTCCCGGGAGGTGCACTTGTCCCTTCCCCGGGATTCTGCCGCCCCGGCACTGGGTTCCTTCCCTGATCTCTGGGCGGCTGTAAAAGGGCAAGATGAGCCATATCCTGAGGCTTGGAAAGCTGGGCTTCATAGTCCGTGATTGCTGCTATCATGTCTGCGACCCTCCAGGTTTCTATATCCAGTCCATATTCACGGCACTTGTCTTTCAGCTGAGTTTCTAGTCCCCAGGTAGTAGGAGCCTTCCTCTTCACTCATGGTTTCTGGGTCGCAGTGAGGTGGTGTTACAACTTGTGTTACTTTTGTCTCTATCGTGTGTTCAATATCTTAGTCCCAGGAACTCGCAATTACCATCGAGTTCCCACTATATTACAGTATCCCTCAGTACACTGTAATACAGGTCCAGTTCAGTCCTGCGCCTGCCACCAAAATTGTGTGATGAGGCGGTCACTGCTGCCGCAAGGGTAATGAAGCTTCCATACGCATGAAAATAAAGTTATGGTTTTTAGTGCATTGCCCTGCACCAGTTTTTATTATAACCTGTGACGGAGCTTTGGTAAGCTATAATACTCCACCAATAACTGGGTTGAACTGAACGATTCTTAGATATAATAAAGTATTTATATCCTTAATAGGTGAACACAGCAATAGTACAGTACCAGGCAAGAAATAGCACTTACTGGGGGTGGGGAATGAGAAAGTATCAAATAGCATTTCCAGCAATCAGTTACAATCAAATGGTTTTTGAAGACAAAGGATATAGTTTGACCACACGTTTTATATTCTTTGTGACCCTATCCTTAACATTAAGTACAGGTGATTGGCCACAATTACCTGTAGCCAATCTTTATGGGGGAACCATTATAATCCATGCACCCCCTCTAGTTGGCACATGCGCACTAGGACCCTGGGGTCTCATTTCTGTAGCCCCACATTTACATCAGGAATGCCAGCCAGTCTACCAATGGAATTTCTGGCAGGATCCTCTTTGTTGGAAGGTGTTAAATGTGACACTCACAGACTGCTCTGGTTTGAGTCGTCTCTGCCCTTAGGTAAACAGTGAGGGTGACAAAATCCTTTGAACAACACTTAAGTCCTAGACATTGGTCGCCTCTCTAACCAATGCTTCCTTGTATGCAAAGGATTTCCTCTGGGTTTTATCCCTGCCTTGGGCTACAGTGTCATAAGTAAATACAAACATATTAAAATATCCGGTTACGTTGGGTCTAGTGGGTCCAAACTACCCAGATCTCAATGCCGGAACTGGGACACCATATGGTCCGAGTTTCACAGGCCCTCGAACCTTCGGAACCGGGATTCCAACAAATACACCTTAACCGTTTCCTATTTTAATACAATAAACTCCGCTGTAAATTAATCACGGTTTTTCACTAATCCCCATTGAAAACACGGGCTCTGCCGCCATAGACTTTCAATGGCAAACGCCGCCGTTGGCGGCTATGGGAATCCGCCGACTAGACTTTCAACAGGGCATCGCAGCTTCAGAACAGGTGGCTCAGTCAGTGAGTCAGTCGTTGACATATATCTAACCTCCAGCTTAATTCCACACTGTGCTTTGACAGCGTGGATAAGCACTACAAAGAAAGTATTTATACCCTCAAACTACTAAGGATTACAGACAGACTATACACAGAGATTCCTAACACTGATTGAGCCATGTGTCTGAAACAGGGATAGCCTAAACCCTGATCTGTTGGTGGCCCTTGACACTGGAGTTGTCCACTCTGAAATAGGGCATTCAAATGCATACAAGCATTGTACAATGCAGCTAGGAGATTATGATATCATAGAGAGTTAAGTGTTCTAGCATACAAATAAATATCAAGTGAAGGTAATACATGCCTCGACATCTCCAAACCAAGAAACAAATATTAGGATCAGTGGTCATTGTGTTAAGTACCTCTATGGGCACTGGGTTCCTTCCCTGATCTCTGGGCGGCTGTAAAAGGGCAAGATGAGCCATATCCTGAGGCTTGGAAAGCTGGGCTTCATAGTCCGTGATTGCTGCTATCATGTCTGCGACCTCCAGGTTCTCATATTCCAGTCCATATTCACGGCACTTGTCTTTCAGCTGAGTTCTAGTCCCCAGGTAGTATGAGCCTTCCTCTTCACTCATGGTTCTGGGTCGCAGTGAGGTGGTGTTACAACTTGTGTTACTTGTTGCTCTATCGTGTGTTCAATATCTTTAGTCCCAGGAACTCGCAATTACCATCGAGTTCCCACTATATTACAGTATCCCTCAGTACACTGTAATACAGGTCCAGTTCAGTCCTGCCGCTGCCACCAAAAATTGTGTGATGAGGCGGTCACTGCTGCCGCAAGGGTAATGAAGCTTCCATACGCAATGAAAATAAAGTTAATGGTTTATTAGTGCATGTGCCGCTGCCACCAGTTTTTATTATAAGCCTGTGACGGGAGCTTTGTGACAGGCTATAATAATACACCAAATAACTGGGTTGAACTGAACGATTCTTAGATATAATAAAGTATATTTATTCCTTAAATAGGTGAACCAAGCAATATAGTACAGTAGAAAGGCAGATAGCACTTACTGGGGGTGGGGAATGAGAAGTATCAAATAGCATTCTCCAGCAATCAGGTACATCAAGATGGTATTTTGAAGACAAAGGATATAGGGTTGACCACAGTTTATATATCTTTTGTGACCCTATCCTTAACTTAAGTACAGGTGATTGGGCCACAATTTACCTGTAGCCAATCTTTAATGGGGGACACATTATAATCCATGCACCCCCTGCTAGTTGGCACATGCGCACTAGGACCCTGGGGTCTCATTTCTGTAGCCCCACATTTAATCAGGAATGCCAGCCAGTTTACCAAATGGAATTTCTGGCAGGATCACTCTTTGTTGGAAGGTGTTAAATGTGACACTCACAGACTGCTCTGGTTTGAGTCGTCTCTGCCTTAGGTAAACAGTGAGGGTGACAAAATCCTTTGAACAACACTTAAGTCCTAGACATTGGGTCGCCTCTCTGACCAAGTGCTTCCTTGTATGCAAAGAATTTCCTCTGGGTTTTATCCCTGCCTGGGCTACAGTGTCATAAGTAAAATACAAACATATTAAAATATCCGGTTACGTTGGGTCTAGTGGGTCCAAACTACCCAGATCTCAATGCCGGAACTGGGACACCATATGGTCCGAGTTTCAGCCCGCTGGAACCTTCGGAACCGGAGTTACACAAATACACCTTAAACCGTTTCCTATTTTAATACAATAAACTCCGCTGTAAATTAAATCACGGTTTTTCACTAAATCCCCATTGAAAACAACGGGCTCTGCCGCCATAGACTTTCAATGGCAAAACGCCGCCGTTGGCGGCTATGGGAATCCGCCGCCATAGACTTTCAACAGGGCATCGCAGCTTCAGAACAGGTGGCTCAGTCAGTGAGTCAGTCGTTGACTATATTCATAACCTCCAGCTTAATTCTCACACTTGTGCTTTGACAGCGTGGATAATGCACTACTAAAGAAAGTATTTTATAGCCTCAAAACTACTAAGGATTACAGACAGACTATACACAGAGATTCCTAACACTGATTGAGCCATCTGTGCTGAAACAGGGATAGCCTTAAACCCTGATCTGTTGGTGGCCCTTGAGCACTGGAGTTGTCCACTCCTGAAATAGGGCATTCAAATGCATACAAGCAATGTACAATGCAGCTAGGAGGATTATGATATCATAGAGAGTTAAGTGTTCTAGGCATACAAATAAAATATCAAGTGAAGGTAATACATGCCTCAGACATCTCACAAACCAAGAACAGAAATATTAGGATCAGTGGTCATTGTGTTAAGAACCTCTATGTAGAGTCTGTCTGTAATCCTTAGTGGTTTTGAGCCTATGGAATACTTTCTTTAGTAGTGCATTTATCCACACTTTCAAAGCATACAAGGATGAGTGTCAGCATTAACCTAGAGGCTGTTAATTAAATAAATATCATGAATTATGGAGCATCAGGTTTTAAAGGTGTAGTCAGAATTAATCACACATCAGTGTGAGATGCTTCTGCAAAAGCATATAACAGATCATTGGGAGTTTACTTATTATACAAACAATAAGAGATCAGATGTCAGCAACTTGGGATGACCCAGAGGGGGTCTGACAAAGCAAAGGAAAAGAAACAATACTGTACTAAAGAGGGGACTAAGACTAACAATATCATGGTCAAGATAGGTAAGTTAACTAAAGAGCAAAAGTCAAGCACACCAAAAGAAGTCAAGTCATAGCAAAATGCTAGATACTGTATGTGAAGCTGCAAAGATTTTCAACGTTTAATTAGAAGGGAGGGTTCATGGGGAAAGCATGATTAGACAAATGTGTTACTTATGTGTAGGGATGTCGTAGTTTGCTTCTCTTCGCTGCAGCGTGCCTCCAGAGGAAGTGTTTGGAAGGTTCCGCAGCGGCCCGACAGCATAGGACGCCGCCATGTTGTTGCGTAATAGTTAGGAGCACTGTCAGAGCGGCGAGAGGTCGCGCATGCGCAGTGCAAGCGCGCGAATGGTTGGCCAAAAAGGAAGAGTATCAGCCAGTAACTACAACTCCCAGGGGCCTTAGCGAAGTCACCTAACGCCAGGGAGCGAATAGGAGGGCCGGATTCGCGGGAGGCAGGAAAGGGAAGCGTGGGGGAGAAACCACGCTAGCCAGGGGGCAACAGAGGAGCAAGGGGAGAGGTAGTGTGTGTGCAGGGGGTCAGTGACCCACCTGCGTAGCAGATTCCCCCTCAGGCCCCAGTGTATTCCCTGAGTCACAATAGCTTGTGGTGCTGCAGGGACGCCCTATATTGGTAGCGACACATGCCCCTTACTGCATAGACAGATAGGGACACAGTATCGCGGAGCTGCGGTTGGTGACAGTCGTTTGGGCCCAGGCTGCTGTACATCATCCACTACTCGTGAGAGACTGCGCTGGATCGGCGGATCCTTTGTGAAGTTGTTGCCGGTCACCACAGTGACCGGAAGGTATTTACTAAAGTGCACCAACCCCGGTCAACAGGCGCTAATCCCGCTTTAGGGAACACTCTTTGGGGACACTAAGCGGAGTGGCCAAAGGACTGAGCCTATATACATAATTACAGTTACATGGACACGGTGTGGGGGCACGTGGTGACGGGACAGTGACATTTCTCCTTATGAGAGTGGCCGAGCCACTAGGGTTATATTATAAGTAGTTGGTTGATATATTATATGTGTGTTATTGCTATACCCATACGATAAGGTTCTATCAGTACTTACAGTAAACAGTTACAATCTGATGTGTGTTGCTATTGTTCTTACCCAGGGGAATCTTACGTAATGGGGATCCTGGGTAAGTGGAGGGGCTGCCAATAAGATAAATATTACCCCAGACTCCCAGTTAGCGGAGGCCCAGATCTCCTTGAGCCAACAGGTGTGTGCAGTACCCGTAGTCACTCTAGAGCGTAGGAAAGAGGGCTACATATGGAAAAAAGGAAGCTCAACACGTTATATATGTGTTGTTTTTTTTTGTTCTGTTGCTTTGTTGTATATGGTTATACAGTGATCCATGCATGATATTTCTGAAATATATAGAAGAATTCAATAGATACGATTCAGAACAAACTGGTTACAATCTAATTTCTGGAAGGAGCTTATGGGCAGACATGAGGAGGAACAAAGAATCCCCTAAGGTTGGTCACTAAAGGTGTGAACCCTTAGAGTAACAACATGAAATGTTACAGAAGTCAATTCCCCAATGAAGCGAAACTAAATCCTGAAACATCCTAAACGCCTCAAACCTGAGATGCATAAATCCATGAAACCCATCTAAATGTAGAAGAGTCTGAAACGCCAGAGGGACTGGGTAGGCAAGTGTATCTTCACCCCAGGCAAGGGGAATAAAGGAGGTGTAGTTATTCTAATGAATAAATCTCTACCTTACCAAAGAACATCTACAGGGGGAGGGAGGGGAGAGGCGCAGAAGGGCACAGAGTTAAATATTTACAATATTTATGAGCCTAACGAGTATGATGAGGCCTTTTTGCAAAATTTGACTGACAAGGTGCTGAATAAGAAAAATTTAATAGTAGGGGGAACTTTAATTTGGTGATCGACCCATACTTAGACAAGTTGCACCAGACACAAAGAACAGGGAAATTAACATCAGCTCAAAAAGGCCGAAGCAGTTTATGGATATTTTAGAATTAAAAAAAATGGTGGAGAATGTTTAACCCCACATCATGTTTGCAAACCCACATCACTTTTTCTAGGATAGATTACGTCTTCGTAACCACCAGATAGTGGGGAAGGTCACAGATCCCCAAAATTGAGGATATAATTATATCTGACCATGCTCCAATCTGGGTCCAATTTAGTTCACAAAGCACACGGACAGAATTAGGAGATTTCCATTTTATTTGTGTAACAATGAAGAATTTAAAGCTTTTCTCCTAAATAATTGGCTACACTTTGTATGTATCTATTATAGCTACAAATAAAAGAGCACACAGAGAGACAACTCTCCTAGTGCATACAGTTTATTCCAAAAAAGTAAAACAGGATAAAAATAGTGAACAGATGCACTCACATTTGTGCTTACTGCTGTAAACACATAAAACCCGATCAGCTATAACCTAAAACAAGTCGTGGACCTCTAGGATCAAGCCGTACACATTGTACTGCGTATCGGCGTCTCTCTCGGGTGCCTGCACGCTCTCCTCCAATCTCCTACACCTCAGCGCATCCCTTTAGATGATGTGACTTCCACAATGGCTGCCGGAGAATCCCTGGGCGAACCAGCGAATCAGTGCTGAACAGGAATTCCCCGGCGGCCATTTTAGAAGTGCAGGGCCATCCAGGATGATATAGCATAGAGACATTCAGAGACTTTGGTCTGTACTGCAGGTGTAAGGTCAGGGGTTGAATAGTTACTGTGTCATCAGCATAGAGGTAAAATTTGAACCCTAGAGATGTGATGAGGTCATCTACAGAGTGTGTAAGAGAAAAGAGAAGAGGTTCCATGACAGACCTCTGGGGTACCACCACAGAGAGATCGATAGAGGAGGAGGTGTTAGCAAATGAGACACTGAAAGTATGATGGGAGAGGTAAGAGGAAAGGAGCTTTGATACGGATACCAAGAGTATGAAAAATGTGGAAAAGAGGGTGGTCCAAAGTATCAAAGGCTGCAGAGAGGTCGAGCAATATGAGCAGAGTATAATGACCTTTGTCTTTGACATCATGGAGGTCATTACTTATTTTGGTGAGGGCTGTTTCTGTGGAGTGTGCAGTGCGGTATCCAGATTGTAGAGGATCTAGGAGAGAATAGGAGATGAGAAAATGGAGCAAATGAGAGAATACAAGGCATTCAAGGAGTTTATATACAAAATGCAGGAGGGAGACAGGACGATAGTTAGAGAGACAAGTAAGGTCAAGCTTGCTGTTTTTGAGTAATGGTATAACTGTTGCATGTTTGAAGAAGGAGGGAAAGGTGCCAGAGTAGAGGGAGGGGTTAAAAATATGTGTGAGCGTATCGATTAGAGTAGGAGCAAGAGGTTTGAGGCGCTGACATGGAATGGGGTCAAGATGGCAAATTGTAGAGAGAGAAGAGGAGATCAGCAGCGACACATCATCTGTGACAGTGGAAAAAGAGTTGAGGAGAGTTAGGAAGAGGTGTAGAATGTGATGAGAATACAAAGGGGATGTCTTGATGTATGGAATCTACCTTTGTCTTGAAATAGTCTGCAAAGTCCTGAGGTGAAAGGGAGGAAGAAAAACAGGTAATAGAGGGTGGTCTGAGTAGAGACAAAGACAGAGAATAGTTAGCGTGGGTTAGACTTGTGTGTGTTGATTAGTGAAGGAAAGTACAGTTGGTTTGTTTAGCCTGGGAGAGGGCAGAGTTAAAACAGGACAGGATACATTTGTAGTGAAGGAAGTCTGTGAGAGTGTGAGATTTCCTCCAGTGGCATTCAGTGGAATGAGTGCAGGAACGCAGCAGGCATATGTGGCAATTTAGCCAGGGTCTGGGGTTAGAAGGGCGAGAATGACAGAGAGAAAGCTGGGCATGTAGATCAAGAGAGAAGGATAGGGCAGAGTTGTAGTTCCTAACCAGGTTTTCAGAGACTAGAGCAGAGAGAGGAGAGGGAAGAGCGCAAAGTGGAATCAAATGTTGGTATGTTAATGGGGCGCAGGTCTCTGCAGAAATTAGGGTTAGATGGAGGTGGAGAAGGGGAGAAGTGAGAGAAGATGAGATGATGGTCAGAGGAAAGGGGGAAATGGAGAAATTAGAGAGAAAAGTTTTTTGTGAAAAGCAGGTCTAGGAAGTTGCCATCCTTGTTTGTGCTGGCTGCAGTCATTTGTGAAGGCCAAAAGAAGTTAGAGAGACAGTGGGAAGCCTGCGGGAGATAGATGTCATCAGTATGGCAGTTAAAGTCCCCAAGGAGAAGAATATGGGAGTCTGAGGAGAGAAAAAAGGAGAGCCAGGATTCAAAGGGGGAGAGAAAGACAGAAGGGGGTGAGTAGAGGTAGGTGGGTGATAGATGACCGCCATGTGGACAGGGAGAGGAGAAAAAAGCTGGACAGTGTGAGCCTCAAAGGAGGGAAAATAAAAAGAGGGAGGAATAGGAAGGGTTTGGTAAAGGCAGATAGAGGAGCCCCACGCCTCCACCCCTGCCATTAGGGAGTGGAGGGTGGAAGAAAGAAAAGCCACCATAAGAGAGGGATGCTTCCAGTGCAGAGTCAGACTGAGTGAGTCAGGTCTCAGTTATAGCAAAGAGGATCAGAGAGTGAGAGAGAAAGAAGTTGTGCACAGAGAGGAACTTGTTGGAAAGGGAGCGGGCATTCCAAAGGACCCAGGAGAAAGGTAGAGAGGGAGGTTGATGGAGGATGGGTATGAGGTTAGAGGGGTTTTACACCAGGAGCAGTAGAAGTTGTATGTGGGAGGCGAAGACAAGAGCATGTAGAAATAAGGCAGTGACCAGGATTTGGGAGAAATATCCCCAGAACAAGGAGGAGAAGCATGGCGAGAAAGAGGATGAGTGGGGAGGATTTATAAGGGTGTGTTTTAGCGCAGAGGGTATAGCTGTGTAGTGTCCGGGCCGCCAACAGGGGGACAGCGGGGACTACTGTCCCAGGCTCAGCCAGTCACGGGGCCCGGCCCCCTGGCCAGCAACCCTACAGTTTCCTATGTGCAGACAAGAAGGGCCCTCTCCTTTTCTGGTGGCCGCCCCATCTGTTCCTCCCCTCTCTCCTTTCGTGCAGGACTGGAAAGTCCTCCCCTTTGCTCTGCACCGCCCAACTGTCCCTCCCTTCCTTAGGCTCCGCAGGCCTACAGGGCCCTTCAGTGTGCTGGCCAGGTTGTTCCAGCAGGCCCATCCAAGGGCCCCAGGTAAGCCCACATGCCACATGCCTAAGACTTGCTAATACAACCCTCCCACACCCCTTGCCCACCCAAGGTGTGTGTGTATTTGGGGAAGGGGGCTCATTGTATGTGTATTTGGGAAGGGGGACTTATTTTGTGTGTATTTGGGGAGGGGGGCCTATTGTGTGTGTGTGTGTATTTGGGGAGAGGCTTATTGTGTGTGTGTGGGGGTGTGTGTGGGGGGTGTGGGTGTGTGTGTGTGTGTGTGTGTGTGTGTGTGTGTGTGTCAGAGTTTTCCTAGACTTCCTGCTCCCAGTCACAGTTCCTTACTCTGTCCACCGGGTGTGCTGCTGTTTTCGGTCTGCTCTGGGGTTCCTCTGTCTGTCTGTATCCTTGTTGCTCCTGTCCTCTGTCCTTATAGTTTCCTGTATCTTGTTCCTCCCTTGCCTTTGTTTTGTGTCCAGATTCCTTTGCCCATGCTTCTGCTTCTGTCCCTGATCTGTTTATGTTCCTGTTTTGTGTCCTGTTCATATGAAAGGCCCTTGCTATTGAACTAGATTGCCCCAGTCTGTTTTCCTGCTAGCAAGTCCCAGTCCTGTCCCTGCTCCCTAGTCTCAGTTCCAGCTCCTCTGCCCTGCTCCGGCCTTCCTGTTGCCGACCCCCGACGAACCTTGCTTGCTGCCTGCCACCGAACCCTTCCTGTGCCCCTGACGATCCTGCTTGCCGCCTGCCACCGACCTCAGCCTGTGACCCCAACAATCCATGCTCCCTGCCACTGAGTTCCTACCCACTCCAGGAGTCCCCCCGTGGCAGAAAACAAAGGTCACTTTTGGACCTCGCTGGAACAGATCCATCACCTGCCTGCTTCAGCAGACCCCTTCTGCTCGCATTGGGGTGAAGATAAGTACTTGTTTATAGGTGTTTCAAAATCTCATTTGGTATCCTGAAGGTTTTTTAATGCCGCAAAGGGTCCTGCAGGTTTTTTGTGCCATTTTCCCCCTGAGAAGAATTCCCTTAAAAAAAAAAAAAAAAACTTTCCCTGCAGTACCTGTTATCGCTACTTCAGACTCAGACTTTCTTTCCCTAGACAAGCCTTGTCTCTTTCTCTGCTTACCCTGGTTGGACCACTGCTGTTCTACAGGGTTCCATTTCAAAAGACAAAAGTACTCCCATAGTTTTGTTGCTTACGCTGTGATTTTCCTGCAATCTGTAATTCTTCCAATGATTGGTTCTAAGGTGTCAGATCTAACGGCAAGTTTCCCTGCAGTTTGTTTCCTGCAATCTGTGATATTCCTATGCCTAATTCTAAAGTTTCAGATATAACTGTAAGTTTTTGTCTATGGTTTCCCCTGCAATTTATGATATTTCTATCACTTATGCTAAGTTCTCAAATCTAAAAGTTAGCTCTCTTATAGTTTTGTCTCCCTGTTTATGTCTTTTTCTGTTGTTCATTCCTATGTTTTGCATTAAAGACACATTTACTCTTTACTGGTTTCTTGGGAAGTTTGGTTCCCGATGTCTGAATCTATGGCTCCCACTTTGAAAACAGTCTTGAGCAATAAATGTGAACACAGGACCACTGATTCTTCAGAGTTTCGCAAGGCAAAGAGAAAGAAGAGTGACTGTTCAATTATAGTGGGAACTACAGAAGGAATTAAAGATGACCCTTTAACCTCAGGAAAGCCTGCATTAGATGAAAATAGAGATATGCTGCAACCTAAGGCAACTCACAGAATCATCCCAGGAATAGTGGGGGAAAAAAAGGATGCCTTTAACCAAGGTAAAGATGCCTTAACTCAGGCAATTCAATCTGCATGGAATGAGATTGATTGCCTCTATGGACTACTTGATAAAGAGCAAGAGGCCAAGGCTGCATTACAAAAATGTCTGTCCTCAGCAATGGCTAAGTGTGTACTCCAGGAGAAATAAAAGGATCAGTTGGAGAGTGACGGGTGATCTTGTCAAGTAAGCTGGAGAAGGCATACGCTGATTCTGCCCAGGACAGGAGTTTCATTGATCAAGTAGGCACAGCGCTGTAAACCTCTCAGAAGAAAGTTCACAAGCTTAGTACAGAGCTGGAAGCCTCTAAGGAGAGGAGTTGCCACTTCAACACAGAACTATGTTCAATGAGAGAGAACTTCGAAGGGTTAAATAGTGGTTTTGAAACTGTAACCCAAGAGTGCAAGAATCTCTATGTCCGAGTCAGTGAAGGAGATAAAAGTCTCCATGAATTAGGAAAGGAGAAGAAACAATTGGCCCAGGAAAAGTTATATGTACAGGCAGCACTGCAGAATGCAGAGAGAGCGCTGCAAGAAGAACGTGTCTCCCTGGAGCAGCGCACACAAGCAGAAAACATGATGCAGGGCCAGCTGCAAGAACTCTGTGCAAGTCTGCAGGACGCCAAGGAAAAACAGATGAATGCTGAGGAGAAGCAGCAAGTTCTGCAGGAAGAAAGTATCCAGGCTGCTAACAAAGTAAAAATGCTGCAAGAGCATTTGAGTACCCAGTGTGTCCCCAGAGAGCAGCATAAAGAGCTGAAGGTCACACTGAGCATAACCAGAGCCTCACTGGAGAAGGAGCTTAGAGAGTAGGTAACTCTGTATGAAAGGGAGCACGAGGCGGTCCAGAAACTGAAGCAAGAGCTAGAGGAGCAGAGACACTGCTCCATCCCCAACAGTTAGTACACCCAGGAGAAAGAAACCTGGAAAAGGCAAGCTGCTGGTACCCTAACGAAGGAATTGGCAGAGCTCCAAAATGTAATGGAGGCGTGGAAGCAAGCTCAGAGCGAGCACAGTGAAGAAATGAAGGCCCTGAGAGGAGAATTGCAGGATGCACTCAGAAACATGGGCCTCTCGCTGACGAGTGGAACTTGCAGCAAAGGCTTGAAGTGGAAGAGCTAAAGCTGGCAGCTGAACACACATCCCAGCAACTCACAGCGCTGCAAGCACAGATCGCTGAGCTCAAGATACAGCTTGCCAAAAAGGAAGAGAATGAGGAGTTGTCCGTCCGTCTAGTGGCCGGCCTGGCACTGCGCTATGAGGTCAAAATGGCTGATGCCTGCAAATTGCTGGACCACACAGCCCGTGAGAAGGTCCGGCTGCAGCAGGAGCTGGACAAGGTCCGGGAGGAAAACCGGCAGCTGCAGGTCAGAAGTAAAGTAAAGGAAACAGATTTAAGCCTTGCTCTGAGTCAGCTTGGAGATGTGGAATCGTGACTCAATTCCAAAGAAGCTGAACTGCCAACTGCATTGAGTGGGGAAAGAAATGCAGAAGGACAGCTTCAAGAGCTGAAAACTCAAATAGTTGGTCTTAAATGCTCTTTAAATGATACCACAAAACAGCACAAGACTAGGACAGTAGAAACGGATTCTGGACATCAGACAGAATTCAAAAGCAAGCTAAAAGAGGCTTTGCAAGACCTGAGCAAGGGTTACAAGGAATAGACATTTAGTGCTAAATTGGAGTCTGAAAAGATGAAGTTGGAGAAAGAGATACGTTGGTCACAAAAGGATACCACGGAAAGTGAACTCAATGCACTCACTGATTGTTATGAAGAGCTCGATGGACCGATTGCTGGTTCCTTTGCCGCCACTGTGGGAACTAGTACTTTGCCCATCAAACCAACAGAGGTGGGTCCCCCCCGAGTCTGCCTTTGACCAATGTCACATACCTTATCTTCTTTGACCAAGGTCTCCCTGAAGAGCCAGGAGGATCGTCTGGAGAAAGCTCCTCAGAGGGGGGAGTAGTGTCAGAGTCTTCCTAGACATCCTGCTCCCAGCCACAGTTTCTTTCTCTGTGCACCGGGTGTGCTGCTGTTTTTGGTCTGCTCTGGGGTTCCTCTGTCTGCCTGTCTCCTTGTTGCCCCTGTCCTCTGTCCTTATAGTTTCCTGTTCCTCCCTTGCCTTTGTTTTGTGTCCAGACTCCCTTGCCCATACTTCTGCTTCGTCCCTGATCTGTTTATGTTCTTGTTTTGAGTCCTGTTCATATGAAAGGCCCTTGTTATTGAACTAGATTGCCCCAGTCTTTTTTCCTGCTAGCAAGTCCCAGTCCTGTTCCTGCTCCCTAGTCTCAGTTCCTGCTCCCCTGCCCTGGTCCTGCCTTCCTGTTGCCGACCCCTATCTGGCCCCCGACTATCCATGCTTGCTGCCTGCAACCGAACCCTGCCTGTGACCCGACGATCCTGCTTGCTGCCTGGCACCGACTTCAGACGTGACCCCAACAATCCACGTATCCTGCTGTTCCGGCCACCGAGGTCCTACCCACTCCAGGAGCCCCCCTGTCAGTGTGTGAGTGTGTGTGTGTGTGTGTACTTATTTAGGGAGGGAACTTATTGTATTTGGGTAGGGGGGCTTAGTGTGTGTGTGTGTGTGTATTTGGGGACAGGAGGTTATTGAGTAGAGAGTGGGAGAGAAATACAGGAGGGGGAGTTTGAGAGAGGGTTGTAAAAAGGAACGGTAAGAGGGTGTAAGAGAGGAATAGGGATAATGAGAGACAGAGGGGGGAAGGAAAGGCTGATGGAGGAGGTGAGAGAGCGAGGTGGTGCGTGAGAAGAGGGGCATGTAAGAGAAAACAAGGGGCAGGGGGTTCTCGCAAGGCCGCCGGCAGATGAGTGGGGGGTCCCGTGGAAACATAGTCCTGGACCCCGGAAAAACTGTCTGCGGCCCTGTGTAGTGTCATAAGGCGTATATAGGAAAGGAGTTTATGTGAACGTAGAAGTGGAGAAGGAAGGAGAGATGGAGATCTATGAATGGAGTAAGAGACATAATGAGGCTGGTAGAAAGAAATGTGTAATTTGAAAAGTAGTGAGGTCAGAGCAAATATAAATAGTAGATGAGGCATGGTAGTGGCAATAGCTATAGTTTAGTGTTGAGAGGTGAGTGAGGACTGGGCAGTGAAAATTAAGTTACGATGAAGATAAAGTGGAAGTTGTGAGAAATGCAATATATGAGTGGTGGAGTTCTAGAGTGAAGTGTGCTGTGTCTCTTTCAGTCTTTGAGAGAAAATGCCCAGCACAGTTCAAATTCAGTATCCAAGGCCAATATGTGTTCTGTTGTCCACTGGTTCCACTCCTGTTGAACTCCCTGTTAAACTCTGCCACTTTAAAGATGAGCTTCTTTACATGTAGACTGCTGCCCCCTAGTCTGTCCCTAGCTATATAGGTCTAAGAAGTCACCTGACTCAATTAAGTTCTGCCCAGACACAGCTCAATTAGCACATGAGGCACGTGAGACAAATGTTATTTGTAATCATGTGAAAAAGAGACTGCTGGGCCTCTCCCAGGGCTCAAACCACCAATACCCAACCTATATAAAGTAATCAAGTCATAGATTGTTCGTGAAGGCACAGATAGCCACAGTAGAATACATTTTGCAGATAGAAGTTCAATAAATCTTGATGGTAATCACAGATGGCACTGTGTCCCAATAATCAAGTGAACAAACAGCAGAGTAGAAAATTCAGTATAAACAAGCAGAAAACTTGGCATTGATTGAAGTACTCACTGTCTGTAAGAGAACATTGAGGTACACGGTCCCCCCAATTGACAGGTGCTGCTGAGTGTACAATCCAACAGCAAGTTGTTTGTATTTTTGCAAGTACATCCGGGTATTAAAGGATTCAGAAGCATTATATGATTTGAGCTTAAATGATAAACTAGAAACCCCTAGTTGGGAAGTGGTCTGGCGATGACGAAAAAGGGTTGACCGGGGGAGGTCCTTCAACCAACCCCGGACCCCATACATAAAGTCCCGCACCAATAAAAACCAATTCACCTGGGGAAGCTCCAATGTAGTAGTAAAAAATGATAAATATCACTTACAGGTCTTGAATCCATCCGGAGTGGCGTGCTCCTAGCTGTATAATAGAACAGATGAACACCTCCCACCGAAGGGAGAAACAGCGGGCACTGCTGCGCAAAAATGTGAAAGGCTGGACTGTGCTGAGTGAAAAAAAATCCTTTATAAATCATAAACAAAAATGGATAAAAGAGGGGAACAGACCCCACCGCAGCTCTGGGGGGGTCTGTTCCCCTCTTTTATCCTTTTGTTTATGATTTAAAGGATTTTTTTCACTCAGCACAGTCCAGCCTTTCACATTTTTGCGCAGCAGTGCCCGCTGTTTCTCCCTTCGGTGGGAGGTGTTCATCTACTCACTGTCTGTGGCTAATCAGGGCTCTCATGTAGCGTGCATCTCCATTCATTATGCATATTCTTACGCGTTTCGCGCTCTTGATAAAGCGCTGGAAGAGCGCGAAACGCGTAAGAGGGAAACCTCACCTGCTCCTGTGTATGTTGCTGTGTTTTCTACATGAATAAACCTCACCTTTAATAGCTCACACTTTGCCTGGTCCCAGCTTTTTGACCTGCTGTGCTTTCCTGGTTCCTTACCTACGTGGACATCTTGGAACTTCCCTGGTTATTTGTAATTAGACAGTTCTCCTACCAAGGTATTAGCAATTGAAATGACTAAAATATGCACACAAATAGGAGAAAGAAGGAAACCGATCTAGAATTTGCCAAAACTAGTAAAGAATTAAACAGACTGTTCTGTGAATTAAAACTAAGACCTACTGCAGAAAATAGGGAGAGGTATATGAAATCCAAAGACATGCAAAATATGGCTCCATAGAAAGGGAGCAAAGAAAATTAAGGTTAGGGCAGGGGGCGCACGGACGGACGTGTGATGTCAGTCTGCATGACACTGCGGCATTTGATGCCGCGTTGCCATGGCGACGCGTCACAGAAACGCGTCTGAACCCCAGTAAGTGAGTTGCAGAGGCCTCACGCGATTACCCAACATTTAATTTAAATGACTCGGGGAAGAGGCGGGGCCTCTGCAACTGCCCAAACCCCCCCAAAAAAAATTCTCGAGCCCCCCACTTTGCACACCGCTGGTTTAGGGAACCACATTTTTATAAATTCGAAAATAAAGCAGGAAGATTATTGGGAAATCTGGATAGGAAACCTATGAAACACAGACCATACATTATAAGAATTAGGAAGACCTCGGGAGAAGACCCTAAGGAAATAAATATGGGTTTCCAAGATTTTTACCAAACACTATATATATAGCAAAAGCAATAAGAATGAAATAGCTCAAAATAACTTTTTGGGAAAAATTAAGCTATCAAAGGTAACTAGAGAAGAGCAGCAGATGTTAAAGCATGAAAACATGAAAAATCCTATAGTAAATGTTTTTTTAATATATATTTTAATAAATCAGTTCTGTAGTATGAGATAACACAGAGTATTTTCTTTAAACTCCTAATGCCATTTCTAATTGTACTGATCATTCTTTGGTTGCTACACCCATTTAGAAAGTCATATCCACATCTTATTTTGAAATGGGCTCTCACACAAACGGTTTTTGAGCTCTGTCCTTTGGCAACAAAGTATCACACTCAGTTCCAAACAGCAATGTCTATTGCTCTGGAAGCTGTAACAATAATGTGTTACACCTAGCAATATAATGTTACATATCAGCTGCAGCATTTCACAGACTGATGCACAAAGTTAGAAGGCGGCCATTATGTTAGACACAATCAGGATTTTGACAGATTTATAACAGGAGTACCAAATGATTGCCAATTTAGGTAAGAATGTACATTGTTACGTGATTTACATATTCAGATAAGAAAAAAGAGGGAATGTAGTATTGCTGCTTTAAATGCATCAATCACAAGTTAGGAAATAGGGCATTATATTAAAACCATCAAAAAAACAGATTAATTTACAGGCAAGTTTTATAAAATCCTTAGTTTAGAGGTTGGAACACCATTAAAATAAATGTTTCATGAGATTTTAAGGAAGGAGGAAAGCATTAAAATGGGTAAAACTGAAAAATGCAAATACAAGCAGATTTCATCTATCCCCTCGCCCCTAACCCGAGCTCACCCCAGCACATAAATCAAAGGTCTTTAAAAGATGGGACGAAATAGGGCTATCCTCCATTGGAGATATGCAAAAGGGAGGTAGGATAAAGTCGTTCCCTGAAATAAGAGAAGAATATGGTATCCCAGATATACAAATACTCCAGTATATGCAGCTTAGACACTATGTATCGTCGCTACATCCAAGAGAAACTTGGATTAGACCCCTCACTACCTTTGAGAGCCTATATCAGCGGGGTAAATATCACAAAGGAACGATTGCTCAATTTTACCAGGTCCTAATAAGTCAGTACAGGGGGCAAACAAGTAAAAATATCTCAGACTGGGGGACTTGGATAACCCTATAGCAGACGAAGACTGGGAGGAAATTTACGAAAGAATAGCTAGAGCCTCCCGATGCTCAGCGGTCAGGGAAACAAACCTGAGAATTCTCCACAGGTGGTACTATACACCTGCGCGCCTTCACTCTTTTTTCCCAATAACCTCCCCTATGTGCTGGCGAAACTGTGGACAATAGGGCACATTTAAACATATATGGTGGTCATGCCCCAAGATTATTCTCTTCTGGAGGAGGATCAGAAGACTCATAAAAGGGGTGTTAGGGTTGGATCTGACCTGGGACATGGAAACTGTGCTCCTATTAAAACCTATAGAGGGCCTAGATAGGAAAGTAGACCATTTGGCAATACAGATCCTATCGGCAGCTAAGGCAATGATAGCAAAACACTGGAAACAGAATGACTCCCCACCTATCACAACAGTACTGTAATACACAAAATAAACCATGTCATGACTAGGGAAAGGCTAATTAGTTTAATTCCCGACAGATTCAACAGTTTTTTGACAACTTGGGACCCGTGGGCAACATATATATGGCAAAATCCGAACTTGACTTAGATTACGTGCCTTGAGATGACTATTATCTATACTAACTAAATTACCTAAACTGTATGTATACCTGTGATAAAGGAAGTGTGCGTTTATATAAGTGACTGTCTGCTCCCTGCATGGAGACCGCTGTGGATGTTCCCTTATTCCCTCCACACCTACCCTCCCCTCTTTAGTTTCTGTACCCCCCTTTCCCTCTCCCTTCCCCTTCCCTTGAAAAATAATAAAACACAAGTTGAAAAAAAATAAAAAATGGGTAAAACTGTTTTTTTTCTATAAGCCCCAGAATCCTATAGACTAATTACCCTAATGGGATTTTTTCAGGAATTAAGGTAAATGCATCTAAAACAGAAATGTTACTATTGACATAGAAATAATGTGGCGTGAGGGGTTGAATGCCCATTCAAGATTATGAGAAAGCCACTTAAATACTTGAGAGTATATATTGATCCGGAGATATAGCAGATATACAGGAATAATTTTAGTACAATTATTTCAAAGGTAACAGAAGAGCTAGAAAACGGACAAAATCTATCATTAAACCTTGCAGGCAGGTGCCAGCTGTTTAACATGATTAGCTTTGCCAGACTGATATACCCCATGCAGATGTTGCCAATCGTATTGAAACACTCGGATGTTAAAATATTGAACAAGGCAATCAGTATATTTATTTGGAGAAAAGGCAGAATAAGAATTACTATAAAAAAAATGACACTTAATAATGAAACTGGGAGGGCTAAAACATACCGGACATAATGAAATATCACTTGGTCTGTATAGTGAGACACATAGGGGACTGGATTAAGGGCAGTGGATATTCACAGTTGAGTGCAAATAGCCGCACGGCTATTCAGAGTTGAGTGCAAATAGCCGCACAGCTATTCACAGTTGAGTGCAAATAGCCGCACGGCTATTCACAGTTGAGTGCAAATAGCCGCACGGCTATTCGCACTCAGTAGAAAATAAAATGGAAAAAAATAAACATCCCAGCCAGGAATCGAACCCTGGTCCACTGTGCTAATGGCTTGGAGCATAACCACTGAGCTATAAGACTTTCTGATGCTTTTTCAGTGAATAAAGGCATAGAAACCTACTGACATTACAGTGTTCATAGCAGCTCGGCTATTCGCACTCAGTTAAGTTGAGTGCAAATAGCCATGCGGCTATTCGCACTCAGTAGGAAATAAAATGGAAAAAAATAAACATCCCAGCCAGGAATCGAACCCTGGTCCACTGTGCTAATGGCCCAGGGGGGGGGGGGGGTGCGGCTTGAGGGTGCTTGTGGGTGGTGGCGGAACCCTGGCCGAGGCCTTATGTGTCAGGCCAGGGTGAGCATCGTGGCTTGAGACGCTTGCAAAGCAAGCAAAATTGAATTTGCCGCCTCCAAGCGCGTCACGTAAGCGGTTCACCTAATGAGGGCGAACCAGCTCAGTGCCATTGTGGCCGCGCCCCCAGTGCACATAGCCACAAATTGCACGGCCGAGCAGGGCTTAGTCCATAGAGACTGAAGCCGTGTGGAGGCGCGCTGAGGCTGAGGGAAAGCAGGTGCTTTCCCTGGCCTTAGAGCGCGCGCCGTCCGTGGGCGTGTCTGGGGCGTGGGCCAGTGACGTCACTGAGCTGGTTTGCCCTCATTGGGCGAACCGCTCACGTGATCGGCCCTGCACTACGGCAAGCTAAGAAACTAAAGATTTCTTAAGACATGCTTCCGCTGGCGTGCGGAAGCGTGCGCTAGCCCCTGCTAAAGCCGCTCTCATTGCGGCTGCAGGGGCTCAGTGCAGAGCAGCAGCGCGCCTCAGCACGGGTCAGCGCCTAAGCGATGACCATGCCCGAGGCCTAACGACTCGGGCATGGTGCCTCGGGCCGCGCTCCTGCTCTGCCTCACCTGCAGAAGCTGGTGCATTTTTGTGGCCTGACAGCTGAGGCAGCGAGCGCGCTTTGAGGGCGGGGCAAAGGTGTGGCGGAGGTGGGGCGGGAGGCGGGGCTAGTCCCTCATCCCCATTGGATGTTTGCTGTCACGTGACCACTCCTCTGCTCCCCTCAGCGCGTATATTTAAACTTGCCTGTCGCCTGCATTTCCACACGCCTCCGCACGCATGCGGAAGCGGCTCCTAAGGCTGCGGTCCCACTAACTATTACAGCGCACGCCTGTGCGATCAAGCCTCGCCCACCCAGTTCCTCCGGTCCCAGTCCCTACCTTGTTGCGCACCTTTCCCCAGCGGTGCGCGACAGGTTTTCAGGCAGGCAGGGGAGTTTGAGATTGGCATTTGTGACGGAGGCGTGGTCACGCCCCCGCCGGCGGTTCAGCCAATGAGGGCGAACCAGCCGCAGGACGTCATGGCCACGCCCCCGGAAACCTACCGCCACACCCCCTCCCGTCACAAACTTTCTCTCTCCCCTCAGACCGCAGATCGCGGACTAGCGCTGTGCATGCGCCGCCCTCCCACCGGGCGCGTGCCACAGTGCAGCCTAAAGCCGCACTGATTACAGTTACAGGGGGATATAGAATGTCAATAGGGGAGTGTTCTGTCTTTTTTTTTTTTTCCATTTTATTTCTTACTGAGTGCGAATAGCCGTGCAGCTATGAACACTGTAATGTCAGTAGGTTTCTATGCCTTTATTCACTAGAAAGCATCAGAAAGTCTTATAGCTCAGTGGTTATACTCCAGGCCATTAGCAGAGTGGACCAGGGATCGATTCCTGGCTGGGATGTTTATTTTTTTCCATTTTATTTTCTTCTGAGTGCAAATAGCCGTGCGGCTATTTGCACTCAACTGTGAATAGCCGTGCGGCTATTTGCACTCAACTCTGAATATCCACTGCCTGGATTAAGGGGCACGGCCAATACACTTGTCTGGAATTAGAGGAGCATACGGTGATCCCTTGGAGTCTGCAGGGGATGCTGCAAGTGACCTGGGCAGAGGTACCTACAGTATAGTGACTAAAGAGAACCCCTTGATAAGATATGAAAATAAGGCGGGCATGGAAAATATTGAGGAGACAGTTTTGAGTATCCTGCACATGATCAAAATGTATACCAAATCAAAGGGGAGTTAAAGTTCCTGCCGGGTGCAGAGGAGGCCTTTTTCCAGAAATGAAAGACCAAATGGCATAAAAAGTCTTGGTTAGATAGTAGATAGAGAACAGTAGCAGTAACTTAGCTTCAGTGACCTGTCGGCTGGAGCATAGAGGAGGAGCACAGAGGAGGAGCACAGAGACCTGCAGAGCAGCAGCCAGGGAGAGCTCTGAAGTGCCATCTACTGTCTAGTATGTATATTACACATACACACATACATACATACATACATACATACATACATACATACATACATACATACATACAGTACATAGTTCAGTTATTCAGTGCACCAATCAGCAGGGCCGTCAGGGGTCCCAGGACTAGAGTTTAGGGGGCCCTTGTGTCGGCAGTCCTGCGAGCCCCCACCGTTCACACCCTCGTGAGCCACCTCCTCTATTTTCCCCTCTCCACGTGTACTTCTCTCTCCCCCATCCCCCCACCTCATTCTTCCACTATTCTTCCGCTATCACTTAATTACCCCCCTTTCATTCAATCCTGCTCCCTCAATCTCCCCCACCATAATTACCCCCACTCCCATGCACAAAATGCAACACACACCCTTGTACCTGACATCACCCCCCCCCCCCCCCCCCAACCCCCCCTTGTACCTCACATCACCTCGTCCGCTGCACATCACACTCGCGCTTTATGTGCAGTGCCTACAAGCCGCCGAACGTCCGGCGCGGGGCCTGGACGGGAGGCCGCTACAACAGCAGAGAGAGGCACCCGCTGCAGCAGGGGAGGAACTATGGTGCCCGGCAACCGGACAAGTAGCGGCACCGGGACAGCTGGGCCCAGCCAGAGGTCAGGTCCAACTGTCAGTGCTGCCCGGGTCCCCTCACAGCCTCTGGGCCCGGGACAACTGCCCCGGCTCTCCCCCTCTGTCAGCGGCACTGCCAACCAGCAAAGAATTTGGTTCACAAGACTCCCAACAAATTAGAGCTGAAGAAAAATCAGTCCAAATGGACAGCCAGCGTTAATGTGTTTATCTTCGTGTGCTTAGATTCATTGCTAAGCACTGAGCAGATAACTGTACTCTCCACGTCCCAGGGAGCTCCTGTGCACTGCATTTAATATTAATTGTCCTTTTTAATGCCAGCAGATGTAAACTTACTTCCTGCATTTTTGTTTTACTTTCACGGCACTATCTCAAACAGGCTTGCCATATGTGTATATACTGTAGTTTCTTGATCTCATGGATGGCTATTGAGGGAAGTGTATCCGTGGAGTGTTTATAAATACTAACTTGAACTTAACTTCTCTTTACCATACAGTAAACAACTACTTAAAGCTGCAGTTCAGTCAATATCCTGCATGTGTGGGTTTTTTTAATACATCAGTTCTGTAGTAAGAAAAAATACTTTTAGCATTTTCTGTTTTAAAAAAAACAACTTTGAAAGACCAATTTTCTTGTATTCTATTTTAACAAGCATGCTTGTTCCTATAGCAACGATTTACATTCCCCATATTTAAAGATGTCGCCAAACTTTGCCGATCAATAGACGAGGAACGAATTGACCAGCAGCTATGCAGTTCTTTAGGTAATTAGAGATTGCCCACATGAAACTATTGAAGTGAAAAAAAAAAAAAAAAGACTGAACTGCAGCTTTAAGAATACTAGCACTAAGGTATTACAGCATGCAGGTAATAATATGATCTATGGCCAGATAGCTACAAACCTTCATATAGGATTCTGATGCATGCATCTGACTATATGAATTATGGCAAGACAGTATTTATATCAGTTTATTTGCAGACCTCGTATCATTGATTGCTTGTAGTAGATTTAACAAGCTGTACAGGGGAGGCTGCATCCCCATACAGCAACTCACAGTCCTCAGCTATTTTTTACTTCACAGTTAGGTTAGACTGCAATGTTTCATATTAGTTCGTGCTAAAGTTTATAGGGCACTAGTCCCAATGATCAGGGCTCAGTAACAAATAGACTTGTTGGAATAAAAAATAGTATTCACTAGTGTTGGGGGATGATCAATCAATGAAAACTGCGTGAGACTCAAGCAAAGCCTGTATAAATAAAGTAGGTCTGTATACAAGTCTCTATGACAAGCTGACTGTCCTCTATATATACCATAATGGGCACATCAGCTAAATCAATGAAACAAACAGTATCCACAGCTTGAACATGATTGAATATAAAACACAGGCAGAGTACTCACAAATGCAGCAATGCAATCCCCTTTGTATGCGTGGGTCACACCAGAAGCAGGAAGAAAGGCGGTCCGTGGGGTCCAGAAGCGGAGGACAGCTGCGGTGAAGAAAACGGGGGCTACAAACCAGCAGGAACATTAAAAACCTTTATTGTGTGATGGTGGGGGGTCAGAACAACTCTGACGCGTTTCGGGACAAGTCCCTTTGTCAAAGAGTTAGTTCGTGTCTGCCCGAGGTGTCTCATATGTACCCGTTGTCCCGCCCCCAACTGTGACGTCACTGAGTAGAAATTTGGCACGAAAAACTCCGCGATCAATGGGATTGGTTAGTACCATCAGCCAGTAGTATCCCCGGCTAGTAGTGCGTCTCACAAGTCGGTAATGATTGCGGGAGAATGGGAAACAAATGAACAAGTAAGGGAAACATACAGTACATAATGCGGAGAAGTGACATAATAAAAACAAAGACAAAATGACAGCAATATTATGCTGAAGTAAAAGTTAAAAACACGAGCAAAATGCATAACATTACAATGGAAGAAACATATGTGTCTAAAAGGATATTTAAAGTATCATAATTTCAGTTCTAGTTGGACAGATTGAGATATATTGTAAGATACATTTAGTATAGCCAGTAAGCTTAGATAGTATATTAGCGCATATCTAAATAAAATAGGTGGCACAAATCACTTAATAATGCTGATCAACATTCTCTAATGATAACATGATTAATTAGTGAGGGAATACAAGTATCAATAGAATATTCTCTCACAATGCACTAGAATGTTGTTTTTTGGTCCAAGACAAATGGCATGATAGCTAGAGAGTGTTAAAAATATAGATCAAAAATAATAATAACTGAAAGTTTATAGAGGCCTTAAAGCTAAGTCAAAACTAAGTCAAAACCAAACCATAATGATTCACATTGAATTTGTGTAAGACATGACTTAAATAGACATAATGCTGAAGACAAAACTCAAGCTATTAGAAAATATTAGGAAATATAGAAAATTATAAACATGTTTAGAAATAATAAAAAATTATGAAAAATGCTTCAACTCCCAGTCTAGATTCATGCCCCTGGGTACCAAAGTCCCAAGGGCATAGATCCAATACATCTCCCTCTGATTTAAAAGAGATTCTCTGTCACCCCCTCTAGTATTCAAAGATATATGCTCAATGGCACTAAAGGTAAGATTTTGTAATGCACCAGATGGACAGTGCATAAAATGGCGGGCTACCGGGAATCTCTCATCTTTGTTCTTAATGCTCCTTACATGTTCACCAATTCTTTCTCTGAGCATGCGTATGGTTCTGCCCACATAGCCACTGCCACATGAGCATCTCAATAAATATACAATAAACTTTGTATTGCATGTCATGAATGATCGTAGTTTGTGTTTTTGTTTGGTATGAATATCTGTTATATACTTAATGGGCAATGCATATCTGCATATTCTACAACTGCCACAGCTATAGAAGCCTTTGGGAATATTGGATCCAGAGTCTTTCTTGAAACTAAACAGACTAGGGGAGATTTTATTGCCTATTGTCTTGGCCCATCTAAACACTATTTTAGGATGACTACTTGTACATTTATCCAAATTTCTGTCCAGCTTGAGTATATCCCAATTGAAAAGAAAATATATCAAAAGTGGCGCTCACACATTATATCTATATATAAACAAGTGTACAAAATAGTAATAAAATGATACTAATACAAACGTATATGGATGCTGCTTAACCCAGTGGGGGGTCGTTCTCTCGATCCCGTGGACATAAAGGGGTGAAGATCATCGGGAAGCGCAAAACCATGTAAAACAGTAGAAATTTTCTGATGGTGCAATATTGTGGTAATATTGTGAATAAATATTCAAGGTGCAGTGTGCTAGGTACTCACAAGTGTATGGTGAGTGGTGTTCCCATAAAGGTATCTTTTAAGGGACAGCCCGTCTGACCAGATTGTAGGTGGGTCTGAATGAATTTATAAGTGCTGAAGACCTTAGGTAAATAACACAGAAACTGACATAGTGCAGACTGTATAAAATTCTATTAAAAAGGTAAGTGATAATACAATGCACTCACAATGTGTTAAAACAAAACAAGCGTTTAGATCACACAGATCGGATCTTTGCGCA
This sequence comes from Ascaphus truei, assembly GCA_036426205.1. Lineage (NCBI taxonomy): Eukaryota > Metazoa > Chordata > Amphibia > Anura > Ascaphidae > Ascaphus > Ascaphus truei. Next base: position 207,121,329 of record CM071567.1, read on the forward strand.
ATGAAGCTGTCTCAGTCCCCCCTCCGCCTCGGCGTGCGTGTCACTGGTGCGTCTCACCCAAACCGGAAACCGGAAGTGACGTCATCTGCTCTGGGGGACTCCGATCCTGTAGTGATCCTCACTCATCAGCATCACTCTACGCGTTTCTCCGTATTGCGGTTTCATCAGGAGTGTAGTCTGACAAGTGCTGAGAGGCTATTTATACGCTACGCTAGAGTTCCATTGGCTATACATTAAGTATGCTAATTTCATGGTAATCTGATTGCGTGGTAATAAAAGACTTAATTGTTCACATAAGTTAAAGACTCACATCAAACATATGTGAGTCTTCCAAAATGACAAATAATTTTAATTCAAACATTTAAAAACTTTATAACATGTATATATTTAAAATATCAAATGGTATAAACATAGTATAAAAATAGATAAAAATGGATATAAACTAGCTATTTACAGCAAGATGTGCAATTAACCCCTAAATGAACTAGGCTAATGCAGCTAACTTAGTATTGGTATTATAGCAGCAAATCTATTAAAAAAGAAGAAAAACAAGTTAGGGTCACAGAAAGGGTTTGATATCGAACTCTATGTTTAAACCCTGAGGGTGAATGGTTTTGAGCTCAAACATCCAAAATGATTCCCTTTTTATTCAATTTAAATCTCTATTGCCCCCCCTCCAATGGGGCAAAACTTGTTCAATAGCTTAAAATGAAAAGCTTGCAGGATTCGAGCTGTGTTGCAATAAAAAATGATTTGACACGCTGTGTGTTGTTATTTTACGTTTTATGTTTCCCAGGTGTTCTAGTATACGCGTTCTAAGCGGACGTGTGGTCTTACCAATGTACTGTAAGCCGCACTCGCATTCTGCAAGGTAGATGACAAAACTAGATCTACAGTTCAAATGTTGCTTAATATTGTAAGATTTTTGTGTCATATTAGATTTGAAACTGTGTGGTGTTTTTGAACTATGCTGGCAGGCAGTGCACATTTTACATCCATAAAATCCTTTGGGTGGATCCAGCCACGTGTGCTTTTTTATAGGAGTATTTATTAGGGCACTTGGAGATAAATGATTTTTAATATTTGGAGCTCTCCTATATACCATTTTAACTTTATCAGCCAAATGCTCCCCCAAAACTGGGTCATTTTTAAGTATCGGCCAATGGTTATTGAGGATTTTATTAATTCTGCTTGCATCCTTATTATACTGCGTGATGAATGGCACTTTTAAAGTGCCATCATCAATGGATGTTTTAGGGGCAGGTGTAAGCATGGATTCTCTAGGGGTACTTTTTGTTCTAGCCGATGCTTGGTCTACTACATTTTTATTATAGTGTCTCTCCCTAAACCTTTTAGATAAAACTTTGGACTGTTCCTCAAATACATGGTTATCGGTGCAGTTGCGCTTAAGTCTGCGGTACTGCCCGTATGGGATATTATTAATCCACTTATTGTGGTGGCAACTGGTCTGTAGGATATAATTATTTGCGTCCACCTCCTTAAAATAATTTTTTGTTTTGATAGTGCCATCTTCCACATAAATACAAAGGTCTAGGAAGTTGATAGTAGTATGACTGACCGTAGATGTGAACTTTAGATTAAATTCGTTTGCATCTAAATATAGAAGAAACAAATCCAAATCAGCCACAGTGCCCTTCCACACAAAGATGATGTCATCTATGAACCTCCGCCATGTGACCAAATTTGCGTCCAGCCCCGTCCAAGACCATATGTGCTGATTTTCCCACATGGCCATTAATAGATTGGCGTAGCTGGGCGCAAATTTGGTCCCCATGGCGGTCCCACAGAGTTGCAAGTAAAAGACATCATCGAACCAAAATTGAAGGAGGATGGAAAGGTTCCAGAGCAGAGGGAGGAGTTAAAAATGTGTGTGAGCATAGGGATTATAGTAGGAGCAAGAGGTTTTAGGAGATGGGAGGGAATGGGGTCAAGAGGGCAAGTGGTAGAGGGAGAAGAGGCGATCAATAGCGACACATCCTCCTCTGAGACAGTGGGAAAAGAGTCAAGGAAGGCAGGAGGAGAGTTAGGAAGAGGTGTAGGATGGGAGGAAGAAACAGAGGGGATGTTCTGCCGTATAGATTCCACCTTTTCCTTAAAATAGTCAGCAAAGTCCTGAGCAGAGATGGAGGAAGGAGAGGCAGCTGAGGGTGGTTTGAGTAGAGTATCAAAGACAGAGAACAGTCGGCATGGGTTAGACTTGTGATTTGGATCAGAACAATCGTCTGCAGAGTATCTGTCCCCGTCCAGATTATTTTCCTACGTAGGTAATGCGTGCACTGAGAAAAGATCACGCTGACACACGTTCAGTATGATAATGTCTGACTTTATTCCTACACAGCCTGCGTTCATATACAGGGGCTGTATGGGAGGGGGTTTGTATGCAAAAGAGCTGTCTCAGTGGTTCTTTGTTAGGTCTCGTCCTTATATGGTCTTGTTATGATGATTTATGGTCTTGTTATTGTAGATTTTCTTGGACACATCAGCATTTGAGGGGAATTCCTCGGTGCTATCTTCCTTACTTGAAGGGAGGGGTAGCTGCGGTAGCCATTTTGAGTAAGGAATCATAGCAAAGTATTACAGATGAAGAAATAGGCATTTTATCCAATCCATCACAGTCCCCCCTTGAAATGTCTATTTCTGAGTCGGTCCCTAGATGTGTACTAACTCATCTGTCCAGATGTGCCTGGGAACTCTTTTGTGCTGTACGTTAGACGAGTCATGGCTTGTCCATGACCCCCCTTGCCACAGACTTTGCACATAAGGAAGTCAGATGCTGTCCCTATAGTATAAATTCATTGTACTTAACTGGGAGGGACTGTAACGGAGTAAATGGACCATCTTCCAAGAGTGGAGTATTATTATCTGACTGCAGAAAAAAGGTAGGAGTGCTATTGTCAACAGCTTTGGTCATGAACTTTTTAAAACATGGGAGAACACAGCAGACAATAATCACAAACAAAACAAAAATAATAACTATTGCGATGCCTATTTGGGCAAGAATCTTTTGCTATCCCGTCTTTCCTTGCTAGACCATTTTGTGGTCGGTATCCCCAATCTGTTCCTGTGTTCCATCCTACTGCTCCCCAGTAATCACATTCCTTTCCCCAGTAGGAATCCGTTACACATATATAAGTGGACCTGAAACCGGAATTGCTGTATAGAACACATTGCCAATGTGTTGAGAGGCAGCTGACAATATTACAATAATTAAAGGAGAAGGTAGCTACATGAGTATTATATGAATTATACCAAAACGTGACTACCCCTTCATATTGGGTGATAGCAACCTTTTGTGCCCCCCCCCCCTAGACCCAACAAACAAAAGATATATAGCATCATTTTCCTTCTGAGGTGTCCTCGTTGGGAGCTGGAACCTTCTTGCCAGCTAGTTTGACTGATGTCGCTGTGGTCAACAGAACTTGGAAAGGACCATCATATCTGGGCTCTAGGGAATGTTTCCTTACAAATTTCTTCACAAGCACCCAGTCTCCGGGCACGAGTTTATGAGATCTGGATCTGGAATAGAAGAAAACACTCGACTATGCATATTGGTTAGTCCTTGGCTAGGGCAGTTACATATTTCGTCAAAACATCAGACTGCATCTGTAACTGCTGTGGGTAGTAACAACCAAGTTTGGGGGCAGTACCAAACAGTATCTCAAATGGGGATAGAGCATATTCCCCTCATGGGGTGTATCGAACACTGAACAAAACAATGGGTAGACTATCTGGCCAGGGCATATTTGTTTCCTGGGCCATTTTCAACATTCTAGTTTTCAGTGTGCCATTCATTCTTTCTACCTTTCCACTACTCTGGGGATGGTATGGGGTGTGGAAAGCAAGGGTGGTCCCTAGCGCGGACCAAATTTCTTTAGCTAACGTAGCAGTGAAAGCGGGGCCTTGCAAGGTGTTTCTGCTGTGGTTTTTCCACACATCCTGGGTTACACTTTGCACAAATTGTACATGATTTGCAGAAATTACTAGTCATTGGGGTAATTCCAGGCGCCACATAGTATTTGTCGATCAGTGCATTCATAAGAGTCTTCGAGAGATGTGCTGCTCCATGTGCCCATTGTACCACAGCAGGATACAGTGCCCGTGGCAGACAAAGTTTCTTTTTGTACTCGTAAATTCCTTCTTGGGGCGATGCACCTCTTTTCTTCCAGCTATCCTTTTCTTCCTTTGTTGCAGATTCTTGCAACTTCTTCAGATATTCTCGATTTACTGGGAGGTTCTACATTAACGGAACCATCCTTGTCGTGTCCACTTGATCTTCCACTTCTCGTATCCCGCTGGCAGCTTGTTTTGCAGCAGCATCCGCCAGATGGTTTCCTCTGGCTTCTTCTGTGTTCAGTTTCCCATGGGCTTTTACCTTTAGGATGGCCACATGGCTTGGAAGGAGTAGGGCGTCCATCAAAGCTTGTATGGCTGAGCTGTGTTTCACTGGTGTTCCTGCTGCTGTCAGAAATCCCCTGGTTTGCCAAATGATGCCAAAATCGTGTGCTACTCCAAAGGCATATCTAGAGTCAGTGTAGATATTCGCCGTTTGTCCTTCTGCCAGTTTACACGCAGCAGTGAGGGCTTGTAGTTCGGCTTCTTGTGCAGATGCTGTTGACGGTAGTGTGCTTGCCAGTAGGACCACAGAGTCTGTGGTGACCGCATAACCCGTATGGTAGGTGCCTTGTTGATCAGCATATCGAGAACCATCCACAAACAGGATTAGATCTGGGTTCTGTATCAGCGTTTCACTCACCGTGGGCAGATGAGCAGTTTCTAGCTTCATGAGTTCGAATCAATCATGGGGTAGGTCGACTCCAGCTGTGCTTTATTCTTGTTCGTGTCCCTGCACATCTCCCCCCTCGGGAAGTGGAAGAAGAGTGGAGGGGTTAAGCACTTGGCACCGGAGAAGGGTGACATTGTCTGGAATGAGAAGCGAGCATTGCAACCTGAGGTGTCTGGCAGCGGACAGATGTTTTGGCTGTGTCTGATTGAGAATAGCAGCAATGTCATGTGGTGCCAGGAGAATAAGGTCATGCCCTAGAACGATATCCGAAGTTTTATCCAGCAGTGCTTGAGCAGCAAAGACAGCACGAAGACAGGACGGTCCACCACGAGCCACAGCATCGAGACGGCTGGAGTAATAACCAATAGGTCGACATCGGCCAGCGTGTGGCTGTGTTAACACTCCAGTTGCATGTCCATTTCGTTCTGATACGAAAAGCTTAAAGGGTAAATCATAGTCTGGGAGGCCCAAGGCAGGGGCAGAGGATATTACCTGTTTGAGAACAGTGAAATTCTTGGAAGCCTCTGGGGTCATCTGGAAGGGATTTGTTGTTAAAACATCGTACAATGGTTGCATCTTTTACTGCTTGAGGATCTTGAACCATTCTATACTTATCAGGTTCACCCTTCGCGGTGCGTTTCTTCACAGGGAAAAGAGGGGTATTGCAGTTTACGGGGAAGCGTGGCCCCTTATTTGAGATGTACAACAATGGGCGGTACCGTTAGGTGCCCGTTATCCTCAGGGCCTGTGGATCATAATTTGGACGGGATCCTATCCATGACAGCGGGCGGTATACTGGCAGCTGAGGGTTTGTCTGCTAATGCCAAAAGTATTGGAAGGGAACAAAGGGCAGAGACATCTGATTCCCAGAGCAGGGAGGTTACATCAATGGTGTCGTCCTCGGAGAATATTATGGAGGCCTGTAACCTAGACAAAACATCAGTGCCAAGCAGATTAAGCGGGCAAGTGGAGGAAACTACAAATCGTGCAAATAGTTCAGGGTAGGGACCTATCTGCAGGGGTCGTGTTAATGGGCTAGAGCGCGGTGTGCCATCTACCCCCACACATAAAACATCAATATCAGACAAATAGGAAGGGTCAGGTATGTCTGCAGCTCTAATTACGCTCCTGGCTGCACCTGTGTCTACCAGGAAGGGGGTGAGGTGACATACATTATTGGGGCGCCTTCTACCTGCTTGGGCAGCGGTCGGGTACTGGGGGGTGTCTGGGGTTAGTATTCCAGGTCATGTTTGCCTCCTGTGCAACGGCCTGTGACTCACTATCTGAGTCAAAACTACCAGGCGTACTATAGTGGACACTGCTGCTGGGTCTGTGTGCTATTGTTGTGTCAGGGTAGACTTGAATCCCTACCGCTGGGGCAGTGATTGTTTGGGGTGAAAGGACTGGCATCAGGGGCATTAGGAGCACAGTCGGGGTGTAATAGGAACCGTCTGCCTGCAGCACAGGATATAGTTCTGCTGCATGAACAGTCAAGGTTTGTTTGTCATCTGTGGGCGGGGTAGTGGGTTGTATAGGTGGGGGTGCTGCTGGAGCTGGGAGCGAAGGTAACAAAGGAGTGAGTATAGATAAATCAGTCACACCACAATTAAAACAATCTTCCCTCCCTTTTCTATCTCCTGCTCGGTCCATTTTTCTCTGGACAGCCTTGGTAACATTAAACCAGGCTTCTGCTATCTTCAGCAGGTTGTTATCATTCAAAATTCCTCTCTTTTCTTTCAATATCTTTCGACACATTTCTGGTTGTAACCTGCCTTCTGCTGCAGTAATACTACATACTTTAAACAGCCTTCTGGCTTTGTTTTTTCACTTGTTATTATATTAACCTCTGTCCTGGCAATGATAAAATAAATGCAGCGGTACCCTTCTGTCCCTCAACAGAATTCTTTTGACTCATACTAACGTAAGGTATGTTTCCCTGTGGGATTAAAAAAAACACACAAGACTGCGCTCACTGAACTTCTCCCTCCCACAGAAAAAGACCCCTCTTTCTAGTTGCCATTAGAACAGAAGGATAAATAATATTTTCTGGTTTTAAAAGACCCATTCGTGTGGCCAGTACGAACAAATCTTTCAAAAAAAATGCTACCAGGGCTGTCCCATTCTTTTCCGTTCTGTTCTCTCTCTCGGCCACTAGGTGGCAGGCTAAGACTCCTTTCCCTGTCTTACTTGCCTGTGCTCAAATGTTAAAACTGCACCTTTTTTTTTTTTTTTCTCTATACTGCAATTACTAGCAAAAATGCCCTGCTTTTTTTTTTTTTTTCCTCTTTTTCTTCTTTCCCTTCACTTATAACACTTTATTTCCCTTCCAAATAATATACACAGTATCTAATTGTATCCCAATTCCTGCATATAAACCTTTCATAAAAAAATAACCCTCAATACCTACTTTCACAACACAATCATATGCTATGATTATCTATCAGCAAATACACTTGCCTATTTCTTTCCTATTCACTTTCTTTCTTTCTTACTGCAAAGCGTACGTTAACGCGGAAAAAACAGGAGTTCGGGCAGTTTAACGTCTAGGGGTTATCGCCCAAGCACCTATGGGCTATCTCTTCTACTCTCAACAATCCCCACCCGTCCTCATGAATTCTCAACACTAATACACAAACACATTTTGGACATAACATACAACTTGATTACGAGAGAGAGGGAAAGGTTGTTCAGGGATCAATCGACAGGATTCCGCGCAGTTACCAACCGTAACGCGCAACACTCCTTCCCTTGCAACGCGCCAAACCGCACAGTCACTACCGGGATTCCCGTGTTTCCTCTCTGAACCGACTATACCTTACTCCCCCTTTACCCCTCCTTCCACCAAGTTTACAACGTACATTGACAAAACCCCTAGTCAGCCGACAAAAATCCCACTCCACTCCGGGCTCCCACTTGCGGCACTGACTAACATATACAACATGTAAACATATACCGAGTGACAGATAGTCTAGGTAACAGGTTTGAGTTTAAAACGGGCTCTGGGCAAGATATCTACCTGTCTTTAGGTGACCTTCGGAGAGCCGTATGAGACACAGAAATAGACCAACAGCGGAGACAGTGCGTATCGGTAGATAATAAATGTTATTTTACCGTACTCCAGAGGTGATCAGTCTCCTGCCGTGTCCGCACTTTGTCCACCCCGGTCCCTCTGCGCACGGCTGTCCGTTGGTTCAAAACCCAGAGCCCCACGTTGGGCGCCAACTGATTTGGATCAGAACAATCGTCTGCAGAGTATCTGTCCCCGTCCAGATTATTTTCCTACGTAGGTAATGCGTGCACTGAGAAAAGATCACGCTGACAAACGTTCAGTATGATAATGTCTGACTTTATTCCTACACAGCCTGCGTTCATATACAGGGGATGTATGGGAGGGGGTTTGTATGCAAAAGAGCTGTCTCAGTGGTTCTTTGTTAGGTCTCGTCCTTATATGGTCTTGTTGTTATGATTTATGGTCTTGTTATTGTAGATTTTCTTGGACACATCAGCATTTGAGGGGAATTCCTCGGTGCCATCTTCCTTACTTGAAGGGAGGGGTAGCTGCGGTAGCCATTTTGAGTAAGGAATCATAGCAAAGTATTACAGATGAAGAAATAGGCATTTTATCCAATCCATCACACTTGTGCATGTTGATTAGTGCAGAAAAGTAGGCTTGTTTAGCTTGCGAGAGGGCGGAGTTGAAACAGGATAGCATAAATTTGTAGTGAAGGAAGTCTGCGAGAGTGTGAGACTTCCTCCAGAGGCGTTCAGAGGAACGAGTAGAGGAACGCAGCATGCGTGTGTGGGAATTTAGCAAAGGTCTAGGGTTAGAGGGGCGAGGGCGGCAGAGAGAAAGCGGGGCATGTAGATCAAGAGAGGAGGACAAGATAGAGTTGTAGTTCCTGACCAGGTTGTCGGGGTCTGTAGAAGAGCTGAGAGGAGAGAGAGGAGCGTAAAGTGGACTCAAAGTCAGGTAAGTGAATAGAGCGCAGATTTCTGCAGAACCGGGGTGTAGATGGAGGTGGAGAAGGGGAGAAGCGAGATAGAGAGAATGAGATGAGATGATGGTCAGAGAGAGGAAAAGGGGAAATGGAGAAATCGGAGAGAGAGAAGTTCTTAGTGAAAACCAGGTCTAAGTAGTGGCCATCCTTGTGGGTGCTGGCTGCAGTCCACTGTTGAAGGCCAAAAGAAGAGGTTAGAGAAAGAAAGTGGGAAGCCCAAGGGAGAGAGGGGTCATCAATGTGGCAATTGAAGTACCCAAGGAGAAGAACAGGGGAGTCTGAGGAGAGGAAGAAAGAGAGCCAGGATTCAAAGTGAGAGAGAAAGGCAGAAGGGGGATGAGTAGAGGTAGGTGGGCGATAGATGACCGCCACATGGACAGGGAGAGGAGAGAAGATCTGGACAGTGTGAGCCTCAAAGGAGGGAAAAGCAAGAGAGGGAGGAATAGGAAGGGTTCGGTAACGACAGAGAGAGGAGAGCAGGAGCCCCACACCTCCACCCCTGCCATCAGTGCGCGGAGTGTGGGAGAAGGAAAGGCCACCATAGGAGAGGGCAGCTTGCAGAGCAGAGTCAGACTTAGTGAGCCAGGTCTCAGTTATAGCAAATATACACATTACAGATGAAGAAATAGGCATTTTATCCAATCCATCACAGGAACACCACTCACCATACACTTGTGAGTACCTAGCACACTGCACCTTGAATATTTATTCACAATATTACCACAATATTGCACCATCAGAAAATTTCTTCTGTTTTACATGGTTTTGCGCTTCCCGATGATCTTCACCCCTTTGAGTATATCCCAATGTCTGGATAAAATAGTTCTGATTTGTGATGCTTGTTTGGAAAAAGTAGTGATAAACAGTGGTTGATAATTAGTTTGTTCTTTCTTAAATTGTGATTTATTTTTACTTGTACTGTATTTTTTTGAAGAAATTTCATTCAATAAAACAGTCCTATCTGTATGTAATGCATTGTCAAAGGCTAATTTAATATCCTTATCACTGTATCCCGTTCTTGAATCTCTCAGATAAGAGTTCAGATTTAGTCAAGGATTGCTTCTTCAGTAGAGCAGACTCTCCTCAATCTTAAAAATTGTCCCTTTGGGATTCCTCTGATGAGGGATCTGGGGTGTGAGCTGTTCGCTCTGAGTAAGGAATTCTTACTATTTTCCTTCCGGAAAAGGTCAGTTTGAATCTTAAGGTTTGTATCAATATATAAATGTAGGTCGAGATAATCTATTTCAGTGTCATTAAAATTATGCGTAAATTTCAAATTAAATGAATTTATATTCAGATATTCAAAGAATTCAAATAGTGTTAGTGTATCACCAGACCAAATAAATAATAGGTAGTCTATATAGCGACGATAAAACATAATATGATTCCTAAAGGGATTGGTTTCACTGAAAATGTGTGTCATTTCCCAAAAGCCCATAAAGAGGTTGGCATACGAAGGTGCAAATGATGGCCGTGCCCTGTGTCTGTAAATAATAAGTGTGATGAAAGAGGAAGTCGTTGTGTTGTAAGAGAAACATAACTGAATCAAGAATAAAAGTGCTTTGTACCAAGTGAATATTGGAGTGATTGAGATAATAACTAATTGCTTTTGTGCCTAGAGTGTGATCAATGATAGTGTATAACGAGGTCACATCAAGTGTGACCCAAAGAAAAGAATGTGTCCAAGTGATCTTTTGAATATCTGTAAGTAAATCCGATGAATCCTTTAAATAAGAAGGAAGGGTTTGCCCTAGGGGCTGTAAAAATTGATCCACGTACCTAGATAAACCATCTCCCAAAGATCCAATGCTCGATATAATGGGTCTACCAGGAGGGTTGACCAGAGACTTATGGATCTTTGGGAGATGGTGAAAAATAGGTACTGTGGGAAAAGTATTGAATAAAAACAGATTCTCGTTTGGTGAGTACTCCAAGTTCGCTACCCATGTCTATAAGTTCTTTAATTTCGATGAGATAAGGAGCTGTGGGATTCTTCTCTAGTTTACAATAAGCCTGTTGGTTATTTAATTGTCTCAAAGCTTCATTGTGTTACATTTCTACATTCATGACAACTGTTGCTCCTCCCTTGTCCGCACTTTTTATTATGATGTCTCCTCTTTTAGTCATGGAATTTAAGTGTCCTCTTTCCTCTTTAGAGAGATTACCATGTGTCGGAGCAGAAAAAGAGAAACCTCTGTTCAGCCGCCTGGAAACAGATCAAAGCCCCATCTAGAGCTACCGTCACAAGAAGGATCAACGAAGTAATGTTGATGGAGAAATTAACTGCCCTCATCCAAAAAAAAGTACCCCAATTTATGAATACATGGGGTCCCTGGATAACAAAATAACCTCAACCAAAAAGAGTCGCGGAGACAGGATAACACCACCCTCCCTCCCCCCATTTCCCCCCCCCCCCAAACAAACAAACACGGAAGAAGGTTAAACCGAGTCTGCTGGAAGACAAACCCCCCCTTCCCTCCCCTCCCCCTCCCTATACCCCTGTATGTCCTCCTTCCCCCCACCAATCTATCCCCAGTTATCCCCCCTTACCCAGAAAAAAGAAAAAATTATGCGGACACTCTCAGTATCTCAAAAGCTGTATGGTCATGGGATCATGACACCCATATGTGTACTGTACTAACTATGTGTACCCAATAAAAAAATTGATACAAAAAAAAAAGAGAAACCTCTGGCTAGCGTCTGAAGATCTTTCTCCACTAATTTTTCGAATGTCTCTAAGTGTGGTCCCTTGTTGAAAGAGGGACAAAACATAGATTTATTTCTAAAATTAGTGTGTTTACTATCTGTGAGAAATGTATAATGGTCTTCAAGATTTGTCTCTGTAATCTCGATATAGTCTTGTTCAATAAGTATATCGTTCATATCTTGAACCACACTCAACTCTCTAAAGGAAAGTCTGTCGGACATATCAACCGGAGAGACTGGGCTGGAAGCATCCAGGCTGTCAGGTGGAGGATCTCCGACCATAATACCACCCCTAGAACAGAAATATTTCTTTAAGGAAAGCTTCCTAACATATTTTTGGAGATCAATGACAGTGCTGAAGAGGTCAAAGTTGTCACTCATGGCAAAATTTAGTCTCTTCTCCAGCACTGACACTTCCCCGCCTGTGAGATCAACACCTGAAATGTTTAAAACGTTAGTAGGGCAGTTCAAAAATCCCTGTTCCCTCTGTTTGGTGCCCCTTCTTTTGAGCGAGCGCCTTGTCCTTTTACTTGTTTTTTTGAGTTCTTCTCACTTCTCAAGTCATAGGACGTGGAGGTTTCATGTGTTGATCTCATTTGGCATGCTTCATATTCTGTATGGTCTCGGCTCCTGTCATCCACATCATCATCTGTAGAAAAAGAGACTATAGAATGGCGAGTGTCATTGTCAGAGAGATCTGAGATGCTTGAGGTGTCTGGATGCTTTTTCAAAATAGATTTTTTAGGGGTAGATTTCTTTAGTTGGTCCTGACGTCTGTTACTATTCTTTCTTTGTTTGTTATCCTTTGTATTGAAATTTCTTGATGGCCGTGGCTTTTGCCAAACATAGATCTGGTTGCGTTCGTAATCAGCACGGTCTCTGTCGAACTTAGTTTGTTTTTTAATCATAATTTCATCTTCTACTTTTTCAACATCCTTGCTTAATTTATCATCCATTTTCTCAAAATCTGTCATGTCACAAAATGTATGTAGGTTCTGCTGCAAGTCTTTAATGGTCTTTTTAACCACATTCCTCTCCTGGATTTTTGTTTTAATAATTAAGCACCCAGGGGCATGAATCTAGACTGGGAGTTGAAGCATTTTTTTATAATTTTTTATTATTTCTAAACATGTTTATAATTTTCTATATTTCCTAATATTTTCTAATAGCTTGAGTTTTGTCTCCAGCATTATGTCTATATAAGTCATGTCTTACACAAATTCAATGTGAATCATTATGGTTTGGTTTTGACTTCGTTTTGACTTAGCTTTAAGGCCTCTATAAACTTTCAGTTATTATTATTTTTGATCTATATTTTTAACACTCCCTAGCTATCATGCCATTTGTCTTGGACCAAAAAACAACATTCTAGTGCATTGTGAGAGAATATTCGATTGATACTTGTATTCCCTCACTAATTAATCATGTTATCATTAGAGAATGTTGATCAGCATTATTAAGTGATTTGTGCCACCTATTTTATTTAGATATGCGCTAATATACTATCTAAGCTTACTGGCTATACTAAATGTATCTTACAATATATCTCAATCTGTCCAACTAGAACTGAAATTATGATACTTTAAATGTCCTTTTAGACACGTTTCTTCCATTGTAATGTTATGCATTTTGCTCGTGTTTTTAACTTTTACTTCAGCATAATATTGCTGTCAATTTGTCTTTGTTTTTATTATGTCACTTCTCCCCATTATGTATGTTTCCCTTACTTGTCCATTTGTTTCCCATTCTCCCGCAATCATTACCGACTTGTGAGACGCACTACTAGCCAGGGATACTACTGGCTGATGGTACCAACCAATCCCATTGATCGCGGAGTTTTTCACGCCAAATTTCTACTCAGTGACGTCACAGTTGGGGGCGGGACACCGGGTACATATGAGACACCTCGGGCAGACACGAACTAACTTTTTGACAAAGGGATTCGTCCCGAAACGCGTCAGAGTTGTTCTGACCCCCCACCATCACACAATAAAGGTTTTTAATGTTCCTGCTGGTTTGTAGCCCCCGTTTTCTTCACCGCAGCTGTGCTCCGCTTCTGGACCCCACGGACCGCCTTTCTTAGTTCGTGCTAAGGCTATCAGTTTTATGTTTATATTAGTCATTGTTTGCCATAGTGGAGATCACAATATCTCTAGTAACAACACCATAGCATTACAAGTGAGTGTTACTAGATTGTATGAGAACTGCACTGTGCTTCATACACACAGTTGCGCAATAACATTTTAAAATGTCACTAGAGCGGTTATTGGTAGTGGTTTTATTTAAAGACGTCTAATTAAAGATATATTTAGATACGTTTACCCACGATTTCAACATTGTATTAAAACTAGCTACATCCAATATTCGATTATGATTGGGTAATTAGGGTGTCACTTTCCTCTCTAGCTACCGTTTCTGCTTTTATTAGAGGCCAGTTGGAGATGGATACGTTCGTGAGGAAAGAATGCAGCAGTCATTCCAAAGTTCAGATGAGTCATATTGGGGACATAGAACATGTTATACAAGACTATTTCTCCTAAATAGAAAGTCGCTACTGGAAGATTTCCAAAAGACGCATGTGCCCATTATAGAAAAGCCAATGTACAGAGACTCTGACTGCCCCCATATTGTTTTCTCTGCCAAACTGCTTTGCAATCTTTAATATTTTACAAGGCAGCATATTTTTTTTTATTTGATATAGAAATATTTTTGGTCACCTCCCCCACACAAACAGCCCATATGAATACAGTCGTTAGAAACAAATTTATCACACAAAAAAAACTATAACAGGAACATTTTAGGTACAACAGACGTTATTTTATTTAAATATATATTTAGTTCTAATTACTTTTCTGAACAAAAGAAAACCAATGTAATTTCACGTTAATAAGTCAACTAACTTCCAATATTTTCCCAACGCAAGTTTGATTTATACGGTTTAAGTAAACTTCACCAATACCTAAATACATTTTAACAATTTATGTACTATTACAGTTTCTCATGGGAATGTTTGCTTGCTAGAATTTGACTTTAAAGATCAAACTTAACAGTTTTAGGATACTATATATTGAGGAAAAATTAAAAACATACGTTATCTAGAAAGATGCTCTCTGATATCTATCTATTATATCCTAGTCTTTTCTTAAGAGTGTTAACAGTTGCTCATCCTGTCAAAAAGGCTTGACTCTGCAAACTCAACATGTTTGTTAGGTACATCCGTGCTACATATGATTTAAATCAGCTTTTTTTGGTTGTTAAGTAAATGTGCATCTGTAATGTCATACATCAACAATATAAATGTAAAAATACAAGTATGCAAAATAGCATTTGCATTGTATATTGTGGGCAATGTGCTACAGACGTTCATCAGGGGTGTCCAACCTTTTGCAAAAAAAAAAAGTATATAGCAACTATGCGCCTCAGGAATATCAACATTACAATTTGCTCACTGTGAACATGTCATGTTGAATAAAGGTCACCTTTTAAGGATAAAATTCAGGCAATCTGCAGAATTTTAAGTCTCCAGCTGCATTATGTATTTTCTTGTGTTAGAGATTTCCCTTTGTACTTTAGTTGTTTTTCCATGAGTATGTTGATATGTTGTTTGCTACCTAACATAACTCCTCTCCCCCCTCCCCTTAGGTAGTCCATACATGGCAGTATGAACCAATGGGTTCAAATCCAACCTTCAACTGAGATAGGACAGAAAATTCAGCTGGGAGGGGGTTCTCCATCTAGGCACACCTCCCCCTTCACTGCTAGTCTAGTTCTCATTCTAAAAAGACAAACAAATTGTTAAAACTCAGGACAGGGAGATTGGTGCATACTGCCATGGATAGACTACCTAGGAAAAGAAAAGTACTGTAAGTAGGAAACATGTTTCACTTTTCCTGGATGTCCCCATAGTAGTAGATACCAATAGCAAGTCCAAAGCAATACACACACTGAGTTTGATTCCTTGCTTTTTAAATGCAGAGGTAAGTATCTTTGAGGTCCAATCTTCCAGCTCTGTCGCCAATATAATGGTATTTAAAAATCTTGAACTTCTTTACCCTTAGGAACTTGTTGACATTATTCAAATCTAACAGTGCTCTGAATGAAAAAGCAGTTTTTTTTTTTTTTGGAGCGATTCATTGAACTCCAGGAAGTACCCTCTTGATAACCATGACCACCCAATAATAAAAAATTGACTCCGACCAAACAATTCTGAATTCTTGTCTTCCAACTTGTAACGGCTGGGCTCTCCTCATCTAATGTGAACTTACTTGTGCCTCTGAATGAGGCATCCTGACATCTGTAGGTTGCTGCCTTGAGCAAGTTTTGCCAAATATGTACGATGTTCTACACACAAATTATCACGTCTTGAAACACTTCCAATGATGTTGCTTCCTATCTGTACTGGTCTGTGGCCTTTCAAAACGTGTCAGAGACCCAGTACTTCAAAACGTGTCAGAGACCCAGTACTTCAAAACGTGTCAGAGACCCAGTACATTTTTGCGCCCTGCTTCTAGAATAAGAGGTCACTTCAATACTCTGGGACAGTGTCTTTTGTAGAATGCAGGCTCTACTCTGAGCAGGGATATTGCAGCACTACCTAGTCACAAGGGTTCCACGGACCAGCAATGGTGTGTTACTCAAGGGCTTGACAAGAGAGGGGCCAAAACTCCCCCCCTGAAATCAACTTCAAGGATCAAGCACCGCAAAGAAAACTAACCTCAACTAGGTACACTGGCGACACACTTTATTCGAGCTCGGCTAGTCCCACGAATTCGGGTATACCCGGGTGTATTGAGGTTTGTGACTGTTTTCTGCCCGAGTGCATTGAGGTATTTTCCATGCAGGGATTGAAGCATTTTATTCCCGCTGGCTGCAATACTGCACAGTATATATATATATACTGCATTACAATTCATGAATTTATGCCATCTGGTAGACAAGCGAAGCATTGCAGCCTATTAAATCCTAATCATTATCATTTAACAGATCAGCCGCCCGTCAGCCAGGTATGAACCCAGGCTGGGAAGGCAAACGCAACGGGGCTTGTCAGAGGTGAGGAGCGGCACATTCCAGGTATCTGCCAGGTACATACTGGGTATTTGCTCGAATAAAGTGTGTCGGTGCAGTAGGAAGGAAAAAAAAACGACTACACATCACAGGAGTACTTTATTCTGTCCTATTTCAGCTGGAGGGCAGAGTTTAACCCAAGTGTGTCTACTGCACCGACACACTTTATTCGAGCAAATGCCCAGTTTGTACCTGGCAGATACCTGGAATGCGCCGCTCCTCACCTCTGACAAGCCCCGTTGTGTTTGCCTTCCCAGCCTGGGTTCATGCCTGGCTGACGGGCGGCTGATCTGTTAAATGATAATGATTAGGATTTAATAGGCTGCAATGCTTCGCGTGTCTACCAGATGGCATAAATTCATGAATTGTAATGCAGTATATATATATATACTGTGCAGTATTGCAGCCAGGGGGAATAAAATGCTTCAATCCCTGCTTGGAAAATAACCCAATATACTCGGGCAGAAAACAGTCACAAACCTCAATACACCCGGGTATACCCGAATTCGTGGGACTAGCCGAGCTCGAATAAAGTGTGTCGCCAGTGTACTACCATGGGGACATCCATGACAATATAAAAGGTTATTAGAAGATCAAGCATACAGTGGAATAGAATGCAAAAATCCAAAAACATTTTTACCTTGGGCATTACAATTTTCCATATAGGTGGTTTGCTGTATTTAGGACGTCTTCTCATCTGCACAATCAAACCAAAAGCTGTTCGGGAGCCATTTTCACATCTTATGCTCCCTTCATGTTATGCAAATGCATAGTACTTTTGCCCTCAAACTTTATTTACCAAGAATCAAGGCTAGGGGGACTCAAACTTTTAACACCAAGTATATTTACTGTATTAACTCAACACAGTGACTGCTGGACATATTTTCAAAATGTTCAAGTACATTATGGAAAATGAATACGTAGCATTGAATGTGGACTGGAAGGATATAGTGCCTTTATTTACAATACACAACTCAAACAAACCAGGCATAATGTTCAACAGAGTTACTTATGCTCCGATTGGTAGCAGTTAATCAGAGGGCTAACAAAACTCTTACAAATACCTTCCTCTGAATAGCGGTGTTTACACATCTTCATTCTATGATTTCAGAAGCATGACCCTAATATCATTCAAACACAAGATAGGTTTTAATAATTTGGTTATTAAATTGAAAGGAGTTTTAATATAGAACTTCCACTCACTGTGAAACTTAATGTAGGTACTCTGCTTCCACATCTAAAAACATGTTGTCCTGCATTAACTACCCATGTGCGTCTATTAAGGCAAACGTGGGGGCCAAGACCGGCATTAAATACCAGTTATCCCCACGTTCTTTTTTAGCCAGATAATCAGGAGGGTTTCATGTTGAGTCACTGACTTTGGAATATTAACCTTCCAGCTTACTTTTCTGAAAAGTCAGGTGAATAGCATTAATTATAAATGCAGTTCCTCACACGAAGCAATGTCATGCATAGCAGAAGAGCAAGTAGTAATGCTGCTCCAGGTCCATCTGTGTTAGAGGCGGTGTTATTCTTTGGGGTTCTGATAATGTCCAATAATGAATTTCAGCACCTTTCTCCCAACCCCCCAAAAACAAACAAAAGAGGTCAAACTCTGCACTACCACAGGCGAGTGCAATACAAAGTATTTAATATGGTACTGCCAAAAATGAACAAATGGCATTTGAAATCATATGCTCACAACACAGATCTTTATTAAATAGCCGATTCTGAAAAACACTATCGTGTAGTCACTCAAAATACATTTATTTTAGTTTCCAATTTACAGTGGGGGGGAAAAAAAAATAACAACGATCCCCCGAAAAAAAACGTATAGCTGGATGAGCAGGTGAGGACATGTGGAATACAGAGGCACCTCGTTCTCATGCCGCTTCAATCGACTCCGCGTCAGCTTGACGCCCCTGTGGCTAAAAGATAAAACACGAAACAATATTTACATGTTCCTTTGTATTGATGGAGTGACCGTAAACAAATGGCAAGGTTAATATATCACTTTTATGCGGAAAACCACCATATGTCACGATAAAGCAGCAGTGCAGATGTCCATGATTGAATCCAATTGGAATTCTAAAAAGTAACGCCTCAAAATAATGTACATATATTTCATACAACCTGGCAACACCTACCACTTCCAGGAACGGGACCTGTTCAGGCAACCCAAAAAAAAAAAAAACTACGCTATAAAATTAGTCAGCCAAACCATCCATGTGTGTCTAGGTTACTAGTGATGACCAGTAAAACATTAATTAGAACACTTTTATTATAGATTGACCCATCAACTGCAATATTACAGCCAATAATGTACACATGGCATGCACAAGGCTTTATTTAAAACACTTATCATAGGAAAGGTACCAACATTAACATCATACATCTCATGTGCCACCACAATTGTAAATCCAAATCCAATACAACCCCCCCCCCCCCCCAAGTGGTTTCAAACAGTGAAAAGGTTTCACTTGTGAATAATTAATTTTTAAAAAACATATACAGTACAGTAGTACACTTAAATGTAACAGTGCTGCTCTACAGAGAGACGTTCCCGTAAGTCTAAAACCGAATTCCAGAGCAAAGAGTGCAAATTCTCTCAGGATTTCCAAGAAAGAAAGAAAAAAAAAGAAACAAAAAGGAGGCAGATAGTGCAATATGTTTCAGAAAATAGATACAAGGGCTTTAGAATACAGCCAATATACTCAGAAGTGTAGGAGATTTTCGAGCTTTGAATGTTGTACACTCGGGTTGTTTCCTGGTATGCCACAAACCATGGAGATGCACACTGCAAAAACATTTACTGTATAAAACCAGAATAAAGTTTAAAAACACTCACGTGTGATTTTTAAGCATGTAGATAACAAGAACTGCAGGATAGCAGCAGTTATTTCTCCGAGAACACCCGCCGGCCTCTTAAACCACCCATGACCCCAGACATCGCTCGGCGTGTCTGTTTGGTAGGCGCACTCCGCGTCAGAATGGATGATGTCCCATGATTGAGCCCCTGAGGCAGCTGCTTACGCAGTAAAACATGTAGGGCGAGTGAGGCATGTCTGAGAGCGGAGCAGTCAGCACAGGGATCAACCCCGGAAGTGACATCATCCACTCTGCCAGAGAGACAGAGACATGCCGAGAGAGGTCTGGGACCATGGGTGGTGGTCTGAGACACCAACGGGTGTTATCGGAGGAAGAACTGCTGCTATCTTGCTTCGTTTCTTATTTACATGCTGGAAAATCACATATGTTTGCAAGTGTTTTTAATCTTTGTTCTGGTTTTACACAGTAAAGCTTTTGAACTATATCTCTCTGCAGGCATTCCTGGAAAGAGTATATAATATTCTAAGCTTGAAAATCTCCTACACTTCTGAGTCTATTGGCTGTATTCTAAAGCCCTGATCACTATATGCAATCCAAGCCGTTCTTTTTTGTTCTCTTCGTTTTTTTTATATTGGCTCATTTGACGCGGGAGCTTTAAACTGCAGAGATACCGGCACCCACTTCGGAAGTATCTCAGGAAGCAGGGGGTCCCCGGAGCAGAAATGAAAGGGGTTCAGCTCCTGAGAACTGCTGCTTCAATCATGTATCCTTTAAACTGCAATATCCACCCCCCAAAAAATGTCACTTTAACATTTGCTCCAAACTTGGACAAGTCTATGAATGTAAGGAAAAAAGTGAGATGTTGTAAGTTGATTTAAAAAAATGTTTTACACCAAGTGGAACTGGTCTTTACATTTAAATGTATTTTAAATATATCTGACTCTCTCCTGCCATTGTTTACCATAGTTACAAATGCCACAAATCTGTCTCACTGAGTGCTTTGAAGCAGGAGTCCTCAAATATACAAAATAATTCCTCCTCCCCCCCCCAGCCCCCCACCAGGATGCATCTCAAATCAAGGGTTCCAAACCTGTGGTAAAAGTTGTTTTATACCATGTAGTGGTACTATAGTATAAGCATAGATGTGTGTGTGTGTGTGTGTGTATGTATACGTGTGTGTGTATGTATGTATGTGTGTGTATACGTGTGTGTGTACGTATGTATGTACGTATGTGTGTACGTATGTGTGTATGTGTATGTGTGTGTGTATGTATGTGTGTATGTATGTGTGTATGTATGTGTGTATACGTGTGTGTGTGTGTACGTATACGAAAATCCTAAGGGGCTCACAAACTTCTTCTCGCCACTGTATATATGTGTGTGATCTACAGGACATAGCACCTTCACAAATATATGGGTGATCTACATCAGGGGTGCGCAGTTTTTTTTGCTGTGCCCCCCGTGTGCCAGTCCCAGCGCTCGCTCCCCTCCTCTCCAGTGACCTGGCATCAAATGACGCCGAGGGTTACGTGACGTCCCCCCAGAGTGTAATTTGACGCGCGTTACCTTGACGTGTCACGTCACATAAACCCTGCAGCGCCATGGAGATGTGACCAGAAGCCGGCTGAATCCCGGTAAGTTGAGGTTGCAGAGGCCTTGCGCGGTCCCCCGGCATTTAAATGCCTCGGGGAAGAGTGTGGGGCCTCTGCAACCGCCGTGCCCCCCCCCCCCCCCAGAAAAATCTTACACACCCCTGATCTACATGACATAGCCCACCTTCACAAATATATGGGTGGGTATGAAGCGCCTCAGTAGGTTGCTTGTGTAGTTGGGGAACCTCATTAGGTTGATGTTGAGTGATGGCAGCTGCTGGTATCCTGCCATAAGAGGGTAGAAGTTGTACAGCATTTCCTGCTCAGTGCCTGGGAGGATCTGCAGTCGTATCTGCATGTAATGAAGACATGGATTAAAACGCAAGAAGATGTCATACACAATTGTAAACGTTTCTGTATCCAAAACGTTAATGATACACGCAAAGATTAATGGCGATTCTATTTTAACTCGGCATTTCTTCTCGCCTGTTTGTGTGTGTGTTTGTTTTAATAAATGCAGCAGTTCCTTACATTTACGGCAATGCAATTATCTAAGCTGCTGAGCGATAGGTGGAGATCCTACTTCCTCGGACACCCAATATGGCCACCTATTTCAATACAGGAAGTGGTGTTGCTTCATAAATAATTGCTATAGCAACCCAAGGAAGCGCAAACATTAAAAAGCATTACAAAAGGCATAGAGCAAGAAAAACAAACAATACAGTAAGTATTATCTAAGGGGCTGGGTCCATAGAAGGACAGGCAGCGCTGAGCCGTGCGGACGCCCCGCGATGAGCCCCGTCATCCTCAATGAGGATGTCTTGAGAGGGGGCTCCCACGAGTGTCCACAGGCGTGCTGAGGCGCTGGGATTGTCAGCTGATAGCAGAGCCTGTTTCTCAGCGCGCTGTCGGCTGAAAACCTCCAATCAAAGCGAAGCAGCGTCAACATCGGCGCTTCGCGGGCTATTGGCCCAGTGACTGTCAGTGCCCCGCCTCCCGATCGCGCACGCTGGCTCGTCTGCTAGTTTATGCAATCGCTCCTGATGACGCTGAGGCTCGTCTGCGCAAGCGCAGAGGAGCGCAGCTCCCCCCTCTATGGACGCAGCCTAATACTACACAAGTGATTTATTTTTAAAAAAACACCGGATTTAGAATGAAATGCTGCTTTAATGAAGGCTCATTGGTCTCTAGAAAAGTGAAACAATGGGTATGGAAATAATTTGATCACCCAGTAAAGAGGAAACCATACATTTCCCTTATAAGCAAGAAAATGTTTGCGTGTGAGATGCGGTCAGATGATGTTGTCAGTGGCAGATTTCCCATTAGGCCCGGGCCTTGGGGCGGCAACATTTCCACCCCCATATGCTTTTGCTGCGCTCTCGGGCCTATCGGGCCTAATGGGAAGGCACTTGCCTGTGTCGGCCGCCGCCTTCTTGCTCGTTTGGAATCCCAGCGGGAAGTGACGCTGCGCGACAGCACCGACTTAGCGTCACACGGCGTCTCGTTGCCATGGCAACGTGGCGGCAAGTTTCCATGGCAATGCGCCGCTGTGCGGAGTCACGTTGGTGACATCGCGCAGCGCCATTTGATGCTGGGATTCCAAAGGAGGGAGCAGGAGGGCAACAACAAGAAGGCAGCAGACACAGGCAAGTGCGTAGGGGCAACGGATTGTGAAATCTTTAGACAATTGCACATTTTCCCAGCTGCTGCAAGGCTCCGCTACGAAAAGAAAATAACAATCATCTATAAAATAATGTTTCAT
This sequence comes from Ascaphus truei, assembly GCA_036426205.1. Lineage (NCBI taxonomy): Eukaryota > Metazoa > Chordata > Amphibia > Anura > Ascaphidae > Ascaphus > Ascaphus truei. The sequence goes on from CM071567.1 coordinate 207,144,084, forward strand.
TTCCCCTCCACTGCTCCCACGGAATAAGTGCCACCATTATTTTAATGCACGTCTTCACATAGCTGCACCAAGTATTACAAGGGAAACCAGAGACCAGCACATGCTCGGTCCCCCCCCTTTTTTTTTGTTTTTTTAGTTTAGTTTTCTAACATTTCATTTTCCACCTCTGAATCCTCAGCAGAATATTCTCAGCTCAATTTGTTTCAAAACAAAGTTTGTCCATTTGTAACATACAGTGTTGTTTTCTTAGGAATACCTTAAAGCAGCAGCTCAAGCAATATCCTACATTTTTTTTTTTTTTTTTTTTAATAAATCAGTTCTGTACCATGAGAAAATACTTGTAGCATTTAAAAAATTTTTTTTTTGTTTTAAAGACGTTTTTTAATGTTTCTAATGTAGGAAGCATTTCCAAAGTGACAGCCCCTTCCCCTTCTGATAGGCTCTGGAACTTGAGCCCTACCCTCTCTATAGCAGTGCACCAATTGAAACAAGTAACTGCCCAGTCAATCATATTCCAGGACTACATTGCCCAGAATGCTCTGCAAGAACTGAATTAAATAACCCGGACCAAGCGATCGATTACAGGAGAACGGATCGATCTGCAGCTTAGCTAATCACTTGTCAGTGTGCAGATTGTATTGATACGCATATTGAATGGGAAAAAATATATATATTTAAAAAAAACAAAAAAACGGCAGCTTGAACTGCAGCTTTAACCCATCAATGCCAGAGGTGAAGACTACACTATATCCATGGCTACATTGTGCTTATTCAGGGCACAATATTACTAATCTTTTATGGGGCTGAGGTTCTCGGGACAAATCTGTCATCACAATTCTTCTCTGACTTTAGAAATAAAGGGAAACCATATAAATATATCTTGAAAGGGATAGTCTCAGAATATGCAGAAAATGTGCCCGTAACTATTGATATGAATCATGTTATTCCAAGTATTATAGGAATAAAAAGATAGGGGACATTTTATATATTCAGACAGCTTTTTAAAGTGTTTTCTTTCTTTAAGTCGTAAATGTGTCAGAGATTGACGAGGAGGTTAAAAACCCGCCCAGAAAGGTGAGCTTATTTTGTTTGCAAGGCACAAGGATTTTTGGTTAAAAAGCTTGCATTTGTGAATATAAATTTAGAATTCAACACAGGAGTGTTTGATATCAAGAAGATGCATGAATTCTCATCTTCCATGCTTCAATGACCTCCTTGGAAAAGATTAGAGACAGGTTATGTGATAACATATAGGAATCTTGCTTTTACATTTTTATTTTAAGAAACTGTCTGCATTTATTGTATTATATGTTCTTGTAATCATCTTTTTCCATAAACTAAGCACTGTACTATTTTTGTATATTAAATCTAAAATGTAATAATGTATGTCTTTGGCTCTTACTGAACTTTGCACGTGTTGGAGAGTAATTACATTTTCGGACACATTTTGCTACAACAGAATGTGTGCTAAATCCATATTTTTCTTAGTAAACAGGGACCAAGGACCCTGGCTATTATGTCCTTTTTGCTTGGTGGTGGAAGCGATTTAAATATGTATATTGTGACAGATTGGGGAGCCCCGTGGGGAGATAAATGTGTCAGCTGCATAGCTGTGGGTATTAACCCTCGTCACATATACAAGTCACATGCTCACAGGTGTGCCGTTCGTGACACCATGTGATATACAACACATTATACTACACTTTGTTAGGGAGTAGTCCAGTGATGGTGTCACTGTATATGAACACTGTTTGAATCCCTGTGCCTGCTTCTTGTGACCTTGGGCAAGTGATTTTATCTTATCCATGCACCTACCACTGGATCGTATGCTTAGATTTAAATAATTCTATGCACACCGCTCGATACGTCAATACTACAGATGCAGTGGTATGTACGTTAGTTTTGGGCGCAAGAAAACTGCAGGGGACATTGAAACTTGCAGGAGATACCGGCACCCACATTGAGACCTGTACCTCGGGAAGCAACATCTCAGGTCATACACAGACCCTTCACCTGATGACCATGTATGACTGAAACGTTGCTCGTTTCTACTGCCCTCAGCAATAAACCTTCATTGAATTTTTTCACCAAGATATTGTAAGTAGTGAACTGCTTTATAGGGGGATAACGGTCACTTGTTATTTTTCATATGTATATTGTGTTGGCTACACAGACTTTTTTTTGTGCGTCTCCCCCAAATCTTTCCCCCCCCTCGTTCTTTTTTGCTTCCATTAGAAAAACAACAAAACATATGTAAAAGATGATGTTTACCTGCTTGAGTCCAGAAAACATAAAAGCGTCACTTGGCTCCACAGCAATCTCGATGTCCTGTACTAAGCCCGTCTTGTTCTGTAGATGATACTTGACCGGCAGAGATTCCCTGACTCGGCCAAATGATGGAAGATCTTTTGAGAGCAATAAAAATAAAACATTTGATTTCAGAACTTCTGATCTTTTACTCTTTGACGGTAAAATAAAGTTTAATACCTGTGCAAAACAGAATGAAAACAGGGCAAAAGGAACATACAAGATCTTAAAAGTAGAAGTAATAAAAGGAGGGAGTAGGTGGTATGATACCCTTTATTGGACCAACAAGTAATTGATGTCAATAGCTTTTGAACCTCAGAGTCCTTCATTGGGTATAGGGACCCGAGAGGTTCAAAAGCTTGTAACATATCAACTACTTGTTGGTCCAATAAAAAGTATCATAGCACCTACTCCCTCTCCGTCCTGTGTTACTACATGGAAGAAAGGACCAACACAGCGACCCACCACTCTTTGCTTAAAGTAGAAGAGTCACTTTAAAAATGCATGCAGGAGTGTCAATAAGATATTCATCAATTACACCCGTTTTAGCAAGGTTAAGCATAAAAGATATATTCCAGAAAAGTGCCATGGTAAATGCTAAGGAAATACCAGTCCTTTGCACTGTTTACGTCTACAGCACATACAGTGTTTAAGAGTAGGGCTTACACATTGTATATCTAGAAATTGCTTTTTGGAGCTCAGTAAATGGTGCTGGTGCTTAAAATTACTTCAAAATTCATTTTTTCACCCAAAAATCACCAAATAGTACGGTGAATACTGCACAGCACACTCCATAGCAGCCACACTGCGGTTTTGTGTGAGAACATCAAGGACCTAATGTGGCAAGTTTTAGTCAAAAAGTTGAAAGCACCTAAACATTCACTATTTTAATTAATTAGGTCCACAAAGACAATGGTATAAACATACATTTTTATAGGAACACTAGTTTACCAGTCTGAAATGTCCATTGCAGTCATTAGTACTCTCCTTTGACACCGACTTGTTAAGCATAAATAGTGGCCAGTTATTTCCTCGCCTCATAAGGAGCTGCGCGCGGTATCAGGGTTAATAACAGACTAATAAAATCTCTCTCTCGCTCAGGATACATGTCAGAATGTGTGCTATAGCCCACTCAACGTACATGGAGTGCATCCCTATCAAAAGGATGGAAATATGACATTTTCTCAGTTACCTGCATGGACGTGAAGTGGGATGCTTTCAACCATCACGTGGGGCAACGTTATCAATGTGGTGACAATTGGCACGTTTTCTCCGACTGAACTCCTTTGAAAGAAAAATAAATGTGGAATGTCTGACGGCTCCTTGTAGAAATAGTTGACAACACTAAACTAGCTGAGGCCTTCCTAACCAACCTCTACCTGTACCTAGTGTACCCTTTGATTAGAAAAGTATAATGGAACACGGCTCATCGTACCAATAAGACGGGTCAGTAACAGTATCTGGTACCCTACACGGTGCCTTTCTTGTCAAGCAGATGCTGAGAGTAAATTGCAAACCTTGCGGTCATGGCTTAATGAAGAAAGTAGGATGTGTGCACCTGGGGGTGCAGCACGACTAATCTACAATTCTCCATTTAAATGCATGTCCAACGGGTACTTGTAGGAATAACACACTGCTAATACTAAATGGCTAATACTAAACACGAGTATGTATAGTAGGATGGTTTTTTGCAGTTTTGTACATTACAGTAGTGTATGTGAAAATAAATGAGATGTTAAACAAATGTTTAAAGCTACATGCAGTCCCTTTTCTAGAAAGGTAGCAATCAGGTCTCCAGGGTAGATCTATAGGTATAAGCCAAGGACAGAGCAGTAGGCGGAGAAGCTATTCCCAGACACATTCACATTGTTGCTTCAGGTGTGATTAGGAGTTTTGGGCCACCGTCACCACTGGAAATTGAATGACTGTTCAGGCTTACCTCCTCCAAGAAATAATATAGCATCCTGTGGCCACCCCACTTTGACCACTTGCTACTGGAGGACACTGAAGGCAAAAGCATTCACTGGCACTCTCCCCTGTCTGTAAAACAACTGTTGGAAAAAAAAAACAGACTGTAAAAAAATGACCAAATTCTCTAGGGGCGGCAAAATTCACAAAAACGTGTGGTTTAACTCCAGTTATTTTTTTCTTCTTCACTTTTATACACTGAAGAATTGTGTACACATTTACACGGACCATACGTTTATGATGCTTGGTTTACAGCCAGCATCAGTTGAAAAATGTAAACCTGATGAGTCCGATAGTCAGCCATTTAATAATAACTATTTCATATAGCACTTTTCACCCAATGGGACTCAGTGCTTCACAGTTACAGTATAGTGCACACTACGCAGGGCATAGGATTGTTACAGGCACAGTCCCTGCCAAGTTGAGTTTACAATCTATGCTTTTGGTGCCTGAGGCACAGGGAGATAAAGTGACTTGCCCAAGATCACAAGGAGCCGACACCAGGAATTGAACCAGGTTCCCCTGCTCTCAGTGCCATTTACAGAGTCAGTGTCTTCACTCACTGAGCCGCTAATAAGTCATTTTAACCCGAGCTGACGTGTTCTAGATGCTAAAATCAGCGGGTCCAAGTGTAAAGCAACAATGCAAGAGCTGTATTTTGCTTTCTTAATAGAATTGAAGCAGGGGTCTCCAGATCTTAAGCCTATTTATTTCAGCTACAGGGACCTCCTGCTTCCCGAGATGCTTACCTCCGTAGTGGGTGCCGGTATCTCGGTGATGTTTAAATTGTCCTAGTCATGCATGCCAGTAGGAAACCGCAAGGGATGACGTCACTGCTTCCTATTGGCCCGCAAGATGCGGAAGCGTTGAAGCCGCCATTACGAAAACGCCAGCTAGCCGAATGGCTACCGGCATCCCCAACGAAGGCCAGTATCTCGGGAAAACAGGGGTTCCCCGGTGCGGAAATTAATGGGGCTTCAAACCTATTATTTTTTTTAAATGCATTGCTTGAATTGCCTCTGTAATGGTCTTCTAACACTGGTAGATTCATAGCAAGTTTTATTTAAAAAGACTCAGTTGCAAAACTAGAGCATAACAGCACTATATACATCATGGAAAAGAAATACGACAAACATACAGTGCAATTTAGTAGCTGTATGGTTTTTGCCTCCTTTTTGAAGCTGGGAGACTTTAGCAAATAACAACCAAAGAAGTGAAACACGTGATTTGAAGAAAAGAAAAAAATGTCTATTTACGTGAATATTCGTTTCACAGGAATCTTTGACTAAACCGCTTACATTGATTTACTGGAATCATTTACTTTAATCTTAAATGGAGGCTAAACTTTTGATTTTTTTTTTTTAATTGCCTTAACATGTACATTTTAGGAGCTATAGAAAAACGAAATCCAACACAAAATAACATCTATATCCATGTTATCAGAAGCATTCAACAGGCTGAACTGCACCGAGGCTCGTCATAAACATTTCCAACTCCGGTCTCCCCTAGGAAGCGCAGGATCCCACCCTCACCGCTGTGGGACAACACACGAGGTGGGGGGAAGCAACAGGATTGTGCTGCACAAGTAGAAGTGCCACATCCCTGCCAACTAACGCCAGGTGAATATAGTGTTATAATGATCCAGTCGGTTTCCCCATTTGCTGGACTTGAATCACAGAGTAAGGCCTAAAGCAGCATGCATCATTCTTTACACGTATGACCTGGAGTTTACCAGCAGGTATGCAGATCAGAATTGCATCTCAAAAGCACTTCAGCATCCTAGTTTCATAAATCCTAATTCAGAGATTGCTTCAAGCCAAGAAAAATAAGGATATCATAATACTTTAAAAAATATATATATTTTTTTACATTGCTACTCTAGTGTAGAAGTAGTCTTATACTGTAAGGGTTTATTTAAATACATTTTTTTTTATATATAGATCGTGATCTACCTTTAAATAATCAATTTTGCTTAAAAAAAAAAAATCATCGATAAAACATTTCTTTGTTTTCTGCTAAATTAGGTGAATTGAGATATTGTGCACAGACTCACTATTCTCCACGTGGGACTCCAGCTGGTCCACGGAAGTGACAGAAGAGGCCAGCTGCAGTTGGCTGGCTTTAATGGTGAGGGCCCACGGGGAGGCACTCAGGATGTCCGTCATTAACAGGAAGGGGATATCTGCATATACACGGTCTAAATGTTCAAACTGAGAGGCAGGGGAGACACGTCAGGAGGCACAAATATCAGACACAGAAGAACATTAAAAAGATGCACGGACAGCCAAAAACCAAGAAACTGCGAGCAAAACACATGAAAGAATAGCCAATTAACCTTAAAACACACCTGCTTAACAAAGCATATGAGTAGCTCCGTGGCTGACACTATACACCTGATACATAAACTTTGGCCCTTTCCAGACACACTTACCAGAATGCCCTCCTACTGTATCTGTATGTTCCTCCTACCAATTCGATTGTAACCTCTTCAGAGCAGGGACTCCTTTTCCTAAATGTTAATTTTATGTCTGAAGCACTTATTCCCATGACCTGTTATTTGTATTATTTGGTATTTCTATGATTGTCACGTGTATGACTACTGTGAAGCGCTGTGTACATTAATAGCGCTATATAAATAAAGACATACATACATACATACATTAAAAGTACTACCCAAAAGTTTTTTCTAAAAGAAAAATAGTCAACTGGTTTATAAACAATCTTGGTTTTAGGGATTGCCTCTGTATCAAGGAGACTATATATGGCTTGTCTGTCCTCTCCCAGAATCCCCTGCTTGTCTCAGAATCATTGTTTTTGGCTCTTCCTCCCACATTGGGCATCAGATAAGAATTAAAGCTTCACCTTATTTTATTCTGTCAGGTTCTACAGATAGGTCAAGAAGGACTTACAGAAATGTGGAGGGATGTCCTTTCAATGGGCGATTAAAAACATGTATTTATATGGAAACGGGGGATTGCTCAGTGTTTCCAGCTCTTCCCACCCCCAGAAAAGAGTTGGTTCCAATGAACAGAAGCTGTACTAAACGCTTACCTTTAGAGAGACGCATTTCACAGCAACATCAAATGGAAACACTGTTTCAATGGTTACAGTTTCGTCCTGCATATAAACAAAGATTGTAAGGAAGAAAGCTTAAAGCAGCAAAACATCTGACATCTTAGGCCGCGTCCAAGCTGATTGCACATTAGGGTAATGTGATTGGCTATAGTGCGCGCGCACGTGAGCGTTGGCCGGAGAGCAGCTCGAGACAAACTTTTTTGTATTTGTAGATGGTGGGTCATGTGAGCGGTTCGCCCAATGAGGGCGAACCAGCTCCGTGATGTCACGCCGCGCCCCCCAAAACGCCTCCCTGTCATGTCTACCTTCAGGACAAGAATCGCCCCAGCTACACGCGAGCGTGACGTCACGGCGCTCAGTTGCGCGCACACAAGCAGCATGGACGTGGTCTTTTATGGGGCTTTTAAAATAAATCAGTTCTGTAGTATTAGATAAGAGACTTATTTTTTATTAAACTCAATGCCATTTGTAATGAGTTTTAATATACTGAGCATCCTTGGATTGCTATAGCAGGTTTCAGCCTACCTCCCAAGCAACACTTTCCTGTTCGTGATAATGTGTTGCCAATGTTCACAGCCGTTTGAGCTGCAAACGGTAAAAGGCAATGTTACCTTCGTAATATCAGGACACATTGTAGCTGCTGAGTTACACTGACTGAGGGATTGATTCAAACTTAAAGGCAGTCATTTCGTTAAGACTTCAAGCAGGATTTTGACAGATTTAGAACAGGAGCACGAAAAGATTGCCAGCTTAGGTAATAATGTAGAATTATGCTTTACATATAGAAAGAAAAAAAAAGGGGGGGCGGGGAACCTGAATTGCTGCTTTAAGTTGTACTAGGTATTTTTTTCTACACAACATCTTGCCTGCTCCATGCTTCAATTTCTCATGCTGCTATCTTCATAAATAGACGCACTTTCCTCTTTTGCACAAAAATGATATGTCATGTATTTTTATTTGAACTTTAGAATAACAAGTATACAGACCCCGATGGATGGCTGACAGACATATTACAAAATGTTAATACTATGGTAACTCTCAACTGGCATATTGCAAACTAATGGCACAAAACATGCAACACACGTTAGGAATTAGTAGGTACAGGAAATAGTCTTACTCTGTGACATTTGCAGACAATATCTTTGTCCTCAACTGATGTGTCTATTAGGTAGGACACATACACCAGGAATACTCGCGTGCCGACAGTCCCGCAGCGGACGAACAAGGGCATATCCCGCTACAGTAAAAAGACAATATTCATTGGGATACATACAGTATGGACCTAAATAAAAGTGGCTATCCATAAAACAATGCTCTTTAAAGCCAGGGAGGGGAGAATGCATGTGGGGTCTTCCTATACATGATTCACCTGGTTCCAGAAACACCACATTTAGTTTTCACAATTTGCAAATGGCTTTCAGTCAATGTATAAAGGAAACCGCATGATATATGGGGTTCCCGCTAGCCATTGTTTATAGTGTTTATAGATACAGTGCATCTCTGCTTTTTAAAGCTCCTGCGTCACGCAGGCCAATAGGGAGTCGCGCCCGATGACGTCACGTCTACCTAGCGGCCCGCAGGGCGCATGGTCTTGGAAAAGCAGCCAGTACGTAATCGCTGCTAGCCGTGCAGTGTGGCTACCGCCCCCCCCCCCTACAGAGGTAAGTATCTCCAGGAAACAAGAAGTCTACAGAGCTGAAATGAATTGGGTTTAGCTCCGGAGACTCCCTAATTCAACACGATATAAAAAAAAAAATGATGTTTAAATTGCACAAAAAATAAATAAATTAATTAAAAAAAAGAATTGCATGACAAATCATTTGACATCAACATAGCTCAAAAACAGAAAACTACCAAAGGATTGTACAGTGCGTTATGAGTAACATAGAAAGAACGCACTGATGCACACTAATAAAGCAAAAATAGGAAAAGAAATCCTGAGATTGCAGCGGTGCACAGCAAGTAGAGGAGGGGACCAGCAGTGTAGGAGTTAAAAGTATATTTATTGTAGCAACATGGTAACGGGGACAAACACTACAATAAATATATTTTGAACTCATACACTGCTGGTCCCCTCCTCTACTTGCTGTGCACTGCTGCAATCTCAGGATTTCTTTCTAGCAAGACAACTTAGCGTGATGCACGCACCCTATGAAGCTGCTATCTTGTGAGTATTGTTTTCCCCCCTTATTCATGGGGATTTGCTGACCGGTAACAGTGTAACAGTGAGGATACCCTACTCCGTGGAGTCTTACAAGATTATTGGTATGTTAACCCTTTAATTGACTCTCTCTCATGGGCATTCATACATTACAGAAGGATCACTGTCCATTATACACTGGGTCCAATACTCTATTTAGCTTTATGTGCTTCTATCTTACCATGATATGTGGACTTTGATGTTTCAATATATGGATTTCTTTTATGTCTGAATCGGATTGAGCACTGCCATTGGGACTTGTGCCCTAAACTACCAAAAATAGGAAAAAGCTGGGGTGTTGTTCCAGGTACTCGGCCTAACCTATCAAAGGCTGTAAATCATAGAATAGCAAAAACACGGGCACACCCATAAATCTAGGGTTCCCAGACGGCTTCCCCAAAAATACTGGACACAATGGTGAAAGGTCTCACGCTCAAGAGACAATCCTCTCTCCACTGCATGCTGTTCCCTCCTCTCCTTGGCCCCACCCCCAGGCTCCTGACGCCACCTCCTGATTGAAAATAACACAAGTGAAGCTCCCAAGTGAACACTTAATATGCTGAGAGGTATCAGACTAGGGTATAAGGTCACAGGCTGGTGCCGATAGGAGATGCAATCTCAAAAGAAAGAGACACGGAGCCAAGGTAAAAAGTAACACGATTTATCCAAACACAATAAAAATTACGTCACATAGAACGGCGAAACGCGTAGAGCGTGACCCTGCGATTGAGAGGGAGAGAGACTGCTGGGAACTCCGTGACGTCACCTTCAACCGGCTGAAACACCGGAAGTGACGTGTCGGCCCCTGGCAGAGACGCAGTACGGCGGCTTGCAGCAGCAGCGACGGCGTGATGTGATTTCGAGATCACCTACCTTCTATGCTGTTATCCCATTGGGATCTTGTAAGCCTTCATTTTTATTGTTTTTGGATAAATCGTGCTACTTTTTACCTTGGCTCCGTGTCTCTCTCTTTTGAGATTGCACCTCCTCCTATCGGCTCCAGCCTGTGACCTTATACCCTAGTCTGATACCTCTCAGCATATTAAGTGTTCACTTGGGAGCTTCACTTGTGTTATATTGAGACAGTATTGCACTATGTAGTTTCTTCTTTTTTAAGGTACCATCGCTCCCCTGGTTCTTCTTTGCCCATGTTCGTTTGGACCTTGAAACAGTCCTTCTAAGGGTTTGAGTGTGTTTTTTTGTACCTTTTGCACTGCACGTGATTGTATTGTTTTATCACCTTGCACTGCTATTAGTATTATTTTACACTTGTTCATTTGTTTACATCGAAGTAGTATTCACTTGCACATTTTGAGCATTAGAATATTAGAGCGCCATCTAGTGTTGTTCACCACCTGATTGGCTGCATTACCCTGCAGCAGCCAATCAGGATGGAGGAAGCTGCCCAGCCCCCTAGCAACAGCCCTGCTTGGGGAAATCCCGCGGCCCCCGAAACCAGTCAGGTCACTATGTCCAGATAGGTAATGCCGGACACATACATGTCCACTATTACCTCTAATTTATTTTACTGGACAGTGTGTCCAAATACAGGACAGTCCGGTTCAATACTGGACACCTGGCAACCCTACATAGATTGTAGCAAAAGAAAAAAAAAGAAAAAGAGAAGATTTAATCAAACATACATATTACCAGGCTGCCAGCGTTTCAGTTCCTGGAAACCCAAATGTTGCCATTTTAGTTTTTTTGCTACTCCACAGCGCATTATGAGATAAGGTTGAAAAAGTTAACATTAAAGTACAATGGTTTATTAATAAAAAAAAAAAAAGGAGAAAGGTGAATGCACATTTATCCACTTGTGAGCAGGTGTGAAAGGATGTACCAGAATGTGGGATGGGATCCAGCGAGTGCTGTCGTTTTATTACTATGCAAACGAGGGTTAAAGGATTACTGCCCCAAGGACACTTCTTCTCGCTGAAAATCTGGGAAAGACAGCACCTGACTTGTGTTACCATGTTTAGCATTGACCCTACCCGGTGACCCAAAAATCGGACGCATCTCTATTTGAAAAAGGTCAACAAAATGTAGGTTGTACTTGTGAATTTGTATAGTACTAGGGACAGCTATTGGACACTCCCTTTTTTGTAAATTCCAGTGGCTCTAATCCCTGTATATGAAATACCCTATTAGCCTGAATATAGTGCTATGTTTTTTTTTTCTTCAAAAAATGTCCTTCCGAAAACTGTACTCTGGATTATATGCGCAGCCCAACACCTTTTATTTTTCATGTAGAACACCTTCAAAACATTAGGGTCGTATTATGTGCGAGCTCGTACTATATTCGGGCCAATAAGGTAGTCTAAATCCATATACAGTGAAGCATTACACAATAAAGTCCCCATTAACCATCCAACGCTAGAGCACCCTCTATTACTAATGAAGCTTGCTCGAAAGATGAGATAACAAATAAAACAGTAGGAATTGACACATGAATTGCTAGGCTAATCTCTTCTGCAGATAGCGCGTGGTTAATTATCTTTGTTTTTTTAAGGGAACTGTACGTTTTATTTCCCATTGCATCCAACCACTAAACCAATCGCTCTCGAGATTGGCTCTAGGGAAGAACACAGTGGGAACAGCTTCCAGCTACCATTCACAAAGACCACAGTGTCACCTTCTCCCCAGGCTGCAGATCTCCAATGGGGATGTCAGTAAGCAGTGCCGGGCTGGATTCATCACACATTTCTGTGCCATGGAGCGTGACTTGAGTCTTCTGTGTCAGATTGGCATCTTGCCCTGTGTGAGACATTGTTTGTTGTGATGTTAACCTCTACAATGCACTACGTGCCCTTCTACAAGGTCCATTTAGGTTGAAGTAACAATGAACATTTAGCTTTCTGTATGTTGCCATGAGGTGGTCAAAAGCAACAATTGAGTCACCGCAGACCAAATGAGCCACATATTTAGAATTAAGATACTTTACCACACGACACACACATTGCAAAATACAATTTGACTGAAAGAATGGTATATCCTGAACAGGGAATGAAGATGCTTGGGATGGTATCACACAAAACTATATATGTGGCATGGGCAGAAATGGAGCCCACGAGGAAATGTGTTCATTATAAAATTATGCCCTTTGTTATGCTCTTAAAAAGAAAAGAGAATTTACTTAAACGGTGAAGAGTATACGTGTAGCAGACTACAATGTTGTATGGTCTGCAACACAAAATAAGGGCTAAATCCCAATTGCACAAGGTTAGGGCCAATAAAGTTGCTCTTCATAGAAAGATTGGGAAAGGTGCGTGTCTCTAAGTGTGGCCACACGTCTGAACAACGAACATAGAAAACAGGAGACAGACAGCACACGATCCCAATAATAAAGTAAATGTCACAATTCGTAGTTCGATGTCCATCTCACTTTAAACAGCACACATGGAAACTGAAAACATTTTGCCTTGATTTGCAAAGAAACATGTCGCACTCTAGTTTCAGGCCCATGCACGGCCTTTTATCAGGTGTGTGTGAACATTTTTTAACGATCCCTGTGTGCCGCTTTAAAGTGAATTGGACATCCAACTACCAATTGTGTGTTACTTTATTATTATTGGGATTGTGTGCTGTCTATTCTGTTCCCAAGGCCTGCAATACCAGACGTGACCTTAACACTACCTAAAAGCGAAATATATTGACCTTGATGAAGCGTCATTGGACGTGAAACATACGTCGGTGTGTGTCGCTGTGACCGAAACGTCCTCACCTGGGATAGTAGCAGGGCGGGCGACTACCTAACTGGTTACTAATCTTGCATCGTATACTCATTCCGAGTATGAGTTACCAGCCTAATATTTAGATATTCAAATGATTTCAACAGGGACATTGGGCAGTTGTGAATAACTTTGCAATAACTCTAGATCTGAACTTGGTAAGATTAAGGAGAGCGCGATCACCAATGGTAACCCGCCATAATGGTACTACAGTTACTGCTACAGTTACTGACCCAGTGCTACTAACAAGGACCCAGGGTAACAGTAAATGGCCAGCCTGATCTGAATTACAGTAATACCGCTAATTGAACCAGTGTGGAAAATATTCTCACACACTATTTGCGGCTATAGCATGTGCCTAAGGAATCAAGCTGTACACATAATGTGTCTCAAGAATATATAATAGACACATTCTAATCAATAGGCGCTGTTGGACCCAAAGCCATTTCTATGCAAATTGGTTCTTTTGCTTAGATAACAAGCACTGCAAATACAATCGATTACCAAGATTGTTAAGATATGACGTGTGTGTGCTTGTATGAACACCACGCTGGAGACGTCGGAACGCTGACCCTATCATTAACGATACTAGGAAAGCAATGATCATATGCTTCCTCCGTTGCTTCACCACGAGCAACATTTTTAATATATTTAGCCGATACATATCTAGGGATTTACACCAGTTTTGAGTAAGCACTACGAGTTTTGTCTGATCGTTATAAGAGCAGACTCTGATTCAGTGACATTTAGTCAAGTTTACAACGAGACAGGCCACACCACACTAGCTGATTAACTTATCTGCCTTGCTGCTCTTTACATCCATACGATTACTTTTCCCAGTGGATTTGAGGTTTACTCAACCTATTTTATTAAACATATCCTGCCGACATGCCTTCTAAATAATCAAATTCCACTGCTGTGCATTTACCTGGCTTCAGTCCCGCAGTGAGCTTCACATCCTGGATGACCTTGTTCTCTTGGGACTGTACAGTTATCACCAAGCCGTACATTTCATTAGTCAGGGCAGGGGGTTCGTGACGCAGTTGAACAGAAATCTTAGGAACTCTCGAGATGATCCTATTAACAAACAGATAATAGTAGATGTCCCCCGGTTAGTTAGATTGACTGCCAGTCAAAATATCGACCCATAATTGCAGGAAATCCCTACGCAGCAGGGGTCTGTGCGACCTGCTATGTGCCTCGGCTTTTACTCACATGGTGCTGGCTTGGATAGCGATGCTGTCCCAGTGCACCTCACTCTCCGGCAGCTTAGGTCTGCGCTTGAAGGAACGGGCGGCCTGCACAGCTTCCTGGGGAGAAGCAGCATCTCCTCCGCCTCCTCGCCAGTTCAGGATCACACAGCGGCCTATCTCACTGCCCAGAATCAGATCCACCGAGGTGATCTGAAGAGAGAAAGAGCCGCTCAATGAGGGTTAACCCACCATGTTCTCCAAATACATCTTCTAGGTGTCAGGTCCCCCCCTTTTTGTTAGAACATATAACTGTGTTCAGTTTAACCCCTACAGCGTTGTAGCTTTGAATAAAAATAGTTCATATGAAAATAAAATGCGCATACAGTACATTATTTGTAATTGAATAACTTGTGACATTATTGGTAGGGGGTGAATACTTCTGCAAACTACGGATTATAAAGGGTTTTAACAAAGCACGGGAGGGAATAATATTTCAGAGACAGTAGTATTGTATTATAATAAGACGTCATGCTCAAAAGCTGGAGGGTGGCTGGCTATGGGGAAATGCGTGAGTCATTCTTTAGAGAAAGGGTGGACTCATGGAAGTGTCCAGACGTAGGCGCCCCACAGAACACATTGTGGATGGGTTCCTTTGCTGTTGCAGTACAATGCTGCAGGTTTGTGCATTTAGATGGCGCCAGAGAAAGCTAAAGAAAAAACTAAATGTGTTAAATATAAGTGAAGACTTTATGTAAGGGGAAGCAGGAAGGGCGAAGAATTCCTACTATACACACTATTACATTTTGCATTAGGCTGCTTGAAAAAGTACTCCTGGCCGTCATGCCAATCACCAACTTACATGCACAAGACACGTAAACCCTTTTTAATATCTGTAGATGTGTGTAGATCTCACAAACACAGCTATGTGTGTCTGGATGAAGCCTGCAATACATTGCTGTACATGGACAAAAGTGTTATTGTTGTCAGACAAATGACCCACCTCGATTTTCTTCCCAACATCTTCAGTTCTTGCAACAAACTTAAAGGTGAATTTTCGGGTTTTCCCCGGCACTAGACACATTGTCCCTTGCGATGACTGTTCCAGAATATCGCTGGCTTGGTATTGTTCTTCCACGACGCAGAACTGATTGTATTCCTACCGATGCACACAATGGAAAGACTGTTGTCAGTACTAGACTAGCATACCATTTTATTTTAATGACAGTATCACCATCATCAATTTTTTCTGCGCCTCTATTATTTTTGTTTTTCCATAAACATTGTAAAGAACCCGGAAGAAAGAATAACCCTTATATTTATTTCATGTTAATTAAAATAGGTCAAAGAAAAATTCATGGCTATCTCAAGCTCTGCACTGTTCATTCATTTATAATGTTATCTGTCGCTTGAGACTATTAGGCCGAGTTCCCGCTGGCACGAACCACGGTTACCTGTTTGACTCTTGATCCTCCCGTCCGTGCTCACGCAGCACGCCCATGTGCGGGCACGCACGCTCTCCCAAGCATGGTGCTTGAGGAGAGAAGGAAGAGAGTCTTTCGAGCTCAGAGTAGGGTCACATGACCCTGCTCTGACCAATAGGGATAGAGAGGCCGTATAGTCTGAGCAGAGAGAGGTGGAAGCGGGGGGCTGAGCAGAGAGAGGTGGAAGCGGGGGGCTGAGCAGAGAGAGGTGGAAGCGGGGGGCTGAGCAGAGAGAGGTGGAAGCGGGGGGGGGATGAGCAGAGAGAGGAGGAAGCGGGGGGGCTGAGCAGAGAGGGGTGGAGTTGAAGCGGGGGGCTGAGCAGAGAGAGGTGGAAGCGGGGGGGCTGAGCAGAGAGAGGTGGAAAGCGGGGGCTGAGCAGAGAGAGGTGGAAGCAGGGGGCTGAGCAGAGAGAGGGGCTGAGCGAGCAGAGAGAGGTGGAAGCGGGGGGCTGAGCAGAGAGAGGTGGAAGCGGGGGTGAGCAGAGAGAGGTGGAAGCGGGGGGTCTGAGCAGAGAGAGGTGGAAGCGGGGGGCTGAGCAGAGAGAGGTGGAGCGGGGTGAGCGAGAGTGGGGGGGGCTGAGAGAGAGGTGGAAGCGGGGGGCTGAGAAGAGAGAGGTGGAGGGGGGCTGAGCAGAGAGGTGGATGAAGCGGGGGCTGAGCAGAGAGAGGTGGGAAGAGGGGGGCGAGCGAAGCAGAGAGAGGTGGAAGAGGGGGGGGGGGGGCGGAGCAGAGGTAGGTGAAGCGGGGAGCTGAGCAGAGAGAGGTGGAAGCGGGGGGCTGAGCAGAGAGAGGTGGAAGCGCAGGCTCCGGTATTACAAAGTGTTTTATTGCAGAGACTCTGTCCTGGGTCACTAGGCATTGTAATATACACACACAATCCAGCCAATGACACGCCCCCTCCCTTCATAGCCACGCCCCCCGCTCCTGATGTAAAATGAGTGCAGGACAGCCGAACGCTCATGCTTGAAGAGTTGGTGACGTCACCACTCAAGCATGAGCACGGTCTGCGCCAGCGGGACTCAGCCTTAGGATGGAATAATAGCTCTCATTAGTGCTCTTATTAGCTCTGCATTTGCTAGAGTACCATTTAATTATTGATGCTGGTTGTTAAAATCGAATGCTGTCGCGTCCCACATTGTAGCATATTACAACTTATTTCTATACAGAGAGTACTTATAACCCTTCAAAAAGGGTCACTTCGCAGTATCTACAATTAATGACAATAAAATAAAACGATCAAAAGCACGTTACCTGGTTGTTGAAACCAATGCAAAGTTTAGAGAAGCGGATTGGATGGGGGCAGTCAGCTTTCAGGCACACGTGCAACTGAACGGGAACGTCAACATGAAAGCTTGGAGACAGAAACTTTGCCTTGCATTGCACTACAACAGAAAACAGCGGGAAATGGTTGGGCAAAACACCATGGCATCTCACGGACAATGCACTAATGAACCAAGCAAACACTTATGTATCACTAATTTGACAGTGACATATTAATAAGAATGATTCGTGTGTGTTATGGAGACAGTAGAAGAAATATAATTGAATTCCAAGTGCACCTTTATCGGCATCTAAATTTGCAAATCTGTAACAATCTTAGGTCTTGAGTTAAAAAATAAATAAAAAAATATGACAATTTTTCTTATATGGCTTTTATTGATTGCTACAATGCACACTGCATAGAATAGAATTCATAGAATTTGAAGGCACAAGTGCGTGTCCCGCTGGACTTGCATCTATTTTAGGTGCATGAGGAACAAGGAGACAAAGTGACTTGACCAATATCACAAGAATCCATGTCTACTCCTTTTCCCCACGTCCACCGTGGTGGTTCGGAACTAAACCAGACTGACCAATCATGTTTTGGGATTTGCGTACAGAATATATGACTTGTGATCAAGCCATAAACCATTTTCCGATGCAACTGCGCTCATTTGCACCTCAAAGAGTTCACAGCTGTCATGATGGGGCTCTTTGATTTTCAGTATCACCTATACTATTCCATCAACAAACTCTCCATCAAGCACAAGATACAGATTCAAGTGAAAGAAGTCTCCATTCGTTGCTCACTGAGCAAACCATGTGAATGCTTACCAAACGGTACAAATTCCTGCACCTCTATGGTAAGTAAGTTGCTCCCTGCCAGGGAAACTCTGTCTGTCCACAGCCTTTGTGCTGCCTTCACCACAGAGACGTCACAATCCGGCTCAGGCTCTGGACTCTCGTTCTGAGTAGAACCATCAGCAAGAAAACAAAATAAGGCCCAATTAAAAAACAACCAATTCTTGTTACCACCCCAAGCTAAGGAAGAGGAGTGTCTGATTTTCAACGTACCATTAACACTTTAATTAGGTTTTTCTCGATCCTGGACTTCTGATCATCTTTCAGGGTTGATGCTATTGTAGAATGAAAGGTGTCAGTCAAAAATAGAAAGAAGAAAAATAAAAATCATCGATACACCTAATCAATAATGCATTGGCAAAGCAAGTATCAGTTATACCGAGGGACCTTCCCACTTACATTACTTTTACCTTCACTAACTCTGCTGCACTGCTTCCTCATCTCACTGCATAGAACCTGGAGTGCTTAGTTTATATGCTTCCCTGCACTTACTCACCCAATACAGTCTCATGCATACCTATAGTATTCGTCTCCTCACCATTTCAGAGTGATAGCTATCTGAATCAAGGACTAAACTTTCATACAGGCTCCATGTATCCCTGGGTATTGACAATGAGAATGACCAGTTTAAAAGCAGTGATACTATTTAAGCAACATAAGTCAAAGCAAATGGCTCGAACGCCAATCGTTTCTGCAGATAAAGTGTACCTCTTCCAAGCAACTCTAGGCAATAGGTGATGTAGTCTTTCAGCTGGGCCATGAGATAGGCACATTTGAGAGCGGTGGTCAATATAGAAGTGAGCAGGGTCCACCACCGCTCACTGCGATAGTCACACATAACATAGTCCAACAATCTGCATGTAGAATGATAACACAGAGGTTACATAGTTTTACAGACGTTAAAACTAAAATGATATTTTTTAAAGCTAGGCGATGAATGAAAAGTCGTTTTTCTCAAAGCACCCAATTACAGTTGGAACCATACAAATAATGTATTACTAATTTGACAATGAAATATTCCTAAGAACGTATTAGTGTGCATTATAGAGACAGTAGAAGAAATTAAATTGAATTCCAAGAGCACCTTTATTGGTATCAAAATGTGCAAATCTGTAACTATCTAGTTTATCTCCAACTATACACTGCAGAGGTCCCCCAAAAAAATGATATTGGAAAAAAATTTTATATGGCTTTTATCCCTACAATGCAGTGTGGTTTATCGAATTTTAAGGTACAAGCATGTGTCCCGCATGGCTCTATTTTAGGTGCATGAGGAACAAGAAGACAACGTGACCTAACCAATATCACAACAATATATTTCTACTCCTTTTACCTATGTCCACTCTGGTGGTTCGGGGCTATTCCAGACCAACTAATCATGGTATTTCTCAAAGCCCTCCCATTACAGCTGGAACCATAACTTACTGTTTCATTTATATGTACCAAAAATGTAAGTAGTACTTACACCAGAACCTATATACACCAAAAAAAAAAAAAAAAAAGAAGAAATATATTCTATTTATATTTATACTGCTAGGAAGCTAAGTTGACGCTAGGAATGCAAGTTTTGTGTTGTGCTCATTTCTGTCCATGTATCAAGGTGCTAGGTAGAGGGAACGAGTCGGTAAGAGCAATATTATTAGTACCCTTCTTAAAACATACTTCTTTAATGAAGCATATGGGTAGCTCTGCTGGCTCATACTATACATATACACTGACTTTGGCCCCTTGCAGACGCACTTACCTGAACACGCTCTTGTCTCCAAGTTCTCCCAACTTACCGCTTGGATTGTGAGCTCTTCGGGGCAGGGACTCCCTTTCCTATCGTTACTCTTATGTCTGAAGCACTTATTCCCACTATGTGTTCTAATATGTCACGTGTATTGCTGCTGTGAAGCGCTTTGTACCTGGATGGCGCTATTTAAATAAACATATACATACATACATACATAATGTTAGACCGTGTCTCAAAGTTCATTCCCATCAATGATGCAGTTTTAACGTAAATCTGCCAGATCGGAGGTGGTGCCAAACGCTGCTCAACATACAGTATCTGCCTCCGATGGAAGAAGCACAACGCGCCATAAGTTGCATATATTTGCCACTGGCTCAAGTAAAAATGTTTGACTGCCCGTAATGGAGCAAATTGCTTCTTCTTTATAAACCTAAGCCCACGTCCATAGTACGCGCACAAAAGCCTGCAAGGCAATGGGCACGGCCACAGAGCGCGCGTGCGCAATGGTGCGGCCGATTTCTCGCGAGGCAAAATCTTTTGATTTTGATGCGCGAGGGCCGGGTCACATGCGCAGTTCAGCCAATGAGGGCGTATCGCCCCAAACATTGAATTAGAGCTGCACTTGGTTGTGTCTCCTCCTCCAGACCCCACGGGCCATGGATCGCCTGTGCTGCAGGCGCACGTGACGTCACGCGCCTACTACGCTCAAGGCCCGAGTATCACAGTGCAAAGCTATGCATGGGATACCCGTCGTGACCACACAAATTATATTGCTTACGTGAAGGGAGAATTCCGATAGGACAACTCAATCGATTACAGATTCATATTTACTTATTCCTCTGTTTGGCCGCTGTTATGTACAGTACTACTAGGTACCAGAACTCGGGTTGCGTTGGGAAGGTTGGCAAACTTGTTTCAGAAATACTTTTTCAGTAATAAATGTTTCTTGTGTTACTCTTTGACCATTTCTTTTTAACCTAAATCAATGTTACTTAATGGTATTACAAACATTAAAGCCACCAAACTCAAAGCAAAGGTGCAAAACAATGTCTGAGCCAGTGATGGTCTAAGGCCTTGACCCCGCTGCCTACTACAGCGCCCGCTGTGGCGGACGCTGAACGGACGAGAGCCCTCCCCGCAATGGCGCCGGGCCCGCTGCGAGGGGGGGCCGCAGTGCTCGGGCGAGAGCTGCTCCTGCTCTCAATAGAATTGAGAGCAGGACTCGCGTCGAGCGATACGGCACGCCCCCCGGCGGTTCAGCCAATGAGGGCGAACCTGCCGGGTGATGTCATGGCCGCGCCCTTGTCACTCCCCCGCCCCCCCCCCCCCGGTCTCTCTTCCTGCAGTGAGCTGCAAACCGGGGAATCGGCTGAACGCGCCGCCAATCTCGCGGGCGCGCGTTGCAGCTGAGTTACCGGGGCCTTAGCCTAAAGCAGCGTTTCCCACCCGGGGTTCCGCGGCCCCCTGGGGTTCCGTGAGAGGATCGAAAGGGTGCCGCGGGATTTCCCTGATCTCACAGAGCAGGGAGAAAGCAGTTGCTAGAGGACTAGGCAGTTTCCTCTATCCTGATTGGCTGCTGCAGGGTAATGCAGCCAATCACGAGGTGGTGTCAGGAGGCAGCGGTGTGTGGCCAAGCAGAGGACTCCGCTGCAACCTCTGACCGTCTGTCTTTGTCTCCTGTGATTCTCTCTCTCTGTGTGTGTCTGTTCTGTGTATTCTGTGACCCTGTCCTGTTGTAGGGGTGCCTCAGCAACTGAGTACTGTGGTTAGAGATACCCAGGGAGAAAAAAAAAAGGTTGAAAACCATTGGTCTAAAGTCTTTATACTATTTAGTACTTGCTGTATTTGTATCAGGAAGTACAACATGCAACACATTAAGGAAACTAGTAATTTATTATCTTGTTTTAACTTACTTCAGTGCTTTAGTGTAATCTTTAGCGTAATAATATTCTTCTCCCATCTGAACCACTGAAAATAAAGCATTTTGCCAGTTAGTAACTTAATTCAATTAGTGAAACATCACTGACAGCTCACAATAAAACAAAGTATTAATTCATTTTTGCTGGTTTTGGTACCCGAGATTTGTCTGTAGTATAAAACATCTGTCACTTGTCCAAAGAGGAGACGAGATAAAAAGCTCACATATGTGTACATTTACAAAGAACACTCATGCCTGTCCAGTAACAGGCACCTCCACATGCACTGCAATATGGTGGCAAGTACATATATATATGTTTTTTTTTTTTTATTATTATTATTATATATTTTTTATTTTTTTTATTTAAGTACAGTACTTTAGTAATGCAACCACTAAACCTGCTAGTGGAAATAACTCAGAAGGGATTGTATATGTTTATGTGCTTAAATGTAAAGCATGGAAAGGAGTCCCTCTTGGTTACATTTCTCTAATA
This sequence comes from Ascaphus truei, assembly GCA_036426205.1. Taxonomy (NCBI): domain Eukaryota; kingdom Metazoa; phylum Chordata; class Amphibia; order Anura; family Ascaphidae; genus Ascaphus; species Ascaphus truei. The sequence continues at coordinate 207,166,303 of CM071567.1, forward strand.
TAACAAAAGACAAAAGGCCTTTAAACAAAAATAAATAAATAATTGTTTAATTATATAATTTGTTATTGTATGTAGCACTGAGGCTTCTTGTCTGCTGTTACATTACGTCACAATCTCAGTAGCCCTACTTTTGACACAAACAAACATGGTGTGGTGGGTTTGGGGGTCTGAGCTTACAGTGGCTGTGTGTTTGCAAAATTGTTTAACATTTTTTTCTAAGCCTGAAAGTACTTACTTAAGTGGCTTTTCATCCTTGGACACTTGTACTTCTTAAACTGAGCTACCGCACTGCTCAGAAGGCTGATAATCAGCTCCTGGAGGAAGACCAAGAACCGGCAGCATAAACACACCAAGACAATTCAGAAACGCACACACACGTAACGGCACAATGCTGTAAACCAAGAGGTACTTACGGAGTGAAGGACACTCCTCTCATTCATCTGAAGAGCGAGAATTCCAGCCTTCTCCTTCTCTGGGTCTGACAAATCAAAACCTGCGTATGACAGGGAATAATCCATTAGGCGTGAGCAGCCCGCATTACTAATAAGAGAACACTTGCGCTTGCATGATGCTTCGTTATGTGAGGGGAAGTGCGCTTTTGGGAAGCGACTTGCACTCAGGTCTGCTCAGATGAACTCCAATTCCACTTGGGAATATTGGCACTGCAGCCCTTTATGCTGCACGGAATACCGGACCTCACAAGAATCTAAGATTCTGTGTATGAGAAACATAGTGGGATCACCTTTATATCAAAAGCGCCTGACCATAACCTCGAGCCACTCATCCACCTGGCACAATTCTAAAGAGAATTAAAAAAATTATTATTTAAAACCCATTTAAAAGAATACCTTCTTATATTTAGTAAAGGGGACTGTGGCTAAACTATTACTACGTCAGACACACTTGCATTAGGAAATATTAAAGAACAGCTAATGACTCACTGAGTATTCCTTGACGCCATGGCCTCTGCCCGTAGAAATCGAGCATTCCAGTAGCGATTTCAAGTGGATCGGGACTAGGATAAGCAATGGAAGGCTAAGAGAACACAAAACTGCAGTTATAACATTGACATCAACATCAGAATGCAGCTGTACGTATTCACAATGGTACAATTGTTCAAGAAGAAACAGTTACATCTTAAAATCAGCTGTGGCCAACAGAAAATGTACAGTAATGCTTTACAATTTAAAAGCAGCATTAAAAAAGCGTCATGAAAGTGTCGTTGATCACTACAAGTGTATGCTTCTTTCTGCTTAATTATGTACATCTTAAGCGGAGCAGGTTTGAAATGTACATCATCACATTAGTATTCATGTTTGGTTTACCATTAAACTAAACCTGCAACAATTACGACGACAATATATGGATAGGTTATATGAACAAATGTATACGTTATATTTACAGATATTTCATTATACCGTAAAATATGATGGACAAGAATCATTACAAAAGACATCGGCATCTTCGTGTATATTTCCTAATAAAATGTTTTTTAACAAGTAGAAAAAACAGAGAATAGGTAACAGAGCGTTCATGAACTTACATCATGGTTACACAGCTGGCTGGCTAGCTGCTTCCGCTCCTGTGCATAGTATGCTGCCTGCTGATAGTAGAAACCAGGATTTTGGGTTTGAATGGCTGTCAGGCCCAACTTTATAGCTTCATCGAACAGATCTCCAAAAGCCTGGAACCTTTGGAGAAAATGATAAGTCAGCTTCCAAGTACCATGCGCACGTACACTTTATAGGATAATATACATTGCTCAAGTTTTTCCCAAGAAGGGAAAGAAACTACTGTATATTTAACATAACCCTGATGAAGCTCCTTTAATAGGACCGAAACGATGGATTTTTGCTTTCAATAAGTTTTGATCACTCGCCTGTGATGTGCTGCCACTTCTTCTTCTCTGATACATGGTTTTGGGTCAAGTATATTGATTTACATGATTTCTATTAAGCGTGTACTCATCTTTATGTACGTTAGTTTTGTTTCTTTAGGTGTGCCTGCTGTATTTGAATATGTGTAACCTCTCCCCTCCCCCCACGCCTGTGAAGTTACTAGTGTGTTACCAGGGGTTAATATGAAGTGGGAGATGTTAGACTCTATCCTGTGGTGACACCAGGGTACTGTGTCATAGGAGTTATAAAGTAAAGGGGAACTGTTCTGCAAGGTTAGGTTCCAGAAAGAGAGGAGAGTAGGAGCCTCAGGGAATAAAGGCAAGAAAAGCTTTCGCCTAGTAAAGGAGAGATTAGCCCACCCCCCGTTGTATTTAAATTAGGGACAGTGCCTTAACAGTTAGGATCCCTACCGCCATGGACAGAAGATATATGCAGATCCCAGAGAGGGAATGCAGACATGTTACAGAAAGCTGAATAGATAGGGCTCTGGGATGTCAGGGGATCAGCCCCGCAAGTGGATCCCCATACACAGAATTTACAGACCCAGAAAAAGCGGTCGTTGCCGGTAGGGAAAGGATGGCAATACCAACCTTCCCAGAACAGGATCTCAGAAGGGACCCGAGATAAAAGGATCACATGGACAGAGCTAAACAAGCATAACAAGGGGGGCCTAGTCCAATACAGGTAGTCCTGTCAGTAACAAGTGCATGCACCTCCCAGGAGTGTTAAGAAGAGGGCACCCAAGGAAGAACGTACTAAGAGTCTGGCAGTATGCATAAAACAAGGTACAACCATGTCAATCTTATTGTAAATATGAATGCAGTATTCCCATGCCTGGGAACATGAATAAAAGATTGAAGTTGTACTAATAAAACTCCTGGCGCCCATCTTTTCCACCGTGATAAACCATTAAAATGTATTAGACAGTGTGTCTGTACTTTTGTTCTTGCGCACCTCAGGATGTTCATTTAAATTTTGGCGTGTCTTTTTTTTTAATTTTAGAACAAAAATGTATTTACTAGAGTTGCTGTTTCCTATGTTATTTGTATTGTATGCATTAATTGCATTTACCAGCACACGTACCGGAGGGGGAGGGAGAGGGGGAGGGAGATATTGACGACGTTGAGACATTAGGGGGTCTGACGTAAACAGCATTAGGGTCTAAAAAGCCATTTTATTTTAATACTTTTGTCCGCCATTTTGTCTTGTCTTTGTAAGTCTTGTGTGTCATTTTTCTATGTGAAGAAATGTCTGTGTGAACCAGGGAATGGAATGTTTTCGTTCCTAGCTGATGTTTTTTGTTGCTCTTTTCTCGTCCAACCAGCTACAAATGGAAGTGTAAACAGGCCAGAAAATAATGAGAAGCCTCGTTAGCGGTCTAAGATAAGTTCAGATTCTTACAGTGGAACTTTTTCTCATACTTATGTCAGGTGACAGAATAGAAAACATCACAGTTAAGCCCATAATGATTTTTAGCTTACGTACATTTATTCAGTTTGTTATGTATTACAAACTTACATCAGTTTTAGTATTGTTATGTATTGCAAAATGATGTAATATTTAGTGACGCGCAAGCCCCCCCCCATAAAGGGAGGGAGCTTAAGTTTTTAGGGTATAAATGTATTTCATACCGTATTATCTGCGGGAGAGCTTTTGTTTTGAAGCTGTCTCCGCTGTGTGCACACTGAATAAACTCATTTGATAACAATGTTTTGTTTAACATTTTTACAGCTTTCACAATATACATGCATATATTATGAAATGGAGGGATGCAACTGCAACATTTTGGTTTTCCTTTGCAGGGCACCTAAAAACGAAGAACAGGTAGCTGAAAATGAATAGTTAAAATACTCCATTAACACGTACTGTTTAGACATCCAGGCCACATGCTCAAAGGACAACTCAGCACTTCCTATTTTCTTCTTACATAAATCAATGTGTTTTCTGAACTGTGCAATGGCATCTAATGGGGTGTTGTGCTGGAAACAGAGGCGGCAGATCTACAGAACAGAAAGAAAACCACATGGCACACATATACCAGGGATTCAGTACAGCAGAAAAGCAGACATGCATTGTACATCTACATGTAGATTTCTTCCTATACTGTTTTTTTTTATGACTTTCAATGTGATATGAAGTCAGTGGATTCATTTTGATTTATTCTTCACAAACTCACATTATCCCCCCTCAGCTTATTGTGTCTTTATCCCACAGCTGTCCTCCCTAGCACATCTCATTGAACCAACTACTCCTCTCACCTTTAGGACACGTTACCAATTTAGATTGCAGAGGACATTTTTATTTGAGAATAAACACGGCTCCTGAAAATTGTCAATCTGAACCCACAACTAAAAAAAAAACTATTTATGGGAGAGGGAGTGGCTCAGTGAGTAAAAGACACTGACTGGCACTGAGAGTTTGAGGGGAGTCTGGTTCAATTCCCGGTGTCGGCTCCTTGTGACCTTGGGCAAGTCACTTTATCTCCCTGTGCCTCGGGCACCAAAAAAACATAGATTGTACACTCCACGGGGCAGGGACCTGTGCCTGCAATATGTCTCTGTAAAGCGCTACGTAAAACTAGCAGCACTATACAAAAACATGCTATTATTATTATTATTAAGTGATTAGTGGGTGAGCAGGATTAACCAAATTAAATTATTCACAGTCCGACTCGGGTCATGGGACGACTGTACCAAGTGGTGCTATGGCAGAAAACACCTACCAGCAGCAGACACATTGTAACCCATTTAACCGAATGGGCTGTACAACATTTTCAGGTGACTGCTGTTGCAGAGCAATGCTTAGTTAATCTTGAAGCCTACAGATGTCCCACCACAATAGGACTAAATAATCCAGTCCTTAGAAAGCCCAAATCGTCATTGTAATTTCATGGATAGTCGTTGCTATTGGTTGGGTTGATGAGCCCCAGTAAATTACTGGGTTAGCAAATTGATTATTCGCCAACGCAATAGTCGGCGCATTTCCACTTCCCTGCAAATACACAAGGACCATAGCGCAAATGTACCTTCTGCCTGTAGTGAAGCATTGTCCTCTACCAAGATGGCCGACAAAGCAGGGCATGTTCTCCTCTACAAAGACGGCTGACTAAGTTAGCCTCTTCTAAGAACTGGCGATTGTCTGCACCTGGTCTAGCCCTATACAAGATCACCAGTGCGATCAGTCCTTTGCCCAAAGTATCTCAGTACTGGGTATGCGACTTGCATCCTGACCCTTTCTTCGGACTGCCGCCTGCTGACGACCTTGGAATCGGATCCGACTAATCTTCCTCGTCTAGGCACCAGATCCCAGGTCAAGGGTCGGTACTATACTCCCCATCTCTCCAGCAGTTAGCAACGTTACAGAAATATACCAGTGCTTTTATCCAGCCATAGTGCTACTTACCATGCGATACGATAAGTTAAAGTGCCGTTACAGTACATAAAATGTTACAATGTGATGCAAAGAAGCTATGGGCTACATAAATCAAGACTAGTGTGTATTCTGCCCCCTTTCTTTTTGAATATCTTTTGCAAACTATAAAGACATATTTTGAAGGATTTGATCCACTTAATTGACGAGATTAGAGAACTGTCCTCACCTTGTAGTTTATAAAGCCAGCCATGGTTTTTATCTCCAGCATGTTTGTTTCGTGAGCTCTCAGTTCATGCACCAGGTTATACGCCGTCCTGTAATTCCTAAACAGAACAGGGAAATGAAAGAAGAAACCAAAAATAAATTAACAGTATAAAACAAAAAAAATGTATATAATTCTTGGCAACTATCAATGCCTTAAACAGCAAATGTCTTTTTTGCCCAGTTTCCATTTTAAAACACTGAGTTTCTCTAACACTTTGTGAGCAGTCTTCGGAGAGTAGGCAATTCAGGCACATACACAAGGTGAGGTGAGGTGAAAAAATATGTATTAGAATATAATTATTCCTAAATGATACTAATCATAATAATCAACATTAATAGGTTTTGGTAACCAACAATTTAGTTCCAAAAGGGCTTCCTGTGGTTCCCATGGAGCTCAAACATTAGTTGACTAGTTTCCACGTGCCTGGATTTTCTCCTATAGCTTACCAAGGTTTTAGTGGTCTCCTGCTCACCCTTATTTTATTTTTTTAGGAACTGGGATTCACTCATTTATTAATGACGCCCTGTACGACATGATCATTTTTACATGGTCAGGGTGTCATGGCAAAGTGGCAGAAATTACTTTTATTATTGAAAATATATAAAATGTCATGTTGCTTCATCAAAACTACACCTGGTAAAAACAATGTTCGGGATCATTCACACATCCAGGCCAGATTCCCATTGGAGTGAATCCCAGCAGTGATCCATTCCGTCATATAATACAAACACAAACCAGTGCACAGAGCCCTCATTGGTATACTCTGAATTCAAAGTCCATGGTAGACATATAGAACAATCATTCCCCGAGTGCAGGAGACAGAGACCTCTAATTACAAGAGAACGTGTATCCAATGCTACGACTCTACGAACTTCTGTCCTATACACTCCTATTAATTTAGTAAACACACAGGATTATGCCAAAAAGTAAATCAACAACTCAGAACACCGCGGGGGATATTTATTAAGTTATAAATATGGGAATTTGGGCCGTTAAATGAAGGTCAGTTGAAATATGCGTCTCTTGCAGACCGACGCAAAGAACTGCCTGCTGAGCTCATTCCCTTCAATGGCTTCAGCCGCCGCTATATCACAAGCATGATTAAGTGAATACGGTAGTTATTATCAATGTATAAAAATACGCTGATGCAAATTGTATCTCAGCTGATAAACATCCATAAAATATAGGAGTGTAAGCCCTCAGAAGCAGGGCCCTCATTACCTTCTGATCTGGTTGTGCTCGTCTGTCCTTACTTGTACGTCATTCAGTTTATCTCATTTATAATCACCCTGATTGTACCGCGCTGCGGAATATGCTGGTACTTCACAAATAAATTATATTATTATGTATAGATACACTGACGCAAATTGAATCTCAGCTGATAAACTTCCATAAAATATGTGAAACCGGTCACACACGTTAAGCACTTAACACAATATTGGGTGGTATAGCTTTAGTGAGTCGGCTTTATAGCACGCCCTTATATACGCATGACCCATAGTCCCACCAGAGGAAGAAGCAGTGAGGCGCTTACTTCAAGGCGTTCTGTGTGTCCTGTTTCAGCTCACTGAGAAACGCGATCTTGAACTGATGCCTTACAAACAGCAGCTGTAACAGAGCACATTATCTGACTGGATATTGTGAAAGCCATGACAGCGGTCACTCACACAATAAACACATTCGGAAAACAAATACATGAATGTCATGTAACAGTAATACATGCAAACCATCTTTAATTATCCCAGCAGCAAATGCTGTGTTACACGAATCTACTACTATAAGATGTCCCAAGTATGTGATCAGGCTAATATATATGTATATATTTAAATATAATGCAACATTAATTTACCTGGCAGTTGTTTCAGAATATAAATATGCCCTATATAATCATTTACATGTTGGAGCTGTATAGTAATGACCATTATACACAACATTATTTACCTGGTGAGTTGTTTTATAAAACAAACATTACACATGCATTTGATATTACCTGGTGGGGTGGTCTAATAATAGAAAAATTGCACATTAGTGTGACATTACCTGGTGGGTGGTTTTGTTCAGGAATTCTTTGTGTGACTTCACTCTTCGGACATCAGTATAGTAATAGGTCTGTGCGTGTTCATAAAACGCATTCTCCAACCTAAAATAACAACATGTTAAGAGTATAGCGCATACAGCACATACATATCCAATATAAAACATAATAATACATTGTCATGGTGGAGCCAAACATGTGTTTGGTAATCCCACTTGCACATCGCGATGTTACTTTCACATGCTTTTTGTAATTATATACTAATGGTGCAAATTGGGGTGAATTCCAACATATCACATGAAAGTGAGGTCAACTGCCCCCATTTTATTCCACAAAATAAAATATCAAAATCTACTGATATTAGTTTTAAGAATGAATTCCTACCGAATGATGTCGAGTTTCTGACCCTTATTCAGTAGGTTGTGAGACCACTTCCCTGTGCTGGAGAAGATTTTGGTTCCACTCATGAATGGTGCCGATATTTTCTACAGCTTTCAGAAGTGGCTTCACAGCATATTGGGGGGGAAAAAAAGCGCCATTGTTTGCCATTTCCTCTCCCAGAACCCCCTGCTTGTTTTATTGGCTATCCGCAAGAGACGATTCTCAGAACCAGCAGGATGCTAGGAGGACTTCTTTAAGTCATTAAAATGACCCTTTTTTTGTTTTGCACTCTATTGAACCGCTTTATTTTTGCAGTGCTCGACTATTGCTTTTTGATGTATTGGCTATGCCTCTTAACCAAGTTTAGGAGGAGCCTGGGGGAACATGGGAGGATGCTAGCAAAAAGGACTGCACCTCTGAGCATGCAACTGAAAAGGTAACATCAGACAGTTTCACTACCAAGTGCAGACACTCATGTGAGCAATCACGGCTCAGAGTTTGCATGATCAGAAGTGCTTGTACTGGTGGTGAATCTAGCTGAATGTCTGATATATTCCTGACCGACTGTATATTCAAGGGGAAATGTATCTACAGGTCTCCTTTGGCTTATTCTTCAGTTTCTGTCTTTCCTGTACCCTATAGTGTGCAGATATTCTGTTGCTTTTGAACCTAATGTACCCATTTACGGTGTTTGGCTTGTTTCCACAATGTAACCAAGATCTTGAACAGTTATTGCAGTATTCTGCGAAAGGTATATAAATGTATGCGACAACTTTTTATAAATGTTTTACCACGTACAATTCGTCAAAGACCCGACTTATTGAATGTTATTGTTTAATATACATGAGCGAAAATCATAGGCACTCACAAGAGGAGACTGAAAACATAGCCTAAAACGGTTACAGCAGTGGGATGTGCTGCAAACAATTGTGTGCATTTGCAGATCTACCGACCTAATTATGTAGCCCACAAGATGGTCCGTATGTGGCAGGACAAACAAAGATTTCCCAGAGAGGTCACAGGCATTACACAGGGCGGCAGCTCTTTCTGAAGCCATCACATCTTCACCTGGGTACCAATAAAAGAAAAGATACAATTGGTGCTTATTTGTTTTGTTTCATCTAAATCCATCCCCCCCCCCCCCCCCAAATATCTGCTACACATTTAAAATGCGTCCCCCTATGCATCCCATTTAAGGTAACAATCACAGTCCAACATTTCCCACTGCCGAGCGCTATACATATGGAAGTGCTCTTACTCCGTCATCACATGCACAGTATATGTTGGGGAACAGGATTGCGATAAATATGGAAAGAAGCAGCAAACCAAACTGAAAAGTCGGTGCTCTGTTTTATTATAACGTTTTGATCCATGAACATGGGACCTCTCTAAGGGTTAACCTTATTTTTATGTATTTATTGTGATGTCCTTTCTGACAAAACAGCAGTAATGAGTGTGCACCATTTTTTTCCCCCCTTGTATTCAGTGGTGGGCGATTGGCATTGCATTTTGGGTAACCAGGGTTGCACCATCAACCAATATGTATTATTCAGATTTGCAAAACTGGTCTTTATCTTCAGTGCAGTAGAATTAAAAAAATATGCATGTCTTTCAGTACCTGGTGGTAAGGGTGTCTTCTTCTGAATTAAAACCACAGCGACCTTTGTGTTTCTCCCCTGCAAGCTCTGCCTGCAAAATAAATACATACAACCAACGTGACATGTCTATCTACTCCAGTGTCATCGAACAACCAATAGGATGCATCCTGCACGGCTTGTATTAGTAGTGGACTGGTTGAAGCTTCAGTGTATCCTGTCCATTAAAGATTCATAAGGTCTACAAAGGACTTCTCTGTAAATGGCACAAGACATCACAGCCAGACGTTATAGGATAAGAATGGATGCCAAAAGATCAATTCATTTAGTAAGCGCCTCAGTATATCTCCGATTCATTGTATTTCCAAGGGTTTCTCAGTGCAGCTGGGGGTCATTCTGTTCAACGCTCCTGCGTCATCATCCACTAAAAGGGATGTTTTATCTACAGCAGTTAAAGGAACTATATCTGCTTGCAACAAAAATAAATTAATAAATTTGATGAACAGGTGAGTTTTTTTTTTCAAATAAGTTTCTAAATCTACACTTTACACTCAGAACATATACAATCCCAACAAAAGGAGTAACACTTTCCTATAGTTAGATGTCAATCATCATCATCATCATCATCTAGTAATACCATTAGGAGGAACTTGTAGACCAGAGATGCTCAGACTCTTCCACGTTACTATTTATCATTTCTGGAGGCCTGACATACTTACTGCAGAATGAGAATGTGTGTGTAACATAGAAGTAAAAAATAATCTACCTGTATCTAAAAAGCAGCCTTCAAAACTTCTATCACTGGGAGCATATTAAAAGACAAGGATGTCAGGGGACAGCTGTTTTAAGGGAATTTTGGTTCCAGGAACCACAGAATAGTTGCTGTACAAGACTATGACTTAATTGCTAAGGGCCCTTCCTATTCCAATACCTAGTTGTGTTTATGAATCTAAGCAGCGCGCTATTGCAACTAAAATATTAACCATCTGTGACTGAGAACCAAGGTCCAATCAGAACGCTTCTATTGAAACCAAGTGTAGGTTTAGACAAACGCCAAAATGAGTTCCTCCATTTCCAAAAAGAAAATGTTCCTTTCCCAAAAGAAGCTTAACCTCAATTTAGATTCATATCTTTTTTTGTTCCCCACAAATGTAATTGTTACAGAAAATAACCCCGTTTTTGTCGATATCTTCACCTGACAATTTCCACTCTGGTGGCACATTCTGACTGCTTCTCCTTCCACTGACCCTCGTCCCAGTCCAGCTCGTAAAACACCACGACCAGGGCAGGCACCAGATTTAGATGCTTGTTCATCCAACCTGTCTTCAGGATGCCTTTTGGGATGTACCACTCATAGGATGTCCTCTGCAAGTAAAGGTCACATAAAGAGAAGAAGGACTTTAAAAACAGTACATGTCCACTGTGTAAAACGCGGTTTATAGTACACAGCAGCTTACTCCGAACTGAGCATATATATGCATGTGCATTGTAATAGAACTTTGTGTTGGGTATTTATTTGAACAGCTTAGGTGCTGTTTGAGATTTATGTACTGTGGTTTCAGAATTACCTTTATTTCATTTGCAGTGGCATCTGACAACCGTGTCTTTACAGTGTTGATGTGTGGCTTAGGGGCACTTAACCCCTGTATATTTTATTATACTACAAAGAGCACAGCAATTTTTCAATGGCTAAAAATATACTTTACACCCCTAAATATAGGGGTATTTTTCTTTGTGTGTGCAGTATACACACACGGATGTGCTCTATTTGTCTACACAGTGGGTATCTATGGAGAGAGCTAAAAATATATACTAGTGAATAGGCAACAATCACACACTAACACACTATATCCAGTAGATGGCATTATTCCCATACATGAATACAATGCACCTACTCATTGACCCTACACCCACCAGAGGATTTTATACACACTTTGTATATACATCACAGATTCTGCACAATTGTTAACATTTAACTGTTTTTTTATGAGTGCATTGGAAGTTCTGCTACCACCCGGTAGCCTGAGCAATATACTCAGAGATTTAACTAATTCTCTACATCCTATATTATATACATAAGCTGAATGAGTGCATATACACGGGAATCTTTTGTGTCTCCCTAACTTGGGAAACATGTATGTGCTCTAAGTCCATATCCCGTTTGCACCTCTGTATCACTCCTTTCTATTTTATATGATTATTAGGTTGAGCGGTAGGACCCTTGTCTGTCTAACTCTTCGTTTTTGCAAATTCCAGTATGGACAGGCCAACCTCTACAAAAAAAAACAACAAAGTTGAGTCTATGAGAGGACATATTAATTAGCTGTGCCGTGATTGATTACAATACAGAAAGTTATTATTCACATTATAACAAAAAGTAATCTTAAAAATACTTTACCTTTGTTCTGCATTTCGGAAACTCATGGTCACCGGGGAGAACTTTAAAGGAGATGGGAACCCGGTCTGCTCGTCTATTGGCGCAGAAAGCGTCCCAAATGGCTCGGTGGACTGCATTATAAGTCACGTCCAAACCGGTGAGGGTCACAAAGGCCATAGGACGGCAGCATAGCTCCACAGGAAAATCCCACTGGGTAGGACTCATCTTCAGACCCGTGACACAAACCTACGAGACAAAAACACAAATACATTCAACTCTTGGCCATTGTGTTGCTGTTCGCACAGGATTTGCGCTTTTGGTCTCCTCAGATCCTCGATATAAAATTGTAGGTGGCATTATTTCAAATTGAAGGGCCACAAATATACCGCAGTGTGAATGTATATGTACCTAAAAATACTTAAATTGCTTTACTTTAATATAGTCTGCGCCTTTACAACAGCTGTACCGCATTTTTTTCACTTTGACTTTATAGTGAGTGTGTGAAAAAGTGCATTTAGTTGCTTGAGTGACAGCGGTGAAATTAGCTGAAGTAGGCAGTCTGAGAGCTACACCAAATGAAAGAGTCCTGTTTTATAATGAAATTCTGGAGTTATTAATGGTTTGTGTCCTTTAGTTTTGAATTTACATTATAACAATAACTTTTTCATATAGCACATTTCTCTCAATGAGACTCCAAGCGCGTCACAGTTACAGTACAGTGCACGGTACGCAGCACATAGGATTGTTACAGACACAGGGGCTTATGCAGGGAGGTACGTACTAGAAAGGCTTAAATTCGCCACAGGATTGGCATTTAATTTTGTCCTATGCAGGGTACTCCGGTAGCGCGGTGTGCATGAAATTGTTAATTACGCGAGTTTCACTTGGCGTGAAACTCGCCATTCTGAGGCGCGCGGTATTTAGCCACAATACAGCAAACTTTTGTTGGCGGGCAAAATTTCACCCGAACGCGCCATTTAGTAGCTCCGATTGGCGCGTACATGCGCATCGGAGCTACTGGAATCGTGCATGTTTTTGCATTGGCGAAATCACGCTTCTCGCCACACGTCTGGCGAATTTGAATTGGCCCGCCAAGTTCTCGCCAGTAACTGCCTAAATGTGGACATTTTTGCCACAAACCTGGCGAAATTGAACTTAACTTACCTCTCTGCATAAGCCCCCCAGTCCCTGCCCAGATCTTACTACTGCATCTATGTTTTTGGTGCCTGAGGCAGAGAGAGATAAAGTGCCTTGCCCAAAGTGCCAAGGGGATTGAACCAGGCTTCCCTGATTCAAACTCGATGACAAGGCTGTGTCTTCACTGAGCTGCTCCTTAAACCTCTTCTTCGATATGCTGTAAAGCAGCTTCCCTGGAAAAGATTTTATTCACATTCTTTTGAATAGGGATGACCTCTTCCCCAGCGCTGGGAAGCAGCTTCACAGCTTATTGAATAGGTGCCTGAAGGTGTATTTGGTTTATGACTGATAATGGGACACATGCAGCCTGTGGCACTATGAGTGTAAATTGGTCACCAACATGTTCAATACATTTTGTTAAGCCTTAGTAGGCCTTCAGGTGAGCTATGACTTATCACTGTTTAGTAAATTAGGCCTAAGTGCTTCTAAGAGGAGAATTTAAAGGATGACTGGCTTGGGGTGTAATGCTTCTTGTGGTTTTTGAATACCGTTTTGTAAGGCAAATATTGGTTTAAAAAAAAATGTTTACAAAATAATTAGGAGTGGGCTATATTGGTATATTCGGGATGGAATTTAATGCAACTTGTGAAACTTGTTCATGGGATCATGTAATATACTGACCGTAGATTATAATTGTCAGACTAAACCACAGTATTTACATTTTGTTAAATCATTCTGATTTTACAATTAAGAAACAAGTTCTGACGCTCTCCAATTGAATATCGCATACGAACCGTTAAGAGCAAAGCCTATTTATAAAAGGGAAATTGGTGATGCTGTACCCTGGAAATGCAACGCTCCAGTGGCCAGTAATCTAGAAGAATGTTTTCACTAATTCTTGCGCTGTCTCATAAGTATAACCCGATCGCACAGCGACTAGTAAGTACCCGCGCTAAGGAAAGAGGATCAGCAGAATTGTAAATATCAGCCTGCGGGGCGCAGAGGAAGTGTAGCAGCTCGTTGAGTACTGGCCGGGGGTACATGGATACTGCATCGCAAGAGATCTAAAGAATATTATGTCATCAGAGATCAAGCACCAATAGTGTGCCTAGAACGGTTTCTCCTATTGACCTTAATGGCAGTGCCCTTATTATTTATTTATAATGTACCAACATATTCCATAGCGCAGTACAATAGGGTGGGATAACATGAATATATATTGTTTCAGTAGGTAAGGAGGGCACTGCCGCCAAGGAGCTTACATTCTATAAGGAAGGGTAAGTGGAAACGTAAGGTAGAGGGGGGTGAGAAGGTCGGTGTGTTTCGGATAGCGGTTTTGGTAATTGATGGTGTTGGGGAAGAAGTAAGTGGGATTATGCGGCGGTAGGGCTGTGAGAGCAGCGAATGTGTGAAGATGGAAATGTTTCAACATACATCAGAAATACTTTCCTCAAGCCCAATAACAGAGCAGCTGTAACATCTGCAAACGGCTTTGGCTGCCACCAAAGGCCCTTTGGGGCGACTCTGGTTACAGCGTTACTTGATTTATATATGATAATAGATCAAACGTTTGAAGACTGCTCTTATAGAGTAAGTGGTGAAATATATGTTGAGTTGATTTAAGTTAAGACAGAAATAATGCTTTTAGAAGTGTTTTGTCTTGAATGATCTTGTAGCGAGCATATAGCTTGTGTGTGTATCAGTCTGTAGCTCAGATGTAAGTGGGGAAATGAAGGATAATAGTCAGTCTGTCTGTAAGACTAGTCTGACTGGTTCTCCTCACCACTAAGGCCTCGGCCATGGTCAGCACTTATGCTGAGGCGCGCTTGCACTTACCTGTGAGCCAATACAGCCGCAATGAGAGTGGCTTTAGTAGGGGCTCGCCTATGTTTCCGCAAGCGCGCGGAAGCGTAGGTCTTAGGTAATTTAAAAAATCAAGCGCTTGCCTGAGCGCAGGGCCGGTCACGTGAGCGGTTCGCCCAATGAGGGCGAACCAGCTCCGTGACGTCACTGGCCCGCCCCCTGACGGCGCGCAGGGAAAGCACCCGCAAGGCCAGGGAAAGCACCCGCTTTCCCTGAGCCTCAGCGCGCCTCAGCACGCCAGCGGGAAGCTTGGCCGAGGCCTAAGGCTGCGCTTATACAGACGGCGACGCAAACCGATGGCGCCACCCGTCGCCATTGCGATAGTTGTAATTCGTTGTTTGGAGACGTCGCTGGCTACAAGGCCAGTGACGTCAGCAAAGGGGAAGGCAGACGGACGGAGAAGCTCCCTGATTGGCTTATAGCCAGTCACATGTGGAGACCGTCTCTTCCAAAATCAAATGCCAGTGACTACCAGATTTTTAGTAGCGCCGTCGCGTCCACTATAAGCAACGGCGACAATGCATTTGTTTTGACACGACATCGCGTCGCTGTCGCCGGCATTATAAGTGCAGCCTAATAGGTTAATGCCCCTAGAGCAATGATAACAGTTCATCTTAATCCAAGATCACATATAGTGAAATGAGTTAGCCCATATGGGTAGTACTCACTGGAAGAAGTAAGTTCTTGACTTTGTAGCGTGCTTCCAGCAAGTGGGTGTCTAGATGAAAATCCTAAAATGGGAGGAAAAAAAGCAGTGCACAGAAGCAATAATTGTAAGGCTCTGCACATCAAAAATGAATTAAAAGCTCTTTATTGAATTGGGTGACATTGAGAATGGTGGCAACAGTTACTGACGTGTTTCTCGCAACACAATGCTCTCAAAGTGGATGAGCGCATACACTTTTACAAAACGCCATGTTGCGAGAAACACGTCAGTAACTGTTGCCACCATTCTCAATGTCATGTCACCATTCAATAAAGGCTTTAATTCATTTTTGATGTGCAGAGCCTTACAATTATTGCTTCTGTGCACTGCTTTTTTTTCCCCTCCCATTTTGGGATTCTCATCTGTACATAGTTACATGAGGTTGGAAAAAGACATTAGAAAAAGACATACATGCATAAAGTTCACTATGCTAAATTTAGGATCTTATGTCCCGAGATTCTGAGGTACAATGAAATAGGCTGCCCCAATGGCACTACTGCATTTTAAGAAACCCTCCCCCCCTTCTCCTGGGTTTCGTTTTGCTATATCCAGAGATGCCATGCCTGTTTCTGGACTGGCTGGCTAAAAAGATGCCACTTTTAAGTTGGCCACATACTAACCTTTCTAAAAAAAAAAAAAAAAGCTAACTACCATCATCCTTAAGTAAGAAGAAGGGGAAAAAAGCACTTATTCACTTTTGTGAAGAATTAATGGGGATGGGGTTCTCTAATTCATGGCTTTTCACATGACTTAAACACGCCCATGCAGTTCAGGCAGACTGCCCTTTACTCTGTCTTTCTTTTTTTTTTTGTTATCTACTGTACTATGATTACAATAACAATTGTTGGTTACTTGTTCCCTACAACGATTGCACCGAGGGTGATTGATACTGTTATCCACGTCACACTTGTATTGTGCGGCTCTTACTTTAGGAGTTTGGCTACTTTTCAAGTAATTCTTGAAAGCCTTGAAACCCGTTTGATAGCCACCTAATCCAGCCCTTTGGAAAATGTATTGATGAGCACTGGTATAAAACAACAGTACTAAAGCCATAATAAACAGGCATTTACGGGTCTGCGTTCTGTTACATCCTTTCCCAGCATTAGAGCCTGTATCTCAACCCCTTACTACACATAGCTGTCAAGGGCAGATACACTAAGGTCGTTTACGGATAACGAGCCTAATCAGGCACGTTGTAGCAATGGACTGTAGTTAACACCATATACGGTACATTAACCTGCACGGACCTTAGTGAACCTGCCCCAAAGTACCCAAATGAATGCATCTTAAAAGTAGCGCAGACTTTACTGCCGTCCATAAGACCAAGCTACAGGTACATAATATTAATGTCCCTATAAGAAATATTGCACCCACTACATAATCATCACTAGAAACAAAAAAAGTATTTCTAACGTGAGAAATAGCATCTGAATATATTATATATATATATTTATATATATTACATACATACATACATAAATACATATATATATATATATATATATATCATATATATAATAAATTGAAAATATCACTTGTGAGCACATTCACGTCTAAGGCCTGTAATACAGTGAGCGCGTCATTATAATTGCCTGTGTGAGGCCGACGCGGTATAGTTTTGAGACACGCATATGGCCTACGGGTGGCGCGGCATATCAGAGGAAATAAAAGAAATGTGTATTTTTCGCGCTGTTGCCGCGCGATGCTGTGACCAATCACAGTGCGGCCCAACGCAGTGATGTTTAGGGCCACGCCTCCTACCCCGCACACCCTATAGACACTAACCGCGTGCAGCGCACCAGCGCGGACTATATTACAAGCCTAAGACAGTCTGCAAACCTGCTTTCAACCATTAGCGCCTATCATACTTCCACTGCCCGCAAGGTATTCTGGGAAATGACATGCAAATGAGGACAGTGTCACCTTTTGCTTCAAATCCATTTTGACATGGACACCCTGTAAGCTTATGATTGCTGCATTGCCAGCTTTTTCAGCACACCCTAGGTTAGATGCATAGCCGTAAAGCTACCCACAGACCACTGTTTCAACCTTCTGGCCTCATCAGGTGTGAGGCTGGTTATACTGTGTTTTGCAGCTTGGATAGGTTTCACACACATTAGGTAAGTTATGGTGGGGGTAAAAAAAATGACAAAAATGATACCGTTCTGTGGCTAACAAAATGCTTTTATTTGTGCGAGCTTTCGAGATACAATGAATGAAGCAAGCAAAGGATACTTAAAAACAGTGTCTCTGGAATGTTATCTGTGCTTTTCCTTCCCCCGGTGGGATGAGATTTATGGCTAGAGGTGTTAAATGGTTCCTGAAAGAAAAAGTGATGTAAGAGTAATGTGTGTTGTATCTGTGGAATATAAATGAATGGAGAGCCAACATGTATACAGTGCTTTACAAAAGGGGTGTGTGGAGTGGAGTTAATAAAAATGGTGTGGGTAGGTGTGGAAATGTGGGGTGATATTATCCACACACACTTTTAGTTATGCCACTATGTGTCCCTATGGTGTATAGGGATGGAAAAAACAGGGTTATTGGTATGTGTAAGAGGCAGCTGTGTGTGCATACATATAGCACAGTATGTACACATGGTCTTTAGCACTCATGGAAGAAATTCACTTGTGTCAGTAATGACTCATAAATTTCGATCTCTGTTTAGGCCACTGCTAAGTGTCCCGAACAGTTGCATAAATTTGTATTCATGCAACCGTCTCTCTTTCGGTGTTTTAAATTACCTTGATTGGCAACCCTCAGATCGTTCATCTTATGGCCAGAGTCTAGAATGTTTCGCCGACAGGACTGTCTCTTGTTCCGCGTGTGATGCCGTGGGCGATGCAGGTTCATTCCCTTGTTTAGCCCCTGCCCCCGTCTCACCTATGTAGTACAGCCTCCTGCATTTCATGCACATGATGAGGTACACACATTGCTGGAGGAACAGGTAATTTGTATTGTTGTCCCGCTGTGTAGAGCATTGCGCAGGTTTTGCATCTACACAGCGGACACAATACAATACCACCACAGGAATCGGGAATACAAATAAGGAAGGTTCATTGTTCCTCCAGCCAATGTCGTGTACCTCATCATGTGCATGAAATGCCCAGGAGCTGTCTACTACATAGGTGAGACGGGCAGGGGCTAAACACAGAATGAACCTGCATCGCCACAGCATCACACGCGAACAAGGACAGTCCTGTCGGCGAACCATTTCTCTGACTCTGGCCATAGATGAACATCTGAGGGTTGCCATACTCAAAGGTAATCTTTAAAACACCGAGAGACGGTTTGCATGAATAAAATTTATGCAACTGTCTCGTGACACTTACGTGGCCTAAACAGAGATCGAAATTTTATGAGTCATTACTGACACAGTGAACTCTCTTCCCATGAGCGCTAAAGACCATGTCGGTCATACTGTGCTATATGATGCCACACACAGCTCTCTCTTACACATACTCCTTGTTTTTCCATCCTATCACCAAATAGAGACCACATAGTATCCACACACACTTTTAGTTTGCACTAACTCCCACATTTCCACACCTACCCACACCATTTTATTAACTCCCTCCACACACACCTTTTGTAAAGCACTGTATACACTGTGGGCTCTCCATTCATTTATATTCACACAGATCCACACACACACTCTTACATCACTTTCTTTCAGAACCTTTAACACCTCACGCCATAATCTCATCCACACCGGGGGAAGGACAAGCACAGATAACATTCCAAGAGACACTGTTTTTTAAGTTAACCCCTTTGCTTGCTTCATTCATTTAACATCGCCGAAGAAGAGATCAGTGTATCTCGAAAGCTCGCACAATAAAAGCATTTTCGTTAGCCACAGAAACGTGTATCATCTATTTATTTTTTGATTATTGAAGCTACGGCTAACACGGTAACCGATACCCTACATGTATATGTATATGTATATGTTATATATATATATATATATATATTATATATAATAGTGCTACGAAGAAAATAGAATGTACCCACCCAATATTAACATGGCTTTATTTGTAACCCTTTCACTGCCAGTGGCTACTATGTGTTGTTGTTGCCTCGGTCCAGGGAAAGGGTGAATACGAGCACCATGGGTGGTGGTACATGACTTGACAACCTCTCTGCCCCTGTGAGTGTGCAGTGCAGTTATTTGTCCCTGGGCTCCAGTACCTGGTGAGAGTCCGGATGCTAATAAATCAGGCACCTAGCTGGCAGACAATCTCTCCTTCGCTTGGACATACAAGATGCTCACTCCATGATATCCCTGCCCCGAGACACAACACTGCAACCGCGGGTGTCACAGCACACCGGAACCACATCCCCAGCCCGGATCCTCCTGACCATCGTCCTCCTGTGTCCATACTAGGCTAGGAAGGATCAGCTGACCGCCCTCAGAATGTTACACCGGGGAAGCGCGGGCGGCCATTTTTCATGTGGGCAAGTTGCCCTTCAACCTGAGTTTTGGAGTAAGATGAAGAAGTGTGAGATTGGAGGAATTGCACGAACGTCAGACACATTATTATTATATATTTTTCGTCGATTGTCCTCTAGTTGTTGTAGTTAATTGTACTGTTTTTATTCTTTGCCTGTTGCACCCCAACCCAGAGCTCTCACTTACTGACGGGTGAAAGTGAGGTAATGTGAGGAAATCCAGCGCCCGGGAGAGAAACAAAGTACACACATCGCGAGTTCTCCCTATATCACATCACACAGGGAACACTGAGGTAATTAGCCCCCCGCATCCCGGCTCTGGATCACTTCAGCGGCCAGCAATAACTTTTTGTCCTTGCCTCTTAAAGATGCGGTCGCGCGGCGTGAAACGTCACAGGCAGCTGGCATTCTATGGCCCAATCGCCGCGAGGCCCCAAACCCAGCGTTCCGTGTCCCCCGCGGTGACGTGGGGTGACGTAGGTTTACTAAGTTTGCCTAAAAACTCAGTGTGTGTGCGCGTGGGGTCCCGGTGCTGGGGCTGCAGAAGAGAAGGGCGCAGCAGCCCCGCCCTGTGCACACCCACCCGCCCCTAGGGCTTGCCCCTAACAGAAAGCCGTGGGTACATAGGGGTGCCACGCACATCCTTTCAGGCAAGACGCTGATTTCTTGTCGGTGTGGGCTAACACCATGGCTGCTAACGAGGACCATGAGTGAGTGACCAGCCTGTCTTATTGCTCAATCCACAGCCCACTTAGCAAACACGTATTGTTGCATGCAATGAAATGACAGTCATTACCACACGTGAAACCATCACCAGCATTTTAACTTCCTTCTGCCGACGAGGGGATTCCCTGGAGCAACACCCTCGAACGTTTTAAGGGCTACATGACCTGCCTTAGGCTGCGCTTATAGTGATGGTGACGCTGACGTCACGCTGTCGTCGCTGGAAAAATCAATTTGCAGTGACTTCCAGCGTTTCGACAAGCCGTCCTGTCGCTCCTACTATAAGGCCACGACGGCTTCAATACATTTGTTTTGAACAACATCGCTGGCTGGCACTATAAGCGCAGCCTTAAGATAACTTTTGTATCTCTTTTTATTTATTTATTTATTCAAATGGCATCAATCCTTGACTATCGTCAATTTCAGAGAAAGGTTGTTTCTAATGTATTTGTATTTTTTTTTTTTTTGCAGAAACCATAATGCCTAAGGCTGAGTCCATAAGGACAGTCAGCGCTGAGCCGTGCGGACCGCTCCGCGATGAGCCCCGTCATCCTCAATGAGGCATGTCTTGAGAGCGGCCTCCTGCGAGCGTCCCGCAGCGTGCTGAGGCGCAGGGATTTTCAGCGACAGCCAACCTTTTTTCTGAGCGCGCTGGTCGGCTGAAAACCTCCAATCAGAGCGAAGGCAGCAGCACGTCACGTCACGGCCGCCTTGACGTGTACGTCGGTGCTATTGGCCCTGACGTCAGTGCCCCGCCTCCCGATCGCGCACGCTGGCTTGTCTGCTGTTCATGCAGATCGCTCCTGTCGCAGACGAGCGCTCAGCGTCAGTGCGGCGGTGCACGGCTCCCCCCTCTATGACACAGCCTAAATCAAAGCAATGCGGGGATCGCTGCAACCATTGCCATGTGGCTTCCTTCGTCAACTTTGTTAGAACGAAACCTTGTGATGCATTGTGTATTTCATGGAATTTGATGTACTTGGGCGTTCATTTTTTGATACCTACATTTAAAACAATGTTTTAAACGTAAATGTTTCTGATTGACCACCTATTTCTTATTTACATTGCTTTATTAAAAGTGTAGCATGGTTGTTGTCACATTTTTGCTTATTCAGTATATTGGTAAGTCGCATAGACTTTTTATATTTATTTCACAATAGATTTGACCCAGGTTGCAGAAGCCTGTGTGGGGATCATAAAACCTATCGTGTCTGCCATTCACATCCATCAGGATGACCTAGTTTTCATCAGAGTGTTGTGATATTTAACACCCACTGTCCCATTTTGCTAAATATATTGTGGAAATTGAAATAATGTGAAAATCGGTGCTGCTATGTATCTACAGTTTTTAAACTTGTCTTGGTAACGTTTTGTATACACTGACCGACCCGTAGTGTAGATTGAGAATTTCCTGTCATTAACATTTTCTTGTCATCTGCACTGTTTTTCTAAATCATGTGACATCAATATGGAATTTATAATGTATAACGTATCACTACAGCAGGAAAAAAAAGCTGTGTGTGCTGGCACGCGCATAGTAAGTGAACTTCTTTGACTTTGTCACAGAAATTGTTTTAGTGTTGGTGATGTTTTTAATTACAAATCCAAACGCATTCATGACAAAACGCAAATAAATTCTGACAGAATGCGCTGCTCGGCAACACATCCCTGTATAGCTTAGTTTGCACTGATTGTTTCGCGGTGACCGAGTGTGCGTCGCGATCGTGACGCAGAGTTGCGTGTTGGATGTAGGAAGGTGCCTCCGTGTGAATGAGTGTGCCGCGGTGTGAATGGGTTGCGTGCGTGTGACGAGTTGTGCGTGCGTGTGACCGATTGTGCCGCGCTGTGAGAGTGTGCGCGCTGTGACCGAGAGGTGGACGCGCCGTGTGACTGAGTGTGCGCCGTGTGACCGAGTGTGCGCGCGGGCGTTGACCGAGTGTGCGCGCGTGTGACCGAGTGTGACCGATGCGCGCGACTGTGACTGAGTGTGACCTTACATCATCCCCTTGCACTTCACCCCTCCTGCACATCACCCCTCCTGCAC
This sequence comes from Ascaphus truei, assembly GCA_036426205.1. Taxonomy (NCBI): domain Eukaryota; kingdom Metazoa; phylum Chordata; class Amphibia; order Anura; family Ascaphidae; genus Ascaphus; species Ascaphus truei. The sequence continues at coordinate 207,189,148 of CM071567.1, forward strand.
CTTGCCATACCCCCTGCACATCACACCCCCCCTCCACACAACCCCCCTCCCATCACCCCTCCTCCCATCACCCCTCCTCCAACATCACCCCTCCTCCACATCACCCCTCCGGCACATCACCCTCCCTTCACCTTTATACCCCTTGCACATCACACATCCCCCTGCACATCACACATCCCCCCCTGCACATCACATATCCCCCCCTCCTGCACATCACCCCCCCGGCACCTTACATCCCCCCCCTGCACCACCTCACCTCACATCACCTCCCCTCACCCCTGCACATCAGATCATGGCGGCAGAGCGAACGCCGCCCTCCTCCTGCTGCTCTGAGGCTAATCAGGCCCGCTCCCTCAGTCCAGCGGGAGGGCGTGGCTTGACGCGAGTGCCTGTACGCGATTGAGCCCAGCGGGGGGAGCTCTGGTCTGATTCTCCCCCCCGCGGCAGGGGTCTCCCGCCCTGCGGCAGAGGAGTCTCCCGCCCGCGGCAGAGGAGTGTCCGCCCCGCGGCGAGGCGATCTCCAGCCCGTGTATCCTGTGGCAGGAAGCCCACCTCGAGGTATGTTGTATGTTTTATGTGTGTTTGTTTGTGTCAGTGTTGTTTGAGTGTGTTGCTCGGGCAGGGGGACTTGCAGGGTGCCGCTCGGTTCAAGCAATAGATGCTGCCCCCATCACCGTGCAGCGGACGCACTCGCCCCCGAATGGAGTACAGGCTACTACTGTCATTTGAGCTTGGCGGGCGGGCTGGGACAGAGAGCGGGCCCGGTCCAGGAGGCCCATCGGGTTGTAGCAGGGAGCTGGATGCCCCGGGGTATGCCGGCCCGTGCCCATCTACCAACTGGGGGAAGGGGAATTGCTGCCACCGTTACGGAGCGGCGCCGGCGGCATTGCCGCCGCCGCATATGTCTGCGGCCGTTGTGGGGTGAGCGGGGACCATTAGGAGCGGCGCGCGGCTATCGCCGCCGCCAGCGCTTCTGATTTTGGAGAGCGGTGTGATGTCAGGTGTTGGGGTCGGTGCAGCCAGAACAACAGCCCGGCCTCAACTGCCAGCACTGACGTCACATCGTTTCATTCTGTCTCACAATTCTTTTTGCCCCATCACGAATGAGGTGCCACTAAGAAGTTTTCATCTTCAACAAGCTTGCCCATCACACCCAAATTTACGCAGAAGGCAATGTAAATGCCCTGACTTTGAACATTATTTGTTAGATCCAGATATTCATAAACATGTCAGGGTTTTTTTTGTTTGTTTTTTTTTGTTGTTTTCGTCTGGGACTAAACCAGGAAGAAATGTAGTTACATTTGGTCTATTATAACGTTTGTATGGAAAGATCACAAGATAATGTTTGACAAACATTTCTCCTCCCAAAAAAATGGTTGAAGGAATTCCACAATAAAGTACTGTATTTGATGGCAGATTGTGGCTGGTGTAGTTGGGACCTGGTATTGGCTCGGTTTTAATGTGTTGCCCCGATCAGTTTTCATTGTTGGTGCGGGGGCTATAATAATTTCCTGTTGTCGATGAGGCATCAACTAGTAAACATTCTATTTGTTACCAGAAATATGTATTTATCTTATTTTTTATGTAGCACTTTTAACCTTGCTTAACAAAACTGTTTTAATTTTACACATGAGCTCACAGGACAGCAGGATTGTTACCTCTGGATGGAAAGGTATTGTATAGGGCCTTCAGTACTGCAGTCTGAACCTGCTAGGTGTTTAATAACTTGGTCAGGATATTGGATGTCCCGCACGCAAATGCATTGTAGGCCCACTTGTTACCCAATGCGAAATTAAAACCGTTTAATGTATACAACAGTTGGTGGCTTAGTAAAAAAAGACTCTGCAGTATATTCAGGAAGACCTTGACCCGATGGATCCTAATGGAGTGGTTTTCTACATTCTTTCTTGATTACTCAGACATTTTCAAATGTTGTACTTCAAAAATTTTGTGTGTAAGGTCTCCTTGTCTTATGAAGGGGGCGCCTAGTTCTTCAGTTTTCTGTCTTTCTGTACCCTTAGTGTGCCAAGATATTCTGTTACGGCTTTTGGAACCTAATGTCCATTTCGGTGTTTTGGGCCTTGTTTTCCACAATGTACCAAGATCTTGAAGCAGTTATGTATTCATTACTGTCGAAAGGTATATAAATGTATGCGACAACTTTTTTATACATGTTTACCACGCTACATCGCTCAAAGACCCGACTTATTGAATGTTATTGTTTAATAATACATGAGCGAAAATCATAGGCAACCACACAAGGAGACTTGAAAACAATAGCCCTAATCACGGTTCACGCAAGTGGGATGTGCTGCAAACATTGTGTGCAATTTGCAGATCATACACCGACCTAATTATGTAGCCCACACAAGGTCCGTATGTGCAGGCAACACAAATCCCAGAGAGTCACAGCATTACACAGGGCGCACTCTTCTGAACCATCAATCTTCACCTGGGTACCAATAAAAGAAAGATACAATTGTGCTTTAAGTGTTTTGTATTCATCTAAATCCTCCCCACCCCCCCCCCCCACCAATATCTGCCTACACAATTAAATGCGTCCCCCACTATGCATCCCATTTTTAAGCGTAACAAATCACAGTCCAACATTTCCCCACTGCCGAGCGCTATATCATATTGAGGCTCTACTCGTCTATCACATGCACAGTATATGTTGGGAACAGATGCGATAAATATGGAAGAAGCATGACAAACACACTGAACGTACGTCTCTTGCTTGTTATTATAAACACGTTTTGAATCCATTAGACATGGGACCGTCTCTAAGGGTGAAACCTTATTTTTTTTTGAATTATTGTGATGTTCACTTCTGACAAACAGCAGTAATGAGTGGTGCAACAAACCATTTTTTTTTTTTCCCCCCTTGTATTCAGTGTGGGGCGATTGGCATTGCATTTTGGGTAACCAGGGTTGCACATCCACCAATATGTATTATGTCAGAATTGCAAAAACTGGTCTTTATTCGTTCAGTGCGTAGATTACAAAAATGTATGCTGTCTTTCGTACCTGTGGTGGTAAGGGTGTGCTTCTGTCTGAACTAAAACCACACGACCTTTGTGTTTCTCCCCTGCAAAGCTCTGCGCCAGATATAATACATACAACCAACGTGACATGTCTATCTACTCCAGTGTCATCGAAACAACCATAGGATTGCATCCTGCACGCTTGTATTAGTAGTGGACGGTAGAGCTTCAGTGTATCCTGTCCATTAAAGATGTCATAAGGTCTACAAAGGACTTCTCTGTAAATGGCACAAGACATCACAGCCAGAAGACGTATACAGGATAGAATGGATGCCAAAAGATCAATTCATTTAGTAAGCCTCAGTATATTCCGATTCATGTATTTACCAAGGGTTTCTCAGTGCAGCATGCTGGGGGCCCTTCTGTTCAAACGCTCCTGCGTCATCATCCACTAAATGGGATGTTTTTAATCTACAGCAAGTTAAGGAACTATATCTGCTTGCAACAAAAATAAATTAATAAATTTGATGAACAGGTGATTTTTTTTTTTCAAATAAGTTTCTAAATCTACACTTAATACACTCAAACATATACAATCCCAACAAAGGAGTAACACTTTCCTGATGTTAGATGTCCAATCATCACATCATCATCATCTATAATACCATTAGGAACTTGTAACCAGAGATGCTCAATCTCTTCCACGTTACTATTTATCATTTACTGGGAGGCCTGACTACTTACTGCAGAATGAGAATGTGTGTGTAACATGAAGTAAAAAATAATCTACTGTATCTAAAAGCAGCCTTCAAACTTCTCTATCACTGGGAGCATATTAAAAGACAAGGATGTCAGGGGACAGCTGTTTAATAAGGAATTTTTGGTTCCAGGAACCACAGAATAGTTGCGTACAAGCTATGACTTAATTGCTAAGGGCCCTTCCTATTCCAATACCTAGTTGTGTTTAATGAATCTAAGCAGCGTCGCTATTGCACTAAAATATTAACCATCTGTGACTGAGAACCAAGTCCAATCAAGACGCTTCTATTGAAACCAGTGTAGGTTAGACAACGCCAAAATGATGTTCCTCCATTTCCAAAAAGAAAAATGTTTCCTTTCCAAAAAGAAGCTTAACCTCAATTAGATTCATATCTTTTTTTGTTCCCCCACAAATGTAATTGTTACAGAAAATAACCCCTTTTGTCGATATCTTCACCTGACAATTTCCACTCTGGTGGGCACATTCTGACTGCTTCTCTTTCCACTGACCCCGTCCCAGTCCAGCTCGTAAACACCACGACCAGTGCGCGGCACCAGATTTAGATGCTTTGTTCATCCAACCTGTCTTCAGTATGCCTTTTTGGGATGTACCACTCACTAGGATGTCCCTGCAAGTAAAGGTCACATAAAGAAGAAGGACTTTAAAAAACAGTAACATTTCCACTGTGTAAAACGCGTGTTTATAGTACACAGCAGCTTACTTACTCCGAACTGAGCATATATATGCATGTGCATTGTATAAGAACTTTGTGTTTGGGTATTTATTTGAACAGCTTAGGTGCTGTTTGAGATTTATGACTGTGGTTTCAGAATTACCTTTATTTCATTGCGTGGCATCTACCAACCCCGTGTCTTTACAGTGTTGATGTGTGGCTTAGGGGCACTTAACCCCTGTATATTTATTAAATACTACAAGAGCCAGCAATTTTTCAATGGCTAAAAATATACTTTACACCCCTAAATATAGGGGTACTTTTTCTTTGTGTGTGCAGTATCCACACACGGATGTGCTCTATTTGTCTACCAGTGGGTATCTATGGAGAGAGCTAAATATATACTAGTGAATAGGCAACAATCACCACTAACACACATATATCCAGTATGATGGCATTATTCCCCATACATGAATACAATGCCACCTCTCATTGACCCACCCCACCAGAGATTTTATCACACTTTGTATATACATCACAGATTCTGCACAATTGTTGAACATTTAACTGTTTTGTTTATGAGTGGCTTGGGAAGTTCTGCTACCACCCCGGTAGCCTAGACAATATACTCAGAGATTAATCTAATTCTCTACATCCTTATTATATACATAAGCTGAAATGAGTGCATATACACGGGAATCTTTGGTGTCTCCCTAACTTGGGACATGTATGTGCTCTAAGTCCATTCCCGTTTGCCACCTCTGTTATCACTCTTTCTATTTATATGATTAATTAGGTTGAGCGGTAGGACCACTTGTCTGTCTAACCTCGTTTTTTGTTCAATTCCAGTATGGACAGGCCAACCTCTACAAAAAAAAACAAACAAGTTAGTCGCTATGAGGACATATAATTAGCTGTGCCGTGATTGTTACACAATACAGAAGTATTATCACATTTAAACAAAAAAGTATCTAAAAATACTTAAACCTTTGTTCTGCTTCTTGCGAAACTCATGGTCACGGGAGAACTTTAAAGGAGATGGGAACCCGGGTCCTGCTCGTCTATTGCGGCAGAAAGCGTCCCAAATGCTCGGTGGACTGCATTATACGTCACGTCCAAACCGTGAGGTCCACAAGGCCATAGGACGGTCAGCATGCTCCACCAGAAAATCCCACTGGGTAGGACTCTCATTCAGACCCGTGACACAAACCTACGAGACAAAACACAAAATACTTCAACTCTTGGCCATTGTTGCTGTTCGACAGGATTTGCGCTTTTTGGTCTCCTCAGTCTCGATAAAAAATTGTAGTGGCATTATTTTCAAATTGAAGGGCCACCAAATATACCGCAGTGTGAATGTAAAATGTCAAAATACTTAAATTGCTTTACTTTTAATATAGTCCCTGCGCTTTACAGACGCTGTACCGCATTTTTTTTTTTTCACTTTGACTTTATAGTGAGTGTGTGAAAAAGTGCATTTAGATTTGCTTGAGTGACAGCGTGAAATTAGCTGAAGTAGGCCGTCTGAGAGCTACACCAAATGAAGAGTCCTGTTTATAATGAAATTCCACCTGGAGTTATAATTGTTTGTGGTCCTTTAGTTTTTGAATTTACATTAAATAACTTTTTCATATCCACATTTCTCTCTGAGACTCCAAGCGCGTCACAGGTTCAGTACGTGCACGGTACCCACATAGATTGTTACAAACAGGCTTATGCAGGGAGTACTACTAGAAATGCTTAAATTCGCCCCACAGTATTGGCATTTAAATTTTGTCCTTGCGGGTACTTCCCCGGTAGCGCGGTGTGCATGAAATTGTTAATTACGCGAGTTTCACTGGCGTGAAACTCGCCATTCTGAGGCGCGCGGTATTTAGAGCCACAATACAGCAACTTTTGTTGGCGGCAAAATTTCATCCCCGAACGCGCCATTTGTAGCTCCGATTGGCCGTACATGCCGCATCGGAGCTACTTGGATCGTGCATGTTTTTGCATTGGCGAAATCACGCTTCTCGCCACACGTCTGGCTAATTTGAATTGGCCCCCGTTTCTCGCCAGTAACTGCCTAAATGTGGACATTTTTTTGCCAAACCTGGCGAAATTGAACTTAAACTTACCTCTCTGCATAGCCCCCCCACCCTGCCCAGATCTTACTACTGCATCTATGTTTTTGTGTGCCTGAGCAGAGAGAGATAAAGTGCCTTTGCCCAAAGTGCCAAGGGGATTGAAAACCAGGCTTCCCTGATTCAAACTCGATGACAAGGCTGTGTCTTCACTGAGCTGCCCTTAAAAAACTCTTCTTCGATATGCTGTAAAGCAGCTTCCCTGGAAAAGATTTTATTCACATTCTTTTGAATAGGGATGACCTCTTCCCCAGCGCTGGGAAGCAGCTTCACAGCTTATTGAATAGGTTGCCTGAAGTGTTTTTTGGTTTATGACGATAATGGACACATGCAGCCTGTGGCACTATGAGTGTAATTGGTCACCAACATGTTCAATACATTTTGTTAAGCCTTAGTAGGCCTTCAGTGAGACTATGACTTATCACTGTTTAGTAATTAGGCCTAAGTGCTTCTAAGAGGAGAATTTAAAGGATGACTGGCTTGGGGTGTAATGCTTCTTGTGGGTTTTGATACCGTTTTGTAAGGCAAATATTGGTTTAAAAAAAAATTTTTTACAAAATAATTAGGAGTGGCTATATTGGAATATCGGGGATGGAATTTAATGCATTGTGAAACTTGTTCATGGGATCTGTAATATACTGACCGTAGATTATAATTGTCAGACTAAACCACAGTATTTACATTTTGTTAAATCATCTGATTTTACAATTAAGAAACAAGTTCTGACGCTCTTCCAATTGAATATCGCATACGAACCGTTAAGAGCAAAGCTATTTATAAAAGGGAATTGGTGATCCTGTACCCTGGAAAATGCAACGCTCCAGTGGCCAGTAATCTAGAAGAATGTTTTCACTAATTCCTTGCGCTGTCTCATAAGTATAAACCCGATCGCACAGCGACTAGTAAGTACCCGTCGCTAAGGAAAGAGGATCATAAGAATTGTAAATACAGCCTGCGTGGCGCAGAGGAATGTAGCACAGCTCGTTGAGTACTGCCCGGGTACATGGATACTGCATCGCAAGAGATCTAAAGAATATTATGTCATCAGAGATCAAGCACCAATAGTGTGCCTAGAACGGTTTCTCCTATTGACCTTAATGGCAGTGCCCTTATTATTTATTTATAATGTACCACATATTCCATAGCGCAGTACAATAGGGTGGGATAACTGAATATATATTGTTTCAGTAGGTAAAGGAGGCACTGCCCGCCAAGGAGCTTACATTCTATAAGGAAGGGTAGTGGAAACGTAAGGTAGAGGGGGGTGAGAAGGTCGGTTGTGTTTCGGATAGCGGTTTTTGTAATTGAAGGTTGTTGGGGAAGAAGTAAGTGGGATTATGCGGCGGTAGGGCTGTGAGAGCAGCGAATGTGTAAGATGGAATGTTTCAACATACATCAGAAATACTTTCCTCAAGCCCAATAACAGAGCAGCTGTAAACATCTGCAAAGGCTTTGCTCCACCAAGGCCCTTTGGGGCGACTCTGGTTACAGCGTTACTTGTTTTATATATGATAATAGATCAAACGTTTGAAGACTGCTCTTATAGAGTAAGTGGTGAAATATATGTTGAGTTGATTTAAGTTAAGCCAGAAATAATGCTTTTAGAAGTGTTTTGTCTTGAATGATCTTGTAGCGAGCATATAGCTTGTGTGTGTATCAGTCTGTAGCTCGATGTAAGTGGGGAAATGAAGGATAATAGTCAGTCTGTCTGTAAACTAGTCTGACTGGTTCTCCTCACCACTAAGGCCTCGGCCATGTTCAGCACTTATGCTGAGGCGCGCTTGCACTACCTGTGAGCCAATACAGCCGCAATGAGAGTGGCTTTAGTAGGGGCTCGCCTATGTTTCCGCAAGCGCGCGGAAGCGTAGGTCTTAGGTAATTTAAAAAATCAAGCGCTTGCCTGAGCGCAGGGCCGGTCACGTGAGCGGTTCGCCCAATGAGGGCGAACCAGCTCCGTGACGTCACTGGCCCGCCCCTGACGGCGCGCAGGGAAAGCACCCGCAAGGCCAGGGAAAGCACCCAGCTTTCCCCCTGAGCCTCAGCGCGCCTCAGCACGCCAGCGGGAAGCTTGGCCGAGGCCTAAGGCTGCGCTTATACAGACGCGACGCAAACCGATGGCGCCACCCCGCGCCATTGCGATAGTTGTAATTCGTTGTTTGGAGACGTCGCTGGCTACAAGGCCAGTGACGTCACAAAGGGGAAGCAGACGACGAGAAGCTCCCTGATTGGCTTATAGCCAGTCACATGTGGAGACCGTCTCTTCCAAAATCAAATGCCAGTGACTACCAGATTTTTAGTAGCGCTCGCGTCCACTATAAGCAACGGCGACAATGCATTTGTTTTGACACGACATCGCGTCGCTGTCGCCGGCATTTATAAGTGGCACCTAATAGGTTAATGCCCCTAGAGCAATGATAACAGTTCACTTAATCCAAGATCACATATAGTAAATGAGTTAGCCCATATGGGTAGTACTCACTGGAAGAAGTAAGTTCTTGACTTTGTAGCGTGCTTCCAGCAAGTGGGTGTCTAGATGAAAATCCTAAATGGGAGGAAAAAAAGCAGTGCACAGAACAATAATTGTAAGGCTCTGCACACTCAAAAATGAATTAAAAGCTCTTTATTGAATTGGGTGACCTGACATTGAGAATGGTGGCAACAGTTACTGACGTGTTTCTCGCAACACAATGCTCTCAAAGTGGATGAGCGCATACACTTTTACAAAACGCCATGTTGCGAGAAACACGTCAGTAACTGTTGCCACCATTCTCAATGTCACCCAATTCAATAAAGAGCTTTTAATTCATTTTTGATGTGCAGAGCCTTACAATTATTGCTTCTGTGCACTGCTTTTTTTTCCCCTCCCATTTTGGGATTCTCATCTGTACATAGTTACATGAGGTTGGAAAAAGACATTAGAAAAAGACATACATGCATAAAGTTCAACCTATGCTAAATTTAGGATCTTATGTCCCAGAGATTCTGAGGTACAATGAAATAGGCTGCCCCAATGGGCACTACTGCAGTTTAAAGAAGACCTCCCCCCTTCTCCTGGGTTTCGTTTTGCTATATCCAGAGATGCCATGCTGTGTCTGGACTGGCTGGGCTAAAAAGATGCCACTTTTAAGTTGGGCACATTACTAAACCTTTCTAAAAAAAAAAAAAAAAAGCTAACTACCATCATCCTTAAAGTAAGAAGAAGGGGAAAAAAAGCACTTATTCAGACTTTTGTGAAGAATTAATGGGGATGGGGTTCTCTAAATTCATGCTTTTCACATGACATTAAACACGCCCATGCAGTTCTAGGCAGACTGCCCTTTACTCTGTCTTTCTTTTTTTTTTGTTATCTACTGTACTATGATTACAATAACAATTGTTGGTTACTTGTTCCCTACAAACGATTGCACCGAGGGTGATTGATAAACTGTTATCCACGTCACACTTGTATTGTGCGGCTCTTACTTTAGGAGTTTGGCTACTTTTCAAGTAATTCTTGAAAGCCTTGAAACCCGTTTGATAGCCACCTAATCCAGCCCTTTGGAAAATGTATTGATGAGCACTGGTATAAAACAACAGTACTAAAAGCCATAATAAACAGGCAATTTACAGGGTCTGCGTTCTGTTACATCCTTTCCCAGCATTAGAGCCTGTATCTCAACCCCTTACTACACATAGCTGTCAAAGGGGCAGATACACTAAGGTCGGTTACGGGATAACGAGCCTAATCAGGCACGTGTAGCAATGGACTGTAGTTAACACCATATACGGTACATTAACCTGCCACGGACCTTAGTGAACCTGCCCCAAAGTACCCAAATGAATGCATCTTAAAAGTAGCGCAGACTTTACTGCCGTCCATAAGACCAAGCTACAGTGACATAATATTAATGTCCCTATAGAAATATTGCACCCACTAAATAATCATCACGTAGAAACAAAAAAAAGTATTTCTAACGTGAGAAATAGCATCTGAATATATATATATATATATGTATATATATTACATACATACATACATACATACATATATATATATATATATATATATATATATATATATAAATTGAAAATATCACTTGTGAGCACATTCACGTCTAAGGCCTGTAATACAGTGAGCGCGTCAATTATAATTGCCTGTGTGAGGCCGACGCTGGTATAGTTGAGACACGCATATGGCCGTAACTGGTGGCGCGGCATATCAGAGGAAATAAAAGAAATGTGTATTTTCGCGCTGTTGCCGCGCGATGCTGTGAGCCAATCACAGTGCGGCCCAACGCAGTGATGTTAGGGCCACGCCTCCTAGCCCCGCACACCCTATAGACACTAAACGCGTGCAGCGCACCAGCGCGGACTATATTACAAGCCTAAGACAGGTCTGCAAACCTGCTTTTCACCATTAGCGCCTATCATACTTCCACTGCCGCAAGGTATTCTGGGAAATGACATGCAAATGAGGACAGTGTCACCTTTTGCTTCAAATCCATTTTGACATGGACACCTGTAAGCTTATGATTGCTGCATTGCCAAGCTTTTCAGCACAGCCTAGGTTAAGATGCATAGCCAGTAAAGCTACCCACAGACCACTGTTTCAACCTTCTGGGTCTCATCAGTGTGAGGCTGGTTATACTGGTTTTGCAGCTTGGATAGGTATTCACCACACATTAGGTAAGTTATGGTGGGTAAAAAAAATGACAAAAATGATACCGTTCTGTGGCTAACAAAATGCTTTTATTTGTGCGAGCTTTCGAGATACAATGAATGAAGCAAGCAAAGGGAATACTTAAAAACAGTGTCTCTTGGAATGTTATCTGTGCTTTTCCTTCCCCCGGTGTGGATGAGATTTATGGCTAGAGGTGTTAAATGGTTCCTGAAAGAAAAAGTGATGTAAGAGTATGTGTGTGTATCTGTGTGAATATAAATGAATGGAGAGCCCACAGTGTATACAGTGCTTTACAAAAGGGGTGTGTGGAGTGGGAGTTAATAAAAATGGTGTGGGTAGGTGTGGAAATGTGGGTGATAGTATCCACACACACTTTTAGTTATGCCACTATGTGGTCCCTATTGGTGTATAGGGATGGAAAAACAAGGAGTATTGGTATGTGTAAGAGGCAGCTGTGTGTGCATACATATAGCACAGTATGTACAGACATGGTCTTTAGCACTCATGGGAAGAGAATTCACTTGTGTCAGTAATGACTCATAAAATTTCGATCTCTGTTTAGGCCACTGCTAAGTGTCCCGAACAGTTGCATAAATTTGTATTCATGCAACCGTCTCTCTTTCGGTGTTTTAAAATTACCTTTGAGTATGGCAACCCTCAGATCGTTCATCTTATGGCCAGAGTCAGAGAAATGTTCGCCGACAGGACTGTCTCTTGTTCCGCGTGTGATGCCGTGGCGATGCAGGTTCATTCCCTTGTTTAGCCCCTGCCCCGTCTCACCTATGTAGTAGCAGCCTCCTGGGCATTTCATGCACATGATGAGGTACACGACATTGCTGGAGGAACAGGTATTTGTATTGTGTCCGCTGTGTAGAGCATTGCGCAGGTTTTGCATCTACACAGCGGACACAATACAAATACCACACAGGAATCGGGAATACAAAATAAGAGGAAGGTTCATCTGTTCCTCCAGCAATGTCGTGTACCTCATCATGTGCATGAAATGCCCAGGAGGCTGCTACTACATAGGTGAGACGGGGCAGGGGCTAAACAAGAGAATGAACCTGCATCGCCACAGCATCACACGCGGAACAAGAGACAGTCCTGTCGGCGAACATTTCTCTGACTCTGGCCATAAGATGAACGATCTGAGGGTTGCCATACTCAAAGGTAATCTTAAAACACCGAGAGACGGTTGCATGAATACAAATTTATGCAACTGTTCGTGACACTTAACGTGGCCTAAACAGAGATCGAAATTTTATGAGTCATTACTGACACAAGTGAACTCTCTTCCCATGAGCGCTAAAGACCATGTCGGTACATACTGTGCTATATGTATGCACACACAGCTCTCTCTTACACATACTCCTTGTTTTTCCATCCCTATACACCAATAGAGACCACATAGTATCCACACACACTTTTAGTTATGCCACTATCTCCCACATTTCCACACCTACCCACACCATTTTTATTAACTCCCACTCCACACACACCTTTTGTAAAGCACTGTATACACTGTGGGCTCTCCATTCATTTATATTCACACAGATACACACACACACTCTTACATCACTTTCTTTCAGGAACCATTTAACACCTCACGCCATAAATCTCATCCACACCGGGGGAAGGACAAGCACAGATAACATTCCAAGAGACACTGTTTTTAAGTATACCCCTTTGCTTGCTTCATTCATTGTAACATCGCCGGAAGAAGAGATCAGTGTATCTCGAAAGCTCGCACAAATAAAAGCATTTTCGTTAGCCACAGAACGGTATCATCTATTTATTTTTTGATTATTGAAGCTCGGCTAACACGGTACCGATACCTCTACATGTATATGTATATGTATATGTATATATATATATATATATATATATATATATATATAATAGTGCTACAGAAGAAAATAGAATGTACCCACCCAATATTAACATTGCTTTATTTGTAACCCTTTCACTGCCAGTGGCTAGCTATGTGTTGTTGTTGCCTCGGTGCCAGGGAAAGGGTGAATACGAGCACCATGGGTGGTGGTACATGACATGACAACCTCTCTGCCCCCTGAGTGAGTGTGCAGTGCATTTGTTGTCCCTGGGCTCCCATTACCTGGTGAGAGTCCGGATGCTAATAAATCAGGCACCTAGCTGGCAGACAAGTACTCCTTCGCTTGGACATACAAGATGCTCACTCCATGATCCCTGCCCCGGAGACACAACACTGCAACCGCGGGTGTCACATGCACACCGGAACACATCCCCAGCCCGGATCCTCCTGACCATCGTCCTCCTGTGTCACATACTAGGCTAGGAAGGATCAGCTGACCGCCCTCAGAATGTTACACCGGGGAAGCGCGGGCGGCCATTTTTCATGTGGGCAAGTTGCCCTTCAGACCTGAGTTTGGAGTAAAGATGAAGAAGTGTGAGATTTGGAGGAATTGCACGAACGTCAGACACATTATTATTATTATTATTTTCGTCGATTGTCTCTAGTTGTTGTAGTATTGTACTTGTTTTATTCTTTGCCTGTTGCACCCCAAACCCAGAGCTCTCACTTACTGACGGGTGAAAGTGAGGTAATGTGAGGGAAATCCAGCGCCCGGGAGAGAAACAAAGTACACACAGCGCGAGTTCTCCCTATATCACATCACACAGGGAACACTGAGGTAATTAGCCCCCGCATCCCGGCTCTGGCACTTCAGCGGCCAGAATAACTTTTTAGTCCCTTGCCCTCTTTAAAGATGGCGGTCGCGCGGCGTGAAACGTCACAGGCAGCTGGCATTCTATGGCCCAATCGGCCGCGAGGGCCCCAAACCCGAGCGTTCCGTGTCCCCGCGCGGTGACGTGGGGTGACGTAGGTTTACTAAGTTTGCCTAAAAACTCAGTGTGTGTGCGCGTGGGGGTCCCGGTGCTGGGGCTGCAGAAGAGAAGGGGGCAGCAGCAGCCGCCGCCCTGTGCACACCCACCCGCCCCATAGGGCTTGCCCCTATACAGAAAGCCGTGGGTACATAGGGGTGCACAGCACATCCTTTCAGGCAAGCGCTGATTTCTTGTCGGTGTGGGCTAACACCATGGCTGCTAACGAGGACCAGGAGGTGAGTGACCAGCCTGTCTTATTTGCTCAGATCCACAGCCCCACTTAGCAACACGTATTGTGCATTGCAATGAAATGACAGTCATTACCACACGTGAAACCATCACCAGCATTTTACTTCCTTCTGCACTGACGAGGGGGATTCCCTGGAGCAACACCTCGAACGTTTTAAGGGCTACATGACCTGCCTTAGGCTGCGCTTATAGTGATGGTGACGCTGACGTCACGCTGCGTCGCTGGAAAAATCAATTTGAAGTGACTTCCAGCGGTTTCGACCAAGCCGTCCTGTCGCTCCTACTATAAGTGCACGCGACGGCTTCAATACATTTGTTTTGAAGCAACATCGCTGGCTGGCACTATAAGCGCAGCCTTAAGATAACATTTGTATCTCTTTTTATTTATTTATTTATTCAAACTGGCATCAAATCCTGACTATCGTCAATTTCAGAGAAAGGTTGTTTCTAATGTATTTGGATTTTTTTTTTTTTTGCAGAACATCATAACTGCCTAAGGCTGAGTCCATAGAAGGACAGTCAGCGCTGAGCCGTGCGGACGCTCCGCGATGAGCCCCGTCATCCTCAATGAGGATGTCTTGAGAGCGGCCTCCTGCGAGCGTCCGCAGGCGTGCTGAGGCGCAGGGATTTTCAGCCGACAGCAGAACCTGTTTCTGAGCGCGCTGTCGGCTGAAAACCTCCAATCAGAGCGAAGCAGCGTCACCGTCACGGCGCCTTGACGTTGACGTCGGTGCTATTGGCCCAGTGACGTCAGTGCCCCGCCTCCCGATCGCGCACGCTGGCTTGTCTGCTAGTTCATGCAATCGCTCCTGTGCGCAGACGAGCCTCAGCGTCAGTGCGGCGGTGCACGGCTCCCCCCTCTATGGACACAGCCTAAATCAAAGCAATGCGGGGATCGCTGCACCATTGCCATGTGGCTCCTTCGTCAACTTGTTAGAACGAAACTCTTGTGAATGCATTGTGTATTTCATGGAATTTGATGTACTTGGCGTTCATTTTTGATACCTACATTTAAAAACAATGTTTTAACGTAAATGTTATCGATGACCACCTATTTCTTATTTACATTGCTTTATTAAAAGTGTAGGCATGGTGTTGTCACATTTTTGCTTATTCAGTATATTGTGAAGTCGCAATAGACTTTTTATATTTATTTCACAATAGATTTGACCCAGGTTGCAGAAGCCTGTGTGGATCATAAAACCTATCTGTACTGCCATTCACATCCCATGCAGGAATGACCTAGTTGTCATCAGAGTGGTGTGATATTTAACACCCCTGTCCCATTTTGCTAAATATATTGTGGAATTGAAATAATGTGAAAAATCGGGCTGCTATGTATCTAAAGTTTTTAAACTTGTCTTGGTAACGTTTGTATACACTGACCGACCCGTAGTGTAGATTGAGATTTCCTGTCATTAACATTTTCTTGTCATCTGCACTGTTTTTCTAAATCATGTGACATCAATATGGGAATGTATAAATGTAATAACCTTATCACTACAGCAGGAAAAAAAAGCTGTGTGTGCTGTGCACGCGCATAGTAAGTGAAACTTCTTTGACTTTTGTCACAGAAATTGTATTTGTGTTGGTGATGTTTTAATTAAAAATCCAAATACAAGTTCAGTGACAAAACGCAAATAAATTTGACAGAATGCGCGTGCTCGGCACACATCCCCTGTATTAGCTATTTGCACTGATTGTTCGCGTGTGACCGAGTGTGCGCGCGTGTGACCGAGAGTGCGCGCGTGTGAATGAGAGTGCGCGCGTGTGAATGAGTGTGCGCGCGTGTGAATGAGTGTGCGTGCGTGTGACCGAGTGTGCGTGCGTGTGACCGAGTGTGCGCGCGTGTGACCGAGTGTGACCGGCGTGCGACTGTGACGAGTGTGACCTTACATCCCCTTGCACATCACCCCTCCTGACAATCACCCCTCCGACACTTGCAATCCCCCTGCACATCACACCCCCTCCAATCAACCCCCCCTCACATCACCCCTCCTCCACATCACCCCTCCCCCACATCACCCCTCCTCCACATCACCCCTCCTGCACATCACCCTCCTTCACCTATATATCCCTTGCACATCACAATCCCCCTGCACATCACACATCTCCCCCTGCACATCACATATCCCCCCCCCTGCACATCACCCCCCCCTGCACCTTACATCCCCCCCCTGCACCACCTCACCTCACATCACCTCCCCTCACCCCTGCACATCAGATCATGGCGGCAGAGCAGAACGCCGGCCTCCTCCTGCTCTGCTCCGTGAGGCTAATCAGGCCCCGCTCCCTCAGTCAGCGGGAGGGCGTGGCTTGAGCGCGAGTGCCTGTACGCGAGTGAGCCCAGCGGGGGGAGCTCTGTCTGAGTCTCCCGCCCGGCGGCAGGGGAGTCTCCCGCCCGGCGGCAGAGGAGTCTCCCGCCCGGCGGCAGAGGAGTGTCCAGCCCCGCGGCAGAGGAGTCTCCAGCCCGTGTATCCTGTGGCAGGAAGCCCACCTGCGGAGGTATGTGTATGTATTTATGTGTGTTTGTTTGTGTCAGTGTGTTTGAGTGTGTTTGCTCCGGGGGCAGGGGGACTTGCAGGGTGCCGCTCGGTTCAAGCAGTAGATGCTGCCCCCATCACCGTGCAGCGGAAGCACTCGCCCCCGATGGAGTACAGAGCTACTACTGTCATTTGAGCTTGGCGTGCGGCTGGGACAGAGAGCGGGCCCGGTCCCAGGAGCCAGTCGGGTTGTAGCAGGAGAGCTGGATGCCCCGGATGCCGCCCGTGCCCATCTCCAACTGGGGGAAATTGCTGCCAGCCGTTAGGAGCGGCGCCGGCGGCTATTGCCGCCGCCGCATATGTCTGCGGCCGTGTGGGGGGAGCGGGGACCATTAGGAGCGGCGCCGGCGGCTATCGCCGCCGCCGCCGCTTCTGATTTGTGGAGCGGGTGTGATGTCAGTGTTGGGGTCGGGCTGAGCCAGAACACAGCCCGGCCTCAACTGCCAGCACTGACGTCACATCCGTTTCATTTCTGTCTCCACAATTCTTTTTTGCCCCATCACGAATGAGGTGCCACTAAAGAAGTTTCACTTCAACAAGCATTGCCCATCACACCCAAAGTTACGCAGAAGCAATGTAAAATGCCCTGACTTTGAAACATTTATTTTTTAGATCCAGATATATTCCATAAAACATGTCAGGGTTTTTTTGTTTGTTTTTTTTTTGTTTGTTTTCTGTCTGGGACTAAACCAAGGAAGAAATGTAGTTACGATTGGTCTGAATTATAACGTTGTTATGGAAAGATCACAAGATAATGTTTTGACAACATTTCTCCAAAAAAAAAATGGTTGAAGGATTTCACAATAAAGTACTGTATGTGATGGCAGATTGTGCTGGTGTAGGTGGGACCTGGGTTATTAGGCTCGGTTTTTAAGGTGTTGCCACAGATCAGTTTCATTTGTTGGTGCCGTGGGTGGCTATAATATTTCCTGGTTGTCTGTATGGCAGCACACTATGTAACTATTCTATTTGTTACCAGAAAATATGTTGATTTATCTTATTTTTATGTAGCACTTTTAACCATTGCTTAACAAAACTGTTAATTTTACACATGAGCTCACAGGACAAGCAGGATTTTACCTCTGGATGGAAAGTATTGTATAGGGCCTTCATACTGCAGCTGAACCTGCTATGTGTTTAATAACTTGGTCAGGTATATTGATGTCCCGCACACAGCAATGCATTGTAGGCCCACTTGTTACCCAAGCGAAATTAAACCGTTTTAATGTATACAAACACGTTGGTGGGCTTGAGTAAAAAAAAGACCTTGCAGTATATGTCATAGGAGACCTTGACACCGATGGAATCCTAATGGAGTGGTTTTCTACATTCTTTCTTGATTACTCAGACAATTTTCAAAATGGTGTAGCTTCAAAATTTTGTGTGTGTATTCAGTTGGCCTGTTTGGGAATAGGACACTAGGATTGGGGAATAGGACAACATAATTCTCATTGTATTGTGATGTCATCCCATAGTTTGGTTCTGTTGTCATTGAGCAATGAATGAGATTATGAAACATTGGCATATTCTCACAGTAGTAGAGATGTGAATTTTTCACCGACTCAAATATTCGCGGCTGAATTGCCAATCGGACACATGAGTATTCATGCATGGCGGCCCCTGCAAAGGTGTGAATTTCTGCGTTAGAGGGGCCATGTGTGTGGAAATTCATGATAATGGAGTCAGATAAAACGACTTGAATATTCGTTTTAACATCCGCTGATCAAATGTTATGACATTCGAAAAAACAGAGTGATGCAAATACAGCAGCAGGTTTAGGTACATTCACCTGAATATTCGACCGCAAATCGAATTTTGTCAAAGAATTTGCAGATCGACCTTTGACACCGTAGCCCCAAGTAGGACACTAGGGCCTCATCTTAAGGCTAAGGACCCACTGCGGTCGGCGGCCACGGGCCACCAGCCCCTTTCCTCCAGTCTGGAGGTCCCCGCTGGCTCCTTCCGACGTGGCTGACTGTGTGCTGTGACGCGTCAGCCAGCGATGCTACAAGCTTCTGGTGACCAGAAGCGCTGACGTGTCACGTGGTGCAGCAGTCAGCCAATGAGGAGGGGAGGGGAGGGAAGCAGCTACGGGGAGGGAGGTGGCTACCCTCTCCCCGTGTTTGCTGAGGGGGTGATTCGGCACAGATCTGCTCACTGTCTCTCCCCGAGGGGGGGGGGGGCTGTGACATCCACACAGCCTGGAGAGGGACATTACCCCCTGTCTTGGCCACGCCCCCCACGCTGAAAAAAAGTCAGCTGCAGATCGCAGTGCAGTGACTTGCACGCACCGCCGGGAAGCAGAGCGGCCGTGCGGGTGCGTGCAGCAGGGCCTCGGCCTCACATTACTTAATTTGAAGAGGGGTAATCCTAATTCCTGCTTTTTTTTTTTCAGATGGAACTGGAAGCTCTGCGGTCCATTTATGAAGGTGATGAATGCTTTAAAGAACTGGGACCTTCTGGTTTCCAATACCGGGTAAGGGTTTGTTGTTTGCTATTTAGTTTACATGCATGGTCTCAAATATATTAGAAGCTACAAAGAGTTTGTGAGAAGCAAACTGATTCATAAATGTCATTATGGTGATCGGTTTACATTGAGAATAAGTCTTTCTTAAAGTCGAGCTTTTCTGGGTAAAATGCAGCCATGAAAGAGACTACATATGGCATTAATGGTTCGATCTCCTTTTATAACACCCATACTAGGTAAAGGAGCAGAACATGTTTGGTGTTTGTTGTACTTTTTAATACTGTATGTGGGAAGCAGGGTGTCTCCGGAGCTGAACTGCATTCATTTCAGCCCCGGGGATCTCCTGCTCGCCGAGATGCTTAGCTCCTGTAGTGGGTGCCGGGAGCCGCTCCACCGGTTTAAAGGTTCTGGTCATGCAGGCCAATAGAAAGCAGCAAGGGATGACATCACAGCTTCCTATTGGCCCGCAGGATACGGGATCTTAGAGCCACCTTTATGTTGGGCACACACACACAGTCCAACCGTAGCTGCTACCGGCACCCCCTACAGAGGTAAGTGTCTTGGGAAGCAGAGGAGGGGCGGAGGGAAGGTCCTGGAGCTGAAATTAATGTGGTTCAGCTCCACAGACCCCTGCTTCAAACCTATTTAAAAAAAATAAAAAAATACAGGATTGCTGCTTTAACCTTCTGAAATTGTGAGGAAATAAGCATTTTATACAAATAATGTGATGTGACAGCAGGGGGCTGAAATGTTGGTCATGTGTTTTACAATCTGTTGTGTTTCTCTCACCGCCACTTCCTCCCAGAGAGAGACTGCTTGGAAACATTGTGAATGTTGCTGATTTTGCCAAATGTATTGTTGATTATGCAAAGTACCCAAACTAAACAGGACTGTAAGTTTTGGCGGGAACTTCTGCACACTTGAGAAATCTTTTAAAGTTTTGTCCACTGAATTTAGACACATTCTCAGGACGGACACACACCGCTTTGTTAAACCTAGTTGATTTTGTTTAATGAGACATGAGTTTTAAATCGATTTTTAGTTTTTAAGATGGAGATGAATTTTTATTTTTATGCTAAACAAATGCATTGAAGTTTGTTTGGTTTTTATCCTTTTTTGAAAGACTGTCGATTTCTCAAATCTCCCCCCCCCCCCCCCTTTTTTTGTTTTTTTCTTTTGTGTAGTGATTCATGATGCTGCCAACCTTAGTCAAGCAGATAAACAAAAGTAGCTCATCGGCTTTAATTTAGCCGATCTGAAGGAGGACACATTCATTTTTTTTAATAGGATACCAATAATTTAAATTAATTGTTACTTTAAGGTTTATTGAATCTTTCTAGGGAAGCCAACTGCACTAAGTTGATTGTTTTGGGAGGGTCTCCTATATGAGACGGCCCTTTTGGTAAAAACAATTATTAGATTTGTTTTTTGTTTTTTGTTTTTTTAAGAAACATACAATTAAATGCAGAACCGCTTCTAAAAATAAAAAGGATAAGCATAGACAGAAAATCCTACACAATCCCAAATGCCATAGATTATCCCTGAGAGGACACTGGTTGAAGAATATGAGAAATCACACGTTCGGTCCAAACGCACCGCTGTTGAAATCTAATTTTTGCCCAGACTTATATATTCTTTCTTTCTGTGTAAAACACATAAACCCCATCCCCCCGTTGTAAATCATCTGTGAGATTGACTGTTTTACACCAGAGAAAAAGAAAACTCTTAATTTACCCCTCCCCCCCCTCTGATGTGCAAGCTCGCAACAGAAACCTGGAAAAAGGCTTCACATGTTACAACCCCAACAAATGTTATAATAAAACACCAACCACATTAACCCCTGACGTACCAGATAGATTCAAATACATAATACCTCATGACATTATCATGACACCTTGGTAAAGAAAATAAGCAAATGATTAGATAAGTGGCTAAGTAGGCAGCACTATAATTGATCACATAAGCTGCACCTCTCAGCAAATATCCTGCCTCCAGGAGTCACCAACAGTAGGAAGCGGTCTGTTGGTAATCGGGTAGGATCACTTCCTCATATCCTTTGTTATGCAATTCCTATGGCGTTCTAGTACTGCGGATCCGGACCGTGCCTGATTTTTATTTCCAATCAGTGGAGTCATCTAGGTCAGTTATTTATTGTATTCTTTCCTAAGGGGTTAATGGTGCCCTCTGCCATTTATACCTGCTGAGTTCTATTGCCAAAATCTCCTGCTCTGAAGCCTTGCAATTCACTTACACGCAGTGCTCCAAACACTGGTGTGAACAGTGGATGGACACTTTGTCCTGTGCCGAGATACTGCACGCACAGACTGATGCATGCTTCTGTCCTTTTACACACTGCTGATATTGTTGGCCTGTGCTGTTGTTTTTGTATGTTCCTCAGCCTACTTGCCCACTTATTTAAAATGAGCCTGGTTGGCTGCGCTGATGTGAAAACGCCATGTTGTGCCGTGTCTGTGCAGCTTGGGTAATACCTGGTGAGAATTGGCTGATCTGGACGGGGGTCTCATGCCTAAATGAGCAAAGGCTATATTTTTGGCACGATAAAATGTGACATTTTCAAGCAGGTTAAAGTTACATGGGAAAAAAAGTGATGGTAAGGCCACTGGTAAGAGAGGGTGGGGGGGGAGCATTACAGTGGGGGAGAAGTGGTACATCAGGAAGGCAAGGGCTTACCTTGGACATCATCATGCTCTGCAGTAGCAAGACCAATTTATTCACTACTAAAATTAGTCTACTACTTAACAGGTACCAATTCCACTCACATTAAATAAAATAAAAATGTAAATAAAAAAAAATAACAATGATGTTTGTTATGGATACAGAAGATACCAAGCAATGATTAATTACATCATGTTACTTGTAAATATGCCTAAAAGGTAATTCTAGCTCTGCAATTTCACTATTTAGATGGAAAAATAATTTGATTAATTTAAACCAATAACTGCTCCTTGTTTTTTTTTGTAGAATCTATAAGGAAATCTTTTTTTTATTTTATTTTGCCATCCATATACATAGGGCTTTCCTTGTATAATGAGAGGTGTTTTTGTATTATTATTTTTTTCTAAAATGTTTACACAAATCCATGACACTTTAATCTCACTCTATCCATTGCTACCAGATGTGCAGGTTCCTGTGGGTATAGAGGAAATCTCAATTCTATCCAGTTTGTTTAAATATTAGCGGAGACGTACTTGCCTAGGAAGATATCTGTTCTACAATAGCATAAAAACCTGGTTTTAAAGAGATCAATTTAGAGTTTGCAATTCTGTTTTTTCTTGTTCTTCCAGTCTAAAGTATAGATCTTTCAATGTTGTGTTTTTTTTTTTTGGTTTTTTTTTATAGGTTGGTGATAATGGAGACCCGAAAGCATTCCTTATTGAAATATCCTGGCCAGAAACCTATCCAGAAACTGCTCCAAACATATCTATGAATGCATTCTTTAATAATCAGATGTAAGTATTTTATTATTATTTTAACGTGGATCTTTCACCTTGTCTGAAAACTGCCATGTTAACTTATTGTAATCCTATCGAACAGTTCCCCCGCTGTCAAACAAAGCATTGTAGTTAAGTTACGGGAGCAAGTGGAAGCCAATCTTGGTACAGCAATGACATACACGTTGTTTGAGTATGCCAAGGACAGTAAAGAAGAGTTCATGGAAAACCACCTGCCGTTCAATAACATGTTGGTAAGTATTCAGCTTTTTCCTTTGGTGCATTTCAAAAGATTGCGGCAACCAGCTGCTTTTTGTAATCTTCACAAACAGACAAAAAAAACTTTCGAATGGTTGTCCTCTTAATTAAAAATTACTTTTATACAAATATATAATAAACTTATGCTCCTTCACAATAGGTGCTGCATCTTTCAGTGAAAACATCTAGCATACATTTTTCTTGGATAAAATGACTCTCTGTTTCAATGTTTTCCTTCTCCCTAATGTACTTCCCTACAGTTCAGAACACGTCCTCCTAAAACAAGAAGGAACCGGCACTCCAGAGGTGTTCATACAAAAAAAGAGAGATTTTAATTCACACAGATCAATGTTTCGGTCAAACACACTGACCTTTGTCAGATGACAAAGGTCAGTGTGTTTGACCGAAACATTGATCGGTGTGGAGTAAACCTCGTTTTGTTTGTATGAACACCTCTGCAGTGCGGTTCCTTCTTGTGTTAGGAGGATGTGTCCTGTAGTACAGGTCTCTCCAGCGGGGGATGATCGCTGTGCACCTAAGGCAGTTGCATAAATCCAGTGAGTGCACCTATTTCATTCTTCTCCCCTACAGTTCAACATAATTTGTATGGTTGCTCTATCTGCGTTATTAAACACTTAAGCATAAAAGGAGATGGTGCACAAACATCTGCGCTATCTGTGGAAATAACTTGGTGCAGTAAGTACTTCAAGAGATAGAGATATATCTCTCGATATCTGCATCTCACACACACTTATTCACTCATTTTGCAATGGGTTGATTTTATGTATTAATTTATAGCATCTGTTTGCCAACAGAATGCAACGTTAGTCAACTTGCTTCATTTGAAAGACTTTCGATTTAAGAAATGACCTTGTGTAGTGGGAGGATTTCGGAAAGATTACATTGTTTTCTGACTTTTAGGAATTGCATAAGCAAGACCAGTTCTCATCCAATAAGATGTTGCTTCTCCCGGTACTGGATGTTAATGCTACTGAACAAAAGCCAATTCGGGTGTTTTAGGGGTACTTTACAGGAACAAATCTTCCCTAAGTCTCCTGGTCAGAAAGCGTATCGCACAGCAGATGCTAATGCCAATTATTGACTATGGAGACATAGTATATGGCTCGGCTCCTCAAACCCACCTTCGCAAACTTGACACCCTCTACAATTCAATTTGTCGTTTTGTTCTCCAATGCAACTACAACACACATCACTGCGAAATGCTCAAAGAACTAGATTGGTCATCACTAGAGTCTAGGCGCAAAGTTCACCTTTCCTGTCTTGCCTTTAAATTCTTCATGGGCAAGCTACCCAGCTACCTGAACAAGCTCCTCACCCCTACCACATGCAGCACCTATCACCTGAGATCAGACTCCAAAAGACTGTTCATGGTCCCAAGGCTCAACAAAGTATCTGGACGTTCCCCCTTCTCCTACAGTGCACCCCACAACTGGAACAACCTACCAGAGACTCTCACATCCACCACCAGTTTAAGTTCTTTCAAATCTAAGGCTGTCTCACATTTTAATCTGGTCTGTAACTGTTTAATACGCCCATAATATATATTTTCTTTAACTGTGCACGCAATGTCTTGTATATAATGTATACCTTGTTCATTTATGTAACTGTATTTGTAACCATGTATTATTTGTTTTACTCTGTGCCCAGGACATACTTGAAAACGAGAGGTAACTCTCAATGTATTACTTCCTGGTAAAATATTTTATAAATAAATAAATAAATACACCCCGGGATTGTTGCTGGTCTCTGCCACGAGACAGAAGCCATTAACTTAACTTCTGCTTCTCCCTCATACGCTCTCTTGTTGTAATGCCCTTGTTTTGCCTTGGCTCATTCCCTGTCCCTTTTCTATGATAAGGGTGAGACTAATATAGAAGTCAATGGGTACTATTAAACCTCCCAAAACACTCCACGGGGAGAGATACCGCAGATACTTGGGATATAACCCAATTTTAAATATGCAGAGTATATTTCCCAGGTATCTCTCCACATTTTTATATCTACAAAATTAGTGTCTCTCTGCGTCCTGTATCTCAAAGGTTTTTTTTTTTTTTGTGCGTGTGTGAGTTTAGGGCATGTTTTGCATAGTTAGCCGCAATCTCATGCGAAAGTTTTGCACATATTGAGCTTCTGTTTGTAAGAGGAGATCACGTTTAAGTGTGGAGCTCTCCTGATTTGATATGTCATCCTTGATGTGATGGGAGTGGATAGCATTGTCCTCTTCAGCCCTGGAGGAAGGTACGCTCATTGAGACCACAGCAAAACGTGTATAAAATGCGCTCCCCCTAAATGGTCAGAAACCAGAAGTTTGGGACCGTTGCATACATTTTCTTAATCCCTCTGTTCTCATTTTGAAGCGAGTTTTATGGACTTGGTCGCCCTTTTGTCTGATGCCATTTTATTCCCATCTTCTCTGTTTCAGACATTAGGAAACGATGGCAGCTTAGATCCAGCAAATTTAACCTCTGGTAAGAAAAGAGACAAAAAGGAGCAGCTGTCAAAATCACAAAAGAGAAAACTAGCGGACAAAACAGGTGGGTAAATAATGCAGGAAAAAGGAAAGTTTTTTGCTTCAGTAAGAGCGGCACAATTGAGCTAAGCACAGTGGCCTGTTTTAATAGGTTGAAACAGAAATCCTTCCAAAAAGTCTTAACCTGATCATTTTATTATTTATGTTGCACATTTTTTTTTCCTTTTCGAAATCTTTTTTTTTTTTTTTTGCCAAGGTTTCATCAGCTGTTGTCATGGCAACTGCTGTTGGTGTGGGTGGCCTGTGTGGGTGTGTTTGGCCTTGCAAATGTGAGGGGAGGGAAATATTCAACAATCAAATCTAAAAAAGCTATGATTGGTTAAAAACAGCAGCAAACGTTGCCGTAGAAAAAGAGACCTTTTATATTGTTTTGCTGATTATAGTGGATTGCTCCTGTAAATGTAGCTGATTCTACATCTTTATATATGTAACCCTGTTTCTCCCCCCTCCCAATCTCATGTCGGGTACCCTAGGAGAAATGTTGTACTGGTTGCTTGAGTGCATGTGGTGCAAACCTGCTGGCAACAGGGGGCCCTTAGTCTCCCGCGATGATATCAGGACTGGCTTTCGAGGTATGGCTGAGTCAGACTCACTCTTGGTACAGCGCCTCCATCTCCAACAGATCCCCAGCGTAGTAGGGAGGAATCTCTGAAGGAGAACCTCTTTGTGCAACTCCTCCCTGAATGACTCCCGGCTCGGGCGAGAAGGGTTCTTTAGCAAAGATATACTTTATTTTCTCCTTCAATGACAGACTGCCCAACATGCAGCCCGGTCACTTAGCCGCTCATCACTTTATTGTCACCGGAAGGAAGTCCCTGAACACCACTCCTAGTCAGGGCCCTAGAAGCTGTCCTTGCTCTTCTCTTACTCCCTGTGGAGTAAAAGGAATAGTCTCCCTCGCCGCTCCCAGAGGGAGGGCCACGAAGCCTGCCAGAGCCCTGGCAGCTTGCTGGGACTGACTATCCTCTCTCAGGGTGGAGAGGAACTACTCAATTCAGGATATGCTATGCAATAAGTAACTCCAATAGGCACCACCCCTGTGTCACTGTAATTGGTCACAGAGCCTGATGACACTATCTTCACTGCTTTACTGCACAGCATAGATGTGTGGGGAAAAATCCATGATTACACCTGGCAAACCTGTCCTTACCAGGGATTATTGCACAGGAGAAAACAATAGCCCCAAAACTACCCAGGGCTGGATATGTATATGTATATATTCACTCTTTGTTGTATGCATTTTGGTGAAGAGACTTTGTCGGTCTTCAATTGTCTTGGTAAATTACGAGGGGGGGGGGGTTGTTGGCAAGTAATCATGGTGTCATAAATAAAGGTAAGTAACTGATGAGAATGAAATCGGAAAATACAGAAAGTTACCCTTTTTACTCTGATTTTGAAGTCAAACAGATTTTTGTTTTAAAAACATAATGACCTATGCGAGTGATCATTTTAACAAAGAGGCAATTCTTGTTATATGGGCGAGAAAAGAAAATCTCCCCAACACTGAGCTCTGTTCTGAGAAATGGTGCGTTTGCCACAATAGATGAGTCTATATCAAAAACCACAGAAAAGCCTTATAACTTCTTCAGCTTTACAACATCCTGTCCTGCCTCTTAAACTCTGCTGTTTTTGTGTTTTATAGTCCTTGCAACAAATCTTATCCACAATCTTTCCACAAAATACAGTGACACCTACTCCCAAATATTCAAAACAAACACTGTTTTCCAATATTGCTAAAATACTCCAAGCTGTGTTTCTTGCGTATCCTAAATCTATAAGCCTGTCTGCTTGTCTCTGTTCTGCTGTCAGGATTAGAAGAAATAGGTTTGCAGAATCTTTTTTTTTCCTTTTTTTTTTTTTTTTTTTTTTTTTTTCCCCCTTTCCCCCCCACCAAGCACGGTATTATTTAAAGAATTAATGTGCATATTTTTAAATCCCCCAGATCATAAAGGCGAGCTCCCTCGTGGATGGAACTGGGTTGATGTTATTAAGGTAATGCTTCAAAACCTGAGAGATGTCCTTCCAGGAAGTGAAAAGGTTAGGTAACTTCTCCCAGTGAATGATTTTAATTCTGTCCCTTCTTCTGTTTTTGTATTATGTATGCAATCACTGTGGCTCTGTGGAATTTGGTGCATATCCAGCATGTAAGTATAGAAATATGCTTTCTTTATTTCCCTGACCCTGGACATTTTATTAAATCTTTTCTGACCACACAATACTATTTAAACAAGCGGACTTGAAAGTTATGTTTTTATTGATCTCCATACCAGTGATGGGCAGGGACTAAAATGATGATCATTGATGATAATCTGCATGAAACATGACTGATGAGGGGCAGATTGTGGATGGGCATTTATAAGGGAACACTTCCATGTGTTTTTCTTTGCAGAGTTGCTAAAATGGCTAGTACGTAGGCTTTATTACATATGCTGTGGAGATGCCTGTAAGTGTTTGGAGTTGATCTCCATTCCATGGTACGAAAATATTTTCCAGACATTGGACACTATTTCATAGTATATTGAACGAGGACCTTGGTTGTAGAATACCTTATCCTCTGTTGGTAATACATTTCGCTCTGAACAGTAGGATTGCAAGATGACTGTAATGAAGAGTAAGCTAGAAAGCATAGAAACATAGAATTTTGCAGCAGATCAGAACCACTTGACCCATTGTGTCTGCTCATTCTCCTATCTGCTGTAAAACCTCAGACCCCATTTGATCCTTGGTTGAAACGCATAGGAACTCTCATTAAATAGGACAGTTCAACTTGAACTGGACTTTTTTTTTATATTTTTAGCAGGAATAAGAAATCTTATTGTAAGCAGTAATCTATGTACTTCGCCATCATTTAAAATAAACAAACAGATAATTACGTTTCTGCTAATAAAATGGACGGTTGCTTTAAAATATAAAGAAATGCGTTAATGAGAAATATCCATGGCATTGGTAACCCATCATTGCGTTCTTCAGTGCAATGCAAACGCATGCAGGGGTTATTTGGTGAAATATATAATAAACTGCACTTATTTCCTTTGTGTTACAGCTCGCGAAAACGGGCTCCAAAGAGGATGAATAATAAAGAAAATGAAATCTTTTAATACATTACACCATGATGTCAATTCATCTTTCAAACTTTTTTTTTTTTTTTCTTTTACTGCAGTAATTTATTAAAGAGGTCAAATTACATTTTATAAAAGAAACGGCACTTTTTGTAGATTTCCTATTTAATAAACTGTATTACTGGTGGGGGGGGGGGCGGGTTCTGCTGGTATTCAATATTTTGCAGTCAAAATTATTGCCTTTGAGACTATGAATAACAGCTGATAAAACAAAAATATATCTTACTTTGTGATGCTTTGGGGGGAAAAATGTCTAAAGCAGAAAACACATGGTGGAATTCATTCGATCTTTTCATTCTGAAATGACGGGGACAAGTTGCATGGGTTGGAATTGCTGACTGATAGTTGAGGCTTCTGAAAATTTGTGGGCCTCGTCTGCAAGTGTAAAGATAACCGTGGCATCCACCCGAGCCTCTGCCTGCGCTAAGAAATTCACACGTGCGAATTAACGCCAAGACTTTCATCTTGCACGCTCGGACGATGTAACATCTGGTTTGTACATAAACGCCACGCTTGTTAAGAAAAAAAAAACAACCTGGTTTCGTTTGTGTGTGCAAATTATTCTCCCGCTGAGCATGCAGCTCTAAATACAAGTTACAATGTGTTTAATCTATATTGGCCTCTGCAAACTCATTTAAAGAAAATAAAAGTATTTTTGAAGGTATGATATATGGCTTAACAATAACTACATATAGAATACTTGTCAATCTACAATAGAACATTTTAAGTGGTTAACCAGAGGTCCACTTGGTACATCTATGGGATTAAGCTGTGACTTTAAGAGTACAGTACTCTGTTCTATTACAACTACTTTATATTTATTGTGTCCCACTAACAAGTAGAGGGCCAAACGGCTTCCAACTTTTTTCACGAAGGGCCTTATTTTATGAGATTCCTGATAGACTTCAGTCTTTTCAGCTGCTTGAAAGGCTGCCTCCGTGTATATAGAATGATTCCATAACAGTTACATGTTCACATGCAGGATACTGCATGAGCTCATAAAGCAAGAGAAGCGTCATTATTAGGAAGTGGCCAATGCTGGATGTATTCTCCTGGTCCCTTTTCCACGCCTTGTTCTCTCTTGATTTGTTTTGCACTTGTTTACCTCCTCTGCTGTTCATTTCTTTTATAGCACATAGGCCTATATTTACAAAGAGATGCGCTTTCATAAGACACTTTCCTGACATTGGAAGACACCTTACGACCCCCTCAAGTGAAATGGTCTAAGTGTTTTCTGGTGTCAGAAGTTGTTTTTGTAGAATAGCCCTGATTATTAAATATGACCAAGGATCCCTACTCTATTCCTGTCTGCTACTTTGACTCCTCGGCATTGTGGCTGCCAATTAAATCCATACATTTAGCTTTTGACTTGACAATTGGACAGGTGAAGGCAGCACAGGAGAAATACTACCTCCTGAGTAGTTTGGGTAACCAATCACTCGATTTAAAACAATGGTACTAGGAAAACCTAAACATACCTCATACAACCCATGCAGTATATTATTTATCAAATGTTTTACCAGAAAGTAATACCTCTCATTTTCAAGTATAAGAGCAATCATAGAAATAAATGGCACACCACTGTTAATAAAGACATGCAAGTATAGACCTGTTGGGTCTGAGGAAGGGACACATTAGTCCTGAAACGTTATCTGTACTAAAGCTCTGATGCTGTGAACACCTTATTGAAGTTTTTCAAAACTCAAATCAAGTCTCCTGTGTGCTCCTCCTTTCCTTCATTTTTGTGTCATTTTCAAGTATGTCATGGGTCTGGCGTTATAATGACACATATATGGTTACATAGTATTGGAAGCTTTTGGGCAACACATCTATTCAGCAACCCTTACCTGCGTAAACGGTCCGTTTTTTGTGTTTCCTGACTTCACGTGCAGCATTACCTCCTCTAGTGAAATACGTCCAGTATTGATACTTATCAGTGGCTTTCTATAAAGCAAGCAGCATTTTATTGGTTTTACAGTATAACAATAATGAGCTTCTGTTCATAAAACTAAATACAAGCAATGCTGCTTTCACCCCTTTGATTTAAGATGTTCCATGCAGCAAATATGGCATAGTGTTTCAATTGGAGAATATCTGTCCTTTTGTGGGGAGGTGTCTAGAACACGTTGTTACAAAATGCTTTGTAGGCCTATCTTGGACTAAAAGAGTTTATTGGAAAATGTAAGCAAGAAATTCAATGTGATTGGCATGAGCATTCATAATTGCCGCGTCAAACGGCAAAGCCTAGAGTGGGTGAAGCTTTCTCTTCATAAGTTACACACACACACACACACACACACACACACACACACACACACACGCGCTTCAGCTAGTGATTTTATTTCCTGTATTGTTTTCTTAGAGCAGTTGGATGAGCCAACGTGTTTTATAAGCGGATGCTAACCAAACGCCTATATGTGACTGTTTGCCTATTGAGGTGATCTTGCCTGAAGAAAACGCATCTCATACGGTATGATGTCATTTGGAATCTCCACAGCAGCTGAGATGCTTAGCAGCACAAATCCTTCATTTGATAGCAGAATTTCTTAAGTATGGTTGTATTGAACCTGAAGGGTGGTAGGGTTTTGAGCAGGGCGATTTTGATCTGTTTAATATATAGACCCAGTGCTTCCTTGGATTGTCTTCCTTATTAGATGGCATTTAGATATCAATGAAAATGTGTGTGCTGAAGAGTCTGGATCTTTACCAAACAAATGTTACAATGTGAGTTGCAAAATAATTGTGTTCTAAATGTAGCTTTGATAATTTACAACTAGATTGTACCTAGAACACTCAGCCCGAAACAATCCAGCACAAAGTAGCTGCCAGCTCAGCTCTGGTTATCACTGACAGGTTGGGCCAATCCTGGTTCATGTAGGTCAAGTGTCATTTGAATGCCACAAAATGTTAGTTCTATTAAAGAGAGTGATAAATGGTTATATAAGGAAGTTAAGAAAAAGTATAAATGTGGTCTAAAACTACTCATAAAAAGTTTAGTGATAACTGGCTGCTATATACATATGAGCTGTTATATCACACACTAGACATATAAAACATATATGCTTTGTCCTGTGGGTCATGTAAAACTGAACTTTTACATAATTTTAGAGTGTTTTTCATTAAGCTGCAATAGTGCCAATCGGAGCACTATCTCATGGAAACACTTATTGAATTAAATGGGGGTTTCCATGCGCTAGTGCTCCGATCTGCACTTGCAGTGTGATGGATAAGCCTCAAAGTCTTGCTCTTATTTTGAGGATCCGGTAGAAATATTGGTGTAATCAAAACCTATCCTTTTAGTTGAGTCATGTCTTTAAATCTGTTGCATGTCGGCTGGTGTGACCTAGTTTGGCAAAGCAAATGACGTTGGTCTGAAATAAAGGAGAAAAAAATGATCCAGGTAATTTTAAGGACTCTGATTGTTCATTGTTCATTGCTAACCAAATGCAAATTAATATAAATCTAAATGACTCTTTGTCTGAAGTTTTATGGAGCACTGGGATATGATCTAACCATAGCTCTAGTTCTCAAACCAGCACTAAATAGGGTTCTTCGCTAAACCTTGCTACATATCCAGAGCTGAACCTTTTACCATGGTCTAGATCAGTGGCACCCCCTTCATGGATTTTTAAAATCTTGGGGCACCCCTGCTGGTCAGAAATCACTTATCCCTCCTTTTCACATGCACCCTCATTTTATGCACTCCACATTCACTCTTAGGCCACGTCCATGGTTAGTGCAAGCATTCGCGCAGCGCCACACGTCTAGCAGGAGAGATTTGTGGCCATTGGGTAGACGCGATGGGGAGGCTTGGCCGTGACATCACGGAGCTGGTTCGCCCTCATTGGGCGAACCAGCTCCGTGGCCTGGCCATTGTGCGACAGAAACAAATGTATTTGTTTTCTCATGTATCTCGAGTGCCGGCACTCTGCATCGTGTGCTCTATGGCCTGCCTCATAGAGGCACAGCATTTTGATCGCTCCGCCCAAGCGGTCGTGCTCACCCTGGACATGGCCTTACACATCATACTCCATTTTACTCAACGCACACTCCATATGTATTCACCCTCTTTCACAGAGCTCACCCTCTTCTTTCACAGACCTCACCCTCTTTCTTAATCATAAACCCCATATTTAGACCCTGTTCTTGTACCACGTTTCCCCCTCATCCGACGCACCCAAAACATGTCTGCTCGATGTGCTGCACAGAACACTGCTTATATTAGCTTTTGATTCTGTGGGATAACCCTCTTTTCCTCCACATGCGCCATATACTTGGTATCTGTAGCAAAGCTACATCCTGGATTTCCTTTCTCATCATACTTTGTCTTTTGCTAACACTCTTCCTCTGTTAATCTCTTTGTGGGCATACACCAGGAGTCTGCCCTAGAATCTCTTCCCTGTTCTCTCTTTACACACACACACACACACACACACACACACACACACACACACACACACACACACACACACACACACACTATCTAGTGGACCTTATCACATATTTTGGTTTCAAATATCCCCTATGCACCGGTTACACTCAAATTTACTTTTCAATCTCAGACCTTTCACCTGTCGTCCACACCAAAGTATCTGTACATTGCTCTGCAATATCATCCTGTCTGACACTCTAGCAACTCAAACTTACCATGTCAAATATGGAGCCCCTTATACTTCTTCCCAAGCGTGGGCCTATTGCCTCCTTATCTATTACTGGCAGTAGCACTACCATACACCCATAACACAAGCATGCTGCTTGTGTGTTACAATTTACTACTCCTCCATATTCTCATCTCGTGTTCATGCTGTTGCTAAAACTTGTGGATTTTCCCCTGTAACATTGTGACACCCTTTTCTCTGTTGCTCTACTCCTGAAACTCTTAATGCGTGTTCTCATTCTCTACCGTCTTGACCATTGTAGTCTTCTACAGCCTGGCCTTCCTACCTCAAACCTTTGTCATCTATATTATGTCCTAAATACTGCTGTTAGAGTCACTTTACACTCTTCTAATTCTGTCTGTTGCTCTTCAACTTAAATCCCTCTCATATTAAATAAGCAATCCTGAAGACTTCTGGTTATGAAGCATAGATGAAAGGATATTCTGGAAAGCAGCTCCTTTAAGACGAAAGCCAGCTAAATAAAAACTAAAGTAACCCAAAGTTCAAAGAAAAAAGGCCAAATAACCCCTCCTTGCCACATCCAGCACAGGAAAGTGGATGGAGATGTTCCTCAGCTTCAGGGATAAGAGATGAAGCGAGTGGCGAGCAACATGGCGGAGGCCGCAGGTGCACAAACACTATATGGAGTGCCCAGGGGGTAGAGAGTATCCATGCAGAAGGCGCAAGCTGACCCGGTATCGTGAGGGTAAAAGAAGGTGCAAAAAGTGGCTTTAGGTTGCGGTCCCAGTCATCACTGTGCGGCGCGGGGGGGGAGGCGGCGCGTGCACAGCGCTAACTGCGGTCTTCGGGAGAGGGAGCTTGCGACGGGAGGGGGTGTGGTCGTCACGTGGCTGGTTCGCCCTCATTGGGTGAAACGCCGGCGTGGGTGTGGCCACTCCTCCGTCGCAAGGTCTAAACTCAATTTCATTCAGTGGGAAGGAGAGTACTGTGCCCAGCCCCATTGAGGGGCAAAGCTTATACGCACAGCGCACACCGAGGCGTGTGCTGTGGCAGTTACTGGGATGGCAGCCTTAGACGAGGAGGGCCCTCCCAGGGAAAGGTGAGCAGTGGAGTAGGCGAGCAGCTGCAAGAGTATACATAGGATAAGGAGGGGAGAGAGCACAGGAAGAAAAAAAAAGATTATGCAGAAGTCATAAAAAATACAGGGAAGTAAATGGTGGAATAAAGGTGCGGACTCAAAAAATATAAGCAGCATTAAACAAAGAGTGGCAAAGAACACATAAAGGAAAAAAACTAGCAGAGGAATATGCAGGTGGAGAAATCCACTTTGGTAACGTAAGAAACATCAATGATTTTTGTCACGAGAGACCTGGACATTAAACACATTTATATTTTTCTGGGACCATTCACTAGGCAAAACAAGATGGTGGAATAAAATTAGGTTTATTCAGGTAAACCCACGTACACACAATGAAACACAAAATACATACAAAATCACACTTGCTGGGGGTCTGGGGTTGAAAAGTAGCCTCAACTAGGTGCAGGGTGCCTGCTTCAGCAAAGGCTTACTCTGACCGGAATAAGATAGAAAAGAGATATTACTGCATTAATAACCTTTATTTTAGGAGAACTTACCTGATAAACACATAAAATAAATGCTAGGTTGATGGTTTTACAACAGAGAAAAAAACCCTGCTCTAAAAAGGCTTTTAATATCTTGACTCAATATATAAACGCTCATAACTTCATTTTTCCAATATTTAGACAGACGTGAGTCTATCAATAGATTCAGGCAATTATGACAGATGTTAAAAAACTAATTTCTCCAATGCCTTGGTCCTAAATTTGAGTGACAAATGAATGTCTGTCCTTGGCACCACTTATTCATTTCGTGTGTGGTGTTATTACATGCATCGCTTTGCAACAATTACAGATATATAAATCTTATTAGGCACAGTAGCGGATGTTACATGGTAGTCTCGTTTTTAATAAAGTCCTCCAACAAAAGCATGACCTCTGTGTCACCTCTCTCTGGGATGCACCAGAAATCATTCAAGAATGTTTTGTTTTCTTTGAGGCTAACAGAATATTATCTGGCTATTCTTTATTAATTTTATTATTTATTTGTGCACTGACCATCGTGGATGCTGGGGGTATGAGGCTTTCCAGGATTCTTTGTCGCCATACCGCCTCAGAGCAGGGCCATTCATCGATCACATTGAGGGTGTGTTCCCTCCAGGACTCGATTCCTTCTTCACCCACGGGGATATGGACTGCTCCAGAGAACGCCTTCAGCTTCCTGTAATTCTGGGCTTGAGACGACGTAGTTATAGCTTCCGACAGTTGTGGTAATGTCACGCCCAATATAGAGCCGCCACTTGCTGAACGACTATCGGTCCCAGGCTCGGTACTAGGGGTTGGGGTCAAGCTTCTTGTTAGTCTGTCAGGGGCAGGTGACGTTGGTGGGCTCCCGACCCAGCTGGTGGCCCCTTGTCGAGTATCAGAAGTGAAAGTCACCCGTGGTAGGGAGATGTCTGGTCTGACGAGGGTACTGGTGGCCATGTCTTTGCTTCCCCAACCCTTGTATTTGGAAGGAGGAGCTGCGTAAGTAAAGGTGGTCCCAGGGTAAATAAGAGGGAAAGTCTCTTGCGGCAAAGTCTCTGGTAGATACACCACTGGCGGGGCTCTGTCAGGGCATAGTTCTTGTTCTACGGCCAGTAGTAGTGTGTTCTCTTGCTGGTCAGGGTGGTAGTCCTTACTGATGAGACGGGCTCCCCCTAGACCTGGTAATGTCTTTACTGCACTGCAGACAGTGAACATAAATATGTGGGCGGGCACCCCTCCTACAGCGACCACGTGTCGCAGGGGTTCTTGGAGTCTGTTGGCCCATTCGCCCATTTGTTGTGGTGTGGGTGTAGACATGATGACTTGATAATATACTAATTGAACTACTGAGTAGGGCACCCCAGGCTTATCTCAGCAGTGCCTCCAAATGTAGCAGTTTTCCCCCCTTACCACAGAAGCTACTAATGCTGTCTTACACCTGTGTGGTTTGCAGGAGCCTAAGCCTCCGCATTGGGAGCCTGGGGTCTTACTTCCAATACTCTTGGTGCAACGCCTCCACCAGAGAAGGATCCCAACAGAGCGGGAGGAGCCCCTCACAGGACACAACCCAATAATACACACTTGTGTAATAAAAAAATAATAACCTTTACTTAAGCATATGATTTTATCACTGTAATATGTATAAAGACATAACATACCCTTTCTCACTAAGAGTACAACTATCCAAAGTGCCTCGCAGGGCGCAACCCTCCACCGTGTACCACACTGTGTCCAATGTCCCACACCCAAACCCCAAGTGTGTGGTGACCGCGCGGCCCACTAGTATGAGAATGTTATCGTTGGTGCACTTGTTGTAAGGGTACCTGCAGGCGCTCCAGCACCCGGTCACTCCAACTGCGACCAGAATGGATCCGCGATCCAGCGACCTTTGCTCCTGCGTCGTGATCTCCACATGGAAGGCTGTCTTCTGAGGTGATCCCACCTTGGGGCAGTCTCTCTGGATTGAGGGGGCTGGTCCCAGACCCCTCTTCAAGGTATACAACATCCGCTGTGTCCCTCACTTTCTTTTGCTTTAATGGGGCAGGTTCCCTATCCTAGGGCTTGTCCCTACAGCAGCCACAAACTCAATGGTGTCTCAGGGCCCTATCTGGGGCCTAGGGGGGATTTCTGGCCTAGTGCAGAGGCTACTTGCCGTCTGCACCTGTACCTCCTTCCCTTATCCTCTCCTGGCGCCGACTGACTAAACATGCTCCCCTGTCAGCCTCTATTTCCCTTCCTAGAAGAATCCTCGCACACTAATTGACTCCCTGGCATCAGGTGGTGCGCTCCTCAGGCTCATGGGACTTGTAGTCCCTTCCAAGAGCCTTCCCTGATTGGCCGTATCTCGCGTGCTTTTTTACTGCGCATGCGCGATCTCACTGAGGGCCTCCGCGCCGCGTATCTCCGTTGCGCATGCGCGAAGAACCAACATGGTGGCACCCTGAGCGTGCGGGCGACCACGGAGCCTCCAGAGCGCTCCCTGCTCTGCCCCACCTTTCTAAAGCATTGGTGGGTCTGCCACTTGATTCCGGCAATGGAACTGGGTTACTGGGGCACTCCCTGGTTGTAAACGTGGTAGTAATACCAAACGTGAATAAACAATTCAGGCCAAAAATATTACATAAAAATGACAATATACTAGCCCTTATGAATCACACTGCTGCTAGACCACAGAGAGGACCATCCCTCGATCATCCCTGGATCCTCTTGTAAAGAATAAGAGGTTGTGTGGTTTGAGGTCAGCGCATGTGCTTTGATCAGACGTCCAGATGATAGCGGATATAGGGATAAAACAACCAAACATAAGGTACACTATTAGTATAATACAACTATTAGGTGATGGAATATAGGAGGGTTTGGGGCAATAAGATATTACTCACACGGCCGTGTGTGAGCTGGTTCACATAAAGTTCAAACAGCAGTTTCACATGGTCCTTCAATCAACTAGAGCAATTGCACATAGTGATGCAGGCGTCTCCCCAGTAATTTCGATGGGAAAGATAATCACATCCACCAATCAATAATGTAGACAGTTTATTAGTATAAAAAATAAAGTATACACTCACACATAGGATTTCACAAATCAGCTCCAACCCAGTCACGAGTCTCCAGATAGCGGTACACTCCTGATGGCGCGTCCGACGTCAGGACAGCATACGGGAGGCTCTTCCTGGGTATGGATGCCAAGAGTGCCAAGACAGTTCAACAGTACACCGGTACACCTTAAGTTTGGTTGTTTTATCCCTATATCCGTTATCATCTGGACGTCTGATCCAAGCACATGCGCTGACCTCAAACCACACAACCTCTTATACTTGACTCCAGCAACTACCCCCGAAGCGGAGGTAACGAGGGGGGGCCCAGGGGAACCCTACTACAGCCTGTCACGATAGCTTATGACAGGTTGTAATTTACACCAAAATAACTGGGTTTGAACTGAACGAGGCTTAGATATAATAAAGTATATTTATTCCTTTGGATAGGTGAACACACAATATAGTACAGTAACAGACAAGAAGTACACTTACTTTGGGGATGGGGGATGAGACGTATGTTGCATAGCAATTCTCCTGCAATCAGGTACAATCAAGATGATATCAGAAGACAATGGGTATAGGGATTACCACAGTTTATATATCTTTTGTAACCCTATCCTTAACATTAAGTACAGGTGATTGGTTTTCAATTACCTGTAGCCACTCTCTAACGTGGGAAAACATTTTAATACATGCCCCCCTGCTAGTTGGCACATGCGCCTTAGAACTCTGGGGTCTCATTTCTGTAGTCCCACATTTGCATCAGGAATGCCAGCCAGTCTGCAAGATGGGTTTTCTGGCAGGATATTCTATGTTGTGAGGTGTTAAAAGTGACACTTACAGACTGCTCTGGTTTGAGTCATCTCTGCCCTCATGTAAACAGTGGAGGTGATAAACTCCTTTGAACAGCACTTAAACTCTAGACATTAGGACGCTTCCCTGGCCATCTGCTGTCCTTTGTCCCAAAGGAATTTCCTCTGGGTCTTGTCTTTGCCTAGGGATTCAGTATTATTAATAAAACACAAACATATTAAAATGTCCGGTTCCGTTGGGCTCAGCGGGTCCAAACTTCCCAGTTCTCAATGCTGGACCCGCTAGGACCCCGGGAACTGGAGTTACACAAATACACCTACAACCGTTTCCTATTTTAATACAATAAACTCCGCTGTAATTTAAATCACGGTTTTTCACTAAATCCCCATTGAAAACAACGGGCTTCGCCGCCATAGACTTTCAATGGGGTTTTTCCGCCATAGCCGGTCAATGGAGATTGGCCGCCATTGGAGTCTATGGGAAAAGTCCGTCGGGTTGGTCCAAGAGGGTCAAGGATGGTT
Source organism: Ascaphus truei (assembly GCA_036426205.1). NCBI lineage: Eukaryota > Metazoa > Chordata > Amphibia > Anura > Ascaphidae > Ascaphus > Ascaphus truei. The sequence goes on from CM071567.1 coordinate 207,228,442, forward strand.
CTGCAGCGATGCCGGAGCAGTGACTACAGGTACCCCCAACCCTGGCTCTCTGGACCCTCCGGAACCGGAGATATGGATTCATAGATTTCAACTTTTCACACTTAGACGTTTTCTTGAGCTGTTTCTGCCGCCGCCATCGGAACCTATGGCGTGACCCGCTCTATTGATGCGACCCTTCTCGGGGGTCCAGGATTCGGGGACCCGGTTGGGGTCGAGTGGGGGGAGGTCTAGGAACTAGGGGCAAAAAGAATTTTATTTCTAGGTGCTCTAGAACTGTTTATTCCCACGCCACTTAACGTTGAATTTGACTGCTAAGTGATCAAAGCTCTCTTTTAGAAAAAGTATCCGCTTTGCGGTTTTGCGGTTTGGATGGCAGCCAACTCGTTCCTGGAAAGCTCCGTCGAGGAATCTCCATTGAAGTCAATGGGCCCATTGACTTATAATGGGAAACCGCCGCTCCTCCTCTCGGACGCCACCTGCTGGTCTTCACAGGAAACTGGACCAAAACAGCAAGATTCGCCATTGAAATGCATGGAGCTCCAATGGCGGCCTATGGGACCCTGCAAAATGGTGCCTGAAAAGGCGGGAAAATTACACAAAGGGCTATAATCACTAAAGAACTATTAACCCTCGTACTCCCGGATGGATCCTAGTGTGTGTGTGATGCAGACACTGATTAAGCCAGATATTACAATAAAGCAAGGGAACAGGGGAATATACATTTTCATGTCATAACAAGGGTTAAATCACATTTCTGGACCTCAGCCCAGTTAACCCCTTGTCTCCCTGGTGAGGTCAGGGGATGGCCAAATGGGGTGCAACCCCTTTAATCCCGGGCCACCCCCTTTCTCCCTCTACACATACTAATAAGATCCTGAGCACTAAATCCATAAATAGGAACAAATCAATAGGACAACTATATACAAAATAAAAACTGCCAATTCTTTTCCACTATTAATATTACCTTAATAAAAGTTCATTTTTAGTTATTGTTACAATTACTTCATTTATATCAGATCATGAGTGCATCTTAGAGGGATTCTTTTTCTTCTGTTGATGAATATTAAAATTGGTATGGATAAACATAGTGTACCACGTCAGTTCAAGATTTACCATCATAGTGATCCTAGTTTAATGAAATATAAAGGGATCCAGGTTGTACACCCTAGTAGAAGAGGGGGGTATAGAATCAAATTACTTTCAAAGCAGGAAACATTCTGGATATACCAGATGAAGACTTTGATCCCTTGGGGCCTTAATGAAGAATTAGATATCTGGTCACTCTATTAAATATTAAATTATGAATTCATTGTTAAATTTAATAAAAAATATATATTTGCTTTTTGAGTTCAAATACATAGATATAGTTTTTATATATTATATAATATTTGTAATATGTAATATTAATTTTTTGTGTCCATTGGGTATTGACCCGGATTTTATTACAGCTCAACCCTGTTATAACGTGATCCGTTACAACGCAAATCCGCTTATAACGCGGTGCAAGCGTGGCTCCCAATTTTCGTATTTATGAATACTTTACAACACGATTATTGGTGTCTTAAATACTTTATTGTACAATGCATACATTGTACATTATTTCTAACGCGATCCACTTATAACGCAATGTGATTCTTTGGACCCCAAGTACAGCGTTATAAGGGGGTTGAGCTGTATTTAAAAAAAATTAATATGGTTTTAGTACCTGTATCCAATCACTGTATTTTATTGTAATTAGTCTTGTCTCACTTTCTATGTTGCTATGCAATTTTGCACATACACTTGATGTTGCTAAAACTGTGTTTCTTTTATTTCAGCAACTTATTTAAAAGAAAGTTGTTGTGCACTCTTTGATGTTGAATTGTTTTTAAACCTTTATTGTTATTAATTGTAACTATGTGTAATATTAGTTAATGAAATTATGTATACATCTGTGTGTATTCTGTTGTCTGATTAATACCCCCTGAAAAGCCAATCGCTAGCACACGTGGGGTTTAAATATCCTACACATTCGTGCATTAATTATCCCTGAATAAGTTGACTAGTTCAACCAAATGCGTAGGAGATTTGTATTTGGCTTATTGCTTTATTTCTCCTGACACTGCTTAAAGCTTATCTGGTAGCTTGCGGTTGCTCCGCTAAGTCAGCGCTAGTCGGTCACCCTAGTGCGGTGCATTCTAGTGATGTCAGCGGTATCACTTTGTAGCACCGTGGAGCTGTGGGTTTTACCCTAGAGCCAGCAGTTGAGGTATAGATTGTTCCGCTTATCCACTGTGTATCCCGATTCCCTACCAGGTGTAATTTTGCTGCTGTGTGGACGTCCTCCAGCGCTGTGTGTATATGCGGAGACTTGGACAGCTTGAAACAGGAGCGTCAGCACTGACCGGAGTGGGAGTCCATGAGGACTGCTGTTCTTCACGGAGTGGGAATTCATTGACACCTGAACGGTAACATGTACCAAAAACATGCCCTGCCTAACTGATTTTTTCTGTACGTGCATATTATACCCCAAATTATTGTTTTATTATATATACATTTATACACTATGAGAAGTTGTGCGTTGTCTTCTTTTCTTTTCAGAAAAGCAAAACCTGGGTGCCCAACATTAACCCTATGGTTACCCTGGTTACAAAGGAAAGGGTTCTTTACAGTAAGGGCAGTTAAAATGTGGAATTCAGTACCCATGGAGACTGTGATGGCAGATACAATAGAACTGTTTAAAAAAAGGCTGGACATCTTTTTAGAATGGAAAGGTATACAGATATACCAAATAAGTGAACCTGGGAAGGATGTTCATCCAGGTTGTAATCTGATTGCCTATTCTTGGAGTCGGAAGGAATTTATTTTCCCCTTATGACATATCATGGGATGATAGTTCACTGGGGGTTTTGTTTGCCTTCCTCTGGATCAATATACTGTAAGAAGAAATATAGGATAAAGCATCTGTCGCCTAAATTTAGCATAGGTTGAACTTGATGGACGTATGTCTTTTTTCAACCTCGTCTACTATGTAACTATGTAACCCGGATGTGAATAGGCAACAGAGCAAACCTTCCTAGGGTTTTTAAGAAGCCTTGTTGCCTATTTTGTCACACAAATGTTCCAACTTTGTCAATAATTCTAACAAGTATTGTAAGGATTTACAGAAATCTTTGTGGAATATATTTATGTAAATATGTTTAAGACAAAAGAAATTAAAAAAATCTCAATAAAAACATTTATACAAAAAAACCCCAGCAATATTGCCAAAAATGTTAATACATTTTTTTTAACCCTATTCGAACCATACTATTTTAGGGGACCATCCAGTTGCTGAGATACTTATAATTGTAGTTGCCAGTGCACTTCTTGGGTTTTTAAGCATGGTGGCCACCTTTATCATCCATTGCAACTTCCTACTGGCCCACTTTTTGGCAGCTATTATGGTTGTCTGAAAGAGAAGAACTCCAACACTTATAACTGTAACTATCTCGGGAACTTGGAGGTCCTTGGACCTAAAATGATTTGTGTTCAACTTCAGAGGACACCCTATCCTGGCGTGAATACTATTAAAAACATATTTACATTTCAATATAAAAACCATCCAGAATTGCTGCATTAATACCCATATTCCTAAAAAAAAATGCTTCTTCTCTTTTTCAAGTCTACAGTACATAATCTCCTGAGCCCTAATTTCCAGCTAAATCAACTACTGCTCAAGGATGTCTTCTACAGTATCTACCACGTTTCTATCTAAAGCCCTCTCCCACCTGAAACCTGTTACTTACTGTCCTGCACCTCTGGAATACCCTTCACTCAATATCTGCTAAGCAGCTTCTCTCTCCACCTTCAAGGCCCGTATCAAAATTGACCTCTTTAACGATACATTTCAGTAGCTCCAAATTAGTCACCCCTACATACAAACTTCCAATCTATAGGATCTGTGAGTGCTTTAAACAAGGATTTTTCTTTTCTCTTGTGCTATATATACACTTCTCAGAACACATTCCTATTGTCTCTGTAACTTCTGCCTACATACCACCTAAATTGTGAGCTCTTTAGGGAAGAGATGCTTATTTTCATGGTTGATGTACTTATTCCCATTATGTATTACATCTCATGTTATTTTGTTGTGTCTATTACCGCTGTGAAGTGTTATGTACATGGATGGTGAAATAGAAATTTAGATATACATAGAGTATGTACATATATACAGTAAGTGCAAATGCCTGTAGAGGGAGATAAGCAAGAGTTTGCCTGCACAAGGCATGAGATGTCAATGACGATGTGAATATGTAGGTATGTCAACACATTATATGGGTGAAAATTAGAAGTGGTGGATCATTGCGTTTACAAGGGAAAAGATGGCAGGGTTTGTGTGTGAGATGGAAGCACTTTCCTTAAGTACCCAGTATTCTTCTCTATAGTGGAAACACTTCAGATTCTAATAATATGACAAACATTAGGAGATGGAAATTATGTAATCTAATAACAATATCACTGCCTTTAGCGCCTATGAACCCGGTTTCAATCTGGGCCTCGTGTGTCCTTAGGCAAGTCTTTTTATGTTGTTCCTCATAAATCAAGAAGTAGATTATACATTTTGTGGCCTGAAACACATTGACATCATTCTATTTTAGATTTGACATTGTTGTTTATCCAAAATATTGATGTGTTTCATGTGAAGTAAGTAATTTTTTTGGTTGATTAACCCTGTCATTGCCAGATAGGCCTCTAAAGGCTTGCATAGTAAAGTGCGTAGCAAACAGACTGATTTTGCAAGACCTTTCACCTACATGGAGAGAAAATGCCAAATGAGCCGGTCTGAGAAGGAGTTCTATTCAGACCCGCCTTCCCCCCTAACCAGCTACAACCTCAGGGTATTATATGGGTTTCCATGGGAATGAAAGCAATTTAGTTTGTGCTACGACTGCTGCTGTTTTCTGCATAACTCACTATCAACAAGTACTGCAGCAGCCCGTTATAGCAGGTATCATCTTTGCAGACTCGGCATCAAAGAGCCAATAAATTTGGTCCTACAAGACAAGAACTCATCTTTGACTTCTCTCACGGTCTTGCTCTAGAAGTTTGACATTTTCTGTGTAAGAGAGTGGTGTCATCCAACGCAAGTACTACTTAAGCTGTCATAATCTGTGAAGATGGAGAGACTAGAAAGTGATGACAATCTCTTTCTGAGGAGAGAAAGGTAAGAGCTTTGTTAAACCCCTCACTATTAGATGGACCAACAACACATCGCTCTATAGTACATAACATGAATTATCAAGATGATCTCTCTCCTGAGACCTGACATTGGTTATTCTTGGAATTCATACGTATTGCACTGCACTGCAACTCAGATCTAGTGACACCGTAAATAAATGGGAACCAATTCCAGATTGTTTATTGAGTTACAAATTAGTGGGTGTTGTTTATGTATGAAAATTGTTATTATATTTTATTTGTATGGCGCCAACATATTGGCAAGCGCAGTTCAATGTGGGAAGGAGGACAATAACATTGTATAACAAAAGAGAACATACAGTATATATTAAGACAAACTGAGACAATAGGAAGGAGGTCCCTGCCCCAAGGAGCTTACAATCTAAATGTCACATGGTAGGCTGCATAATATTTATTGAACAATATGAAAACTGTACATTCAGTCCATAAAGATTCCTTTTTTCACGAACTATAAGAAAGACATAGAGGTATGACAATGTTGATAAATTGTTAGTTAACCTTTGACATACTTGGTATGTCATGAACGCCAAAGGCCCTATTAAAGAACCAGAACGTCTTTCTGGGGCGTTCATGTGATGTGACCAGACCCCGGATACAGGAAACGGAAGTGGAGGGAGCTCCATTACCGTTTTGATCCGTCTGGTCGCTCTGTCAGCACAGCCCACCCATTCTGCCCCTAAAAAATGCCCTAGGGGCTGTGACGTACTAGGCACGTGCCCCAAGGGCATTCAAATGGATAATATGTCAATATATAAAACCAGGAAAAAAGTTCTATACCAATAGACAATGTGCTATCCTGAAGAATGAGTCATTGAGCAATATATATAAACACACAGAAAACGTCGCTGCACCAAACCAACAAACATGAAACAAACAAAAACACTATCTACCTGGTGCAAGGGGGAGAGAACCACTTCAAACCACACAAATAATCAAAAAGATTATATAAAGCCCCCTATAATTGCACTCAAGGTAGGTGACAATAGGATTGGTTTGTCAGATACAGTATAGGCCAAAGAATAGCCAATTCCTGATATAGGAAACACTACCACAAAGGTCCCACTATTATATGAAAAATAACAAATACTTTATTGGTGTATATTATAAATACCGACGAAACACTATAAAAATGCAAAACATTGCATACATAAAATCCCCAACTGTGTTGGGTAATGGTGCTCTATGATCACTATATGTGACAAATAGCTATCAAGTATAAATCGCTATATATATTATCTGCTGCAGAATTACTCAAAGTGGGTACTAGTGTAATACTAATCTACCTTACTAGGCCTCTAAAGGTGACCACCAAACGTGATAGTAATTTGGCTATAAGCCCTCGATAGGATCTGGTCAAATAGAGAACCCTAGTATAACCCACAAACATCAGCAAAATACCCCCAGTAGCACAGATCCCCACCGTAGGTCAGATCATGCAGCAAACCTCAGCATGGAGGGGGGCCAAATGTGTGTAAATACCCCAAGCATAAGTTATTGAAGTATCCGCAGTGCACAGTATAGCGTGCATTCAGCAGGGGATCTGTGAACCAACTTAGTGCAGGGTCAGGTCACATAGAGGGCATTGGCTGTGCCCGCTTGAATTACAAAATAACTCTAGGTAAGATGCATCGTAAGGGCAAGAGGACACCCCCCTAAGTACTATAAAACACGGGTCCCAGTTGGGCACAATACAAACCTGATACTCGTGCGTATTCTGCAGCTTGTTATGCTCCGTATGAAGTTAGAGCCTCCTTTACAACCAAAACCCAGACCGCGCATGCGCCAGCGTCATACGTACGGCGTTCCCCGACGTACATTTCGCGCGTCACCACGCGCTTTCTCAAGGGGGAGGAGTATAGATGCAGAATACGCACGAGTATCAGGTTGTATTGTGCCCAACTGGGACCCGCTTGTTTTATAGTACTTAGGGGGGTTTCCTCTTGCCCTTATGATGCATCTTACCTAGAGTTATTTGTAATTCAAGCGGGCACAGCCAATGCCTCTATGTGACCTGACCCTGCACTAAGTTGGTTCACAGATCCCCTGCTGAATGCACGCTATACTGTGCACTGCGATACTTCAATAACTTATGCTTGGGTATTTACACACATTTGGCCCCCCTCCATGCTGAGGTTTGCTGCATGATCTGACCTACGTGGGGATCTGTGCTACTGGGGTTATTTGCTGATGTTTGTGGTTATACTAGGGTTCTCTATTGACCAGATCCTATCGAGGGCTTATAGCCAAATTACTATCACGTTTGGTGGTCACCTTTAGAGGCCTAGTAAGGTAGATTAGTATTACACTAGTACCCACCTTTGAGTAATTCTGCAGCAGATAATATATTAGCGATTTACTCTTGATAGCTATTTGTCACATATAGTGATCATAGAGCACCGTTACCCAACACAGTTGGGGATTTTATGTATGCAATGTTTTGCATTTTTATAGTGTTTCGTCGGTTTTTATAATATACACCAATAAAGTATTTGTTATTTTTCATATAATAGTGGGACCTTTTTGGTAGTGTTTCCTATATCAGGAATTGGCTATTCTTTGGCCTATACTGTATCTGACAAACCAATCCTATTGTCACCTACCTTGAGTGCAATTATAGGGGGCTTTATATAATCTTTTTGATTATTTGTGTGGTTTGAAGTCATTGAGCAATACTCAGAAACTTTACTCATTTGGCTATACTGAAAGTAACCTATAATATTGATTTTAAATAAACATTTCTCTCACTCCCTACCAAATGGAAGTATGTAGTCATTAGATATGATATATATATATTTTTGTAGAAATTAATAATGGTTAAAAGTGTTAGAGAACACTGAAGCTGACAGCCAACGTTCACATTTATTGTAACTCCACGGTGTTATTAAATGGTACTGCATCTGTAAATCCCCACATTTTCCAGAGCTACCACATATGAATACTAAACTCACTAGGTGGCACCCTGCACACAACTATTGAGAAGCCTAAAAGCCCAGTGCGGGAAGTGTATATTGATTATAATACTGAAGCAGGAATTCAATCCACTCATGCTTTTAAGTTCCTGACGGGCTTAAAAGTTATTTAATGTAAAGCCCAGCATGGTTATTGCCTGGAGCCTAACAATGATGTGAAGGCACTCAGCCTTATTTTTATTTACTGCAGTGGTTTATCTGATTAAGGAACCCTAGAATTAGATTGTGAAATTCAGTTGAACCCCAACCCTCCCCCCGCCATCCAGCTCTCCTTCCCCCCTGTCCATCCCTCTCTCCCCCCACCTCTGCCTGTTCATCCGTCTCTCTCTTCCCCCTTCCCTGTTCCCCCTTAAACTCTCTCCTCCCTTCCATTCCCTCTCTCTCTCTTCTCCTTACACTCTCCCCCTCTCTGGCCAACTTACACTCTTCCTCTCTTTTGCCCCTTACACTCTCCCCTTCTCTTGCCCGTACACTCTACCCCCCATGCCCTCTTACAGTCTTTCCCTCCCTTTGCTCCCTTACACTCTGCCCCCTTCCACTACACACACCTCCCCCTAGCTCTCTTTGAGCCTGAGATAGATAGACACACACACACACACACACACACACTCTCTTTCTCTCCTCCCTACCTCTCCTTGGGCATGCGCCTGTTCACAGCTCCCTCCTCCTGTCAGCCGGAAGTTGAATGTGACTTCTGGCGCCGACAGGAGCAGGGAGAGGAAGGATCTCAGTGACTGGGCAGCTGCTGCTGAGCTCCAGAGCCATGGGGTCACTGCTGCGTGGGGGTCGCCTGGGACAGCTTGGAAAGTTGTCCCAACTCTTCCCCTTGGCAGTCACAGAACCCCGGTTGAAAATCAGTGCTTTAATAGTATTCTCTCTCTCTCGATTTTTTTTGTTTGCTGTGCTATATATATATATATGTAGCCGTGACCCCTGATTCACTCCAAAGAACGGGAGGTTGCGCTTGCAAAGAATAGTTGCAAAAGCCCGCGAAGGAGGAGAGTGCATTTGGCGGGAGAGAGAGCAGTCCCTTGATCCAGCAGCCCTGCAGGGAGGGTCAGGTGAGCGAGTCTAGCCTATGGGTGGAGGAGTTGCCAGAGATATTGGCAGTGTTTGCGCGCACGTGGAGTCAGAGCTGATTGGAGAGGAGACGGAGAGACTGTGAGGGGAGGTTGACCCACCCCGGCGCAGGCCAGGTGCCCCAGGCCCAGCTAGCCCTGAGTCACCTTAGAGACAAGTTGAGCTATGGACCGCCTTAGTAAGGTTCCTGCCCCCCTAAGTACTGTTGGTTTTGACCGGGACTATTCTGTCGAGAGGGAGGTCTGGGCTCAGACCCCTTTGGAGTTGCCAGAGTCCGGGTGGGAGCACCCTGGACCCTAGGGAGAAAGAGAGAGAGCGGTGTCGACGCACAGAGACCCTTTTTGAAGATCGTGGCAGTTCCGAGCACCGGAGTGCTCGGCAGGTATTTCATCAAGTGCACCAACTGTATCTTTCATTGACCCGAGACATAGTGGCTGCGCAGTCACCCATACACACACATAGGGCCTGCTGTGAGCGGGAGGACTAAGCAGTAAGGATTGGACACGGGGTGGGATCACCCGGTGGCGGGTGTGGGGATTATTGTTGGCGTCCGCTGAGGCGCAAGTTGTGGTGCGTTCGCCGTGGCACCAGGAGATGGTGACGTCCGCCGAGGCGTGTTATATAATGTGTACCCGTATACCGGAATGTTATGGCATGTAATGTACCGTGAGTTTGACCTGCCAGTAAAAGAGATTGGTTTAGAACTTAGCTGTGTAAGTGTAATTCTTGCATATACGTCCTGCGAAGACTCACTCCCCCTTTGGCGGGATCTGTCGCAGGTGGAGGCGCTGCACCCATTATAAATATTGTGCGCACCCCAGGCTCTCCGTGGCAGAGACTTAGGCCCTGTGAGCCAGCAGGTAACACAGCACATAGTAGCAGCTTGCTAGTGTTAGGAAGCAGGGCTACATTTGGAGGCGCTGCTGAGATTTCAGACCTGGGGTGCCCCTCGAACCTAAATTGTGAGCACCATGGCTTTGCCCACCCGTCACAAGATACGAGACTGGGCCCGTCAAGTACGCACGCCTACTCGTCGCGCCGTAGCGCTGGCCCGAGTACCCATGGCCTTACCCTTAGAGACTTTAGAGACGGCCTTGCGACAACTCCCGGGTTTTGCCAAAGCTCGCCTGGTAGATGTAATGGTAGATCACGACTCCAAGTGGAATACTTTACTTGTGGACTGTCGGAGTAACCTGTTAGCCCTCGAACCTGCCGTTCTGCAATCCCTGGTCTTGCCTAATGCACCGCCCGGCGGTAGTCCTTTCATTTACCCCCTCCGAGATCCCCTCGTACGTCCGTTGGATGAGGACGACCCCACCCTCCCTTCGATTCACTATGCAGAGAGTGAGGTCGGTATCTGCCGCTCCATGTCCAGAGACCCGGGATCCAGCGCATCCATGGAGGCTGGAGTGAGTAGTAATATGCTAAAAAAATTAAATGACAAGATAGACCAGTTATCTAGCCCCCCCAGTTTGCCGCCACTAGTCGAAGCGCTTACCTTAGCCACCCACGCCCAGAACTACCGGAAGCTAAAAGCCTTCTCGGGGACCCTCCCTGTACCTACCGGGGAAGATGGGGTAGAAACGTGGAAAGAGCACACGCGGGGCATGATGGAAGAGTGGTCGTGCACCGATGTAGTAAGAAGACAGAGACTCATGGAGTGCCTGCGGCCCCCGGCGGCCACTCTGATCGGAATACACCGCGAACAGTACCCCGATCTAACCTCTCGCTTGATGATAGAGTTCCTGGCCGAAGCCTATAGCGCGAAAGAGGATGACGGGCCTTGTGGGCCAAGTACTATGCCGTAAACCAGAAGGAGGGGGAAGAGCTATCCGCCTATATACACTGTGTGCAAATATCTCTCGGACCGCTGCTGCATTATAAATACGTGCTACCCTCCCAGATGAATGAGTATCTCCGGAAGCAGCACCTCCGCGGATCCAGTCCTTCTCACCCAATAGTCAGCATGATTTGTGATCACCTCACCCGGGGCCCCCCCCCTTCGTTCATCCAACTACTGCAACAGGTGAAGGAACACGAGACGCATCTAATGCTTCACTCCCCTCAGAGGCCAAAAGTTAGCGGTAGCGCTAAATCCAGAGGAAGTACGGAGAAGAAAGAGGAACCACCGGACCAGCCTGGCTCCGAGAAACCGCCTTTCGCGGGACGGTCGTCCCCTCCGCCTGATCGCCGGGCTACCCCCAGAGATATGTCCTGCTACAAGTGCGGGAAGTGGGGGCATCTATCCTACGATTGCCACCTGGGCACTTCTCGACCCCGGAGCCCCTCACCCCAGAAGTTCCCGTCCCAGGGCCGAACCGGTAGAAGATGGTAGTCGGGTGGGACCGGTAGCGTTGATCCGGGTCTTAGTGGATGGAATCTACTCTTCTGCACTACTAGACACCGGATCCCAAGTCACCATCATATACAGAGGGTTCTATGATCGTCATCTTCAAAAGCGTCCGCTGCGACCGGCAGACCACATCAAGGTACGCGGGCTAAGCAACGACGACTACCCCATCGACGGGTTAGTGACAGTGGATCTGGAAATACAACAGCTCAACACGGGAAAATCTCACCCCATGAAGGTGGATGCCTTGGTGTGTCCGGAACCCCGAGACACCCCCAAGTACCCTATTATCCTCGGTACCAATGCCGATATTGTACAAGCGGTCATTCGGGCCTATCTACACGAAACTAAAGAGCTCCCCATGTCCAGTCTACAGCTGCAATTGGTTCAATCCGACCCAGACCAGCCTTTCCCTCCTTCAGATGATTACGGACTATTGTTCTGTGGACGGAAGGGGTGGATGAAGCTTTTCCCCGGAGAAACGCAAAGAATTTCCGCTTGGTGTGCTTATGCGGAGCGCCTAACCGAAGATCAGCAATTCTCAGCCGAGAGTACCCCCAGGGAGGATGTGAGGCGAGGGTATCGGCTCGTACCTGAATTCCGCCATTGGCAGGGCGCCATTCCTAGACGGATTGATGTGATGGTGCAGAATCTATCACCCTTCCCCCTGGTCATCGAGGTGGGGCAGCAGATAGGAAGAATCTATCCTGTTAGTTCAGTGGAAGAAGCCGTGCAAGTAAATACGACCCGAGTGGAAGAAACAGGGACGGCCATGGATTCCATTTTGGCTCGTCCGAATTGCCTGGAACCTGGAAGGACCGGTTACGGGTGCAACTAGAAAAGAGACGATCCGTATTCTCTACCGGGGAGATGGATGTGGGGTGTAGCCGCAACGCCCAGCACACCATTCGCATGATGGATGAGAAGCCCTTCAGAGAGCGTTCTCGCCGACTCGCTCCCAGGGATGTGGGGGATGTGAGGGCCACTATCCCTGACATGGAAACCGCAGGGATTGTCACTGAATCCCAAAGCCCCTACGCCACCCCTATAGTGGTGGTGTTAAGGTCCCTTCAATCGAGGGTCTCTACTGCTCAGATGTGGGCTCCAAATTATGTAACTTAGAGTCTGGGTGCGCACCCTGGATCCCAATAATGACACAGAGTCACTTATTAGTTTCCTCAGACAAGTAGTCAAGACAAGACTGCCGAGTTTTTGTATTACAATCTATTTATATCAAAGTAGGCTAACACTAGCCAATCATTCAATGTCACTCAATGCCATTCAATGCCACACCTATTATGCGGCAAAGCTTATCCAATTATTACATTAGTTAGTAGAAAAAAGGCACGATGGGGGCGGGGGTCTTGTCGGCTGATGCCAGTTTCACAGAAATGCCGTGTGTCCTTGCTTTCTGAAGTTAGGTTTCGTTTTCTCTGATATCACTTCCTTATTGCGTGGGCGAGAGTCTGTGCAAGCGGAATTTCACGGTCACCTCGGATAGAAAACAGTATTAGTAAAAAAGACACAGCAAACAGATAAATATGGAGACGAGTGGTTTCTATAAAGCATAGAGATATGATCTCCATATTTTATCCTTCACAGTGGTGAGAAAGAAAAATGGAACTGTGAGGCTGTGTGTAGATTATCAGACGCTGAACAATCGGACGGTGCCGGATCAGTATACCCTCCCTCGTATAGAAGAGATCCTCGATACCCTACATGGGAGCCAGTGGTTCAGCATACTGGATCTACGGTCTGGGTACTATCAAGTCCCTATGAGCCAGAGGATCAAGAAAAGACTGCCCCCTGGGGTTTTATCAGTTCACCCGCATGCGCCAAGGCATATGCGGAGCACCCACCACCTTCCAGCGATTAATGGAGAAGACGTTGGGTGACCTCAACCCCCGAGAATGCCTGGTGTACCTAGATGACATCATAGTCTTTGGGAAAACCCTGGAAGAGCATGAGAATCGTCTCTTGAAGGTACTGGATAGGTTGTCCGAAGAAGGCCTCAAACTCTCTCTGGACAAATGTCGGTTCTGCTGGACCTCAGTAATGTATGTAGGGCACATAGTGTCCAGCGCCGGAATCGCCACTGATCCCGCTAAGATAGAAGCTGTCGTTAACTGGCCTCGCCCAGAGAATGTGGGGGAGCTGCGCTCATTCCTGGGTTTCTCCGGCTACTATCGGCGATTTGTGGAAGGGTATTCACGTAGGGCCAAAGCCCTCAACAGCATGCTCCGCATATACCCGTCTGAAACGGGCCAAAAGAACCACTCTGCCAAACAGCCCTTTGGGGATAAATGGACCCCCGAGTGCGACCAAGCCTTCCACGACCTGAAGCAGAGCCTGATGGCTGCTCCGGTCTTGGCCTACGCCAATCCCGACCAACCCTACATCCTACACGTGGACGCCAGCCTGAGCGGCCTAGGGGCCGTGTTGCATCAAAAATATCCCGAGGGGTTGCGACCCGTAGCATATATCAGCCGCGTCTCACAGTCAGTGAACAGAACTATCCGGTACACAAGCTCGAGTTCTTGGCCCTTAAGTGGGCCATAGTGGATAAACTTCGGGACTATCTGTACGGGGTGTCGTTCGAAGTACGCACCGACAATAATCCTCTCACCTACATCATGACCTCAGCCAAACTTGATGCGACCGGACATCGCTGGTTGGCCGCGGTCTTCAATTACAACTTCACCTTGAAATACAAACCTGGGCCATTGAACATTGGAGCTGACGCCCTGTCGAGGCGACCGGGGTTGATCCCTACCACCGACGAAGATCAGTGGGTAGAGATCCCCGGGCCCGGAATAAGAGCACTCTGTGGCACGGCAGCCATCATAGATGAGCAAGTAGCCTTTTCGGAATTTCGGGTGGCTGACTCCCTAGGGTGCACCTCTACCGCTATACCTGAAGCCAATCGTGACCCAAGTGGGATGCATGTTACCCCCGATCAGATCATTGCTTGGGAGGACATGGTACGTTACCAAGAACAAGATCCGGTCGCAGGGACTATCCGTGATGCCATTCGACAAAAGCGACGGGGCCTGCTTCGCCAGACTCCGGGGGATGTCGGGAGGTATACTGATGCGGGAGGCGGACAAATTTGAAATCCAAGATCGGCTGTTGTACCGAGTGGTGAAGTATCATGACCATCCGGGTCGCCGCCAACTAGTGGGACCTAAACGACTACAATACTTAGTGTTGAAAGCTCGCCATGATGAACACGGACATCTGGGGGTAGACAAGACTTTGGGACTAGTGAGAGATAGATTTTTTTGGCCAAAAATGAGAGAATCCGTGGAGCATCACTGTCGTAGGTGTGTGCGGTGTATCCAACGCAAGAATCTACCCACCCGAGCTGCCCCCATGGGCCATCTAAAGAGTACGGGACCTATGGATTTAGTCTGCATGGACTTCTTGTGCATCGAACCCGACACATATGGTATAGGGAACGTGCTGGTCATCACTGATCATTATACCCGCTACGCCCAGGCCTTTCCGACCAAAGATCAAAAAGCTATTACGGTGGCTAAGGTGCTCTGGGAGAAGTATTTTATGCATTATGGGCTACCTCAACGTCTGCACTCCGACCAGGGACGGGACTTTGAAAGTAAACTAATAAAAGAATTGCTGAACCTCTTGTACATTAAAAAGTCCTGTACTACGCCTTACCACCCAGAAGGGGATGCTTTACCCGAACGTTTCAATCGCACTCTGCTGGACATGCTGGGCACGCTAACAGGTGTCGAGAAGACTAAGTGGAGTCGACATGTGGAAACTCTAGTCCATGCTTATAATTGCACCCGACACGAATCTACCGGGTTCTCACCCTACTTTCTTATGTTTGGCCGTGAAGCCCGTTTGCCAGTGGATATACAGTTAAGAGTCTCCACCGATGGGGTGCACAATTCCACCCATTTTCGCTATGTACAAAGATTGCAAGAGAATCTACAGAAGGCCTATGGGCAAGCCGAGAGATCCACCGAAAAATTGAATGCCGGGAACAAAAGGCGCTATGATCACAAAGTAAAACATAGAGACATTAAAACTGGCGATGCCGTACAGCTCCGCAACCTGGGAGTACCGGGAAAACATAAGTTGGCTGACCGTTGGCGGGAAGGGGTGTACGAAGTAGTTTCTCAAATGCCTGGCCTTCCAGTATACCGGATTAAAGACTCGAGGGTCGGATAAAGACTTGGCATCGAAATCATCTGCTCCCTATTCCCCAAATAGAAGAAGGAGACTTAGAGTGGCCTACATCTCCCCTGAGTGGGGAACTGTCATCAGGACATGAAAGTCCGGAAGATTCACAGGAAGGAACCTCTCAAAGGGGCCTTCCGGCTGCGGGGGCATCTCCCGGAGGAGCTACGGGCAAAGAGCCCCTTGGCCCCATGACAGAGACACTGACTCCAGTGAGTCCGCCGCTAGATCCCCAGAGCCCGTGCTTTGTGCCACAAAGAGACTTTACAGATCTACCCCGCCCCTTAAGGGCCGAGTTGGAAATACCCGATGAGAATTGCTACTCCCCCAAAGAGGTAGCGGAAAAGCCTATTCGCAGAAGCCAAAGAGCTGGCCAACCTCCCACGAGGTTGGCTTATGATCAGTTCGGGACACCCCATTATGAGTCGCAGCAGTGGGCTCGCAGCCGGGTTCAATCAGTGATTATCATGTTCAGTGAAATGTACAAGTTGATAGAGAAACCAATGTATTAGTGTTTTTCATTATATAAATGGTTGTGTTGTTATCATTGTCCAAGCAGGGACGTTGGAATCCACAGGGGGGAGGATGTAGCCGTGACCCCTGATTCACCCCAAAGAACGGGAGGTTGCGCTTGCAAAGAATAGTTGCAAAAGCCCGCGAAGGAGGAGAGTGCATTTGGCGGGAGAGAGCAGTCCCTTGACCCAGAAGTAGAGATAGAACAATGGTGCTCACAGTGCTGTATGTGTGCTTCTATGGAGAGGGAGAACACTGGGTATTAAGGCATCATAGATTATGTACTCAGTCCATAAAAATGGGGTGGGGGGCATCAGAAAGCCCTGAAGGTTGGGGAAGCAGCCCTAGGACAACCTCCTTCACCTCATTGGGATAGCCCCCTCTTAGGTACTCACTCCTTGTTAGCCTCCAGAATCTCCCTTCCAATGCGTGCCGCCGTGTGGTTCAAATGCAGAGATGTGGTTGTGTAGCGCACAGCATCCAAAAACGAAGGCAGGTCTGGCGAAAACTTTCTTTATTTAAAGCAAGGCATAAAAAGAGGGATGCAGCCCTTCAACGCGTTTCGTGCAAAGCACTTTGTCAAGAAGTGCCTTTACACGATATACAGCCACTTAAATACAGGAGATCGCTCAACTCTCGCGAGATGCGATGACGTCATCAGACCGCTATTAACCAATGAGACAACCATACCCCGCGCATGCGCGACGCGATCGAGCCCTGCACAACAACAATCACGGCAAACCACCTGTCTCACTGCGGTTGCGTGTATCTCAGCTGGTAGACACACCGCTAATCAGGAGACAGCCCTGGCTGCTTAAACCGTGCATACCGGACCCTCCGCCCCGCGCATGCGCAAATAGGTGCTCTCAAATGCCTTCCCTATTGATGAATCAACGCATCCTAGCCGCCAAAAATAATATGGCATACTCACATACATCGTCACACACATATATATATACTATATACACATATGCAAACACACATCTATACATATACACA
Organism: Ascaphus truei; assembly: GCA_036426205.1. Taxonomy (NCBI): domain Eukaryota; kingdom Metazoa; phylum Chordata; class Amphibia; order Anura; family Ascaphidae; genus Ascaphus; species Ascaphus truei. Next base: position 207,245,779 of record CM071567.1, read on the forward strand.
CGCAAAAACACACACACACACACACACACATATATATACATACGCAAACACATACACACACATATACTGTATATACACATATATCATAAGGAAACTGGGGATCGAGTGAGAAATATTGAGGATATGACAAGAAAATGGGCCCTGTTCTTTCCCTGAACACGGGCTGTGTGTACACTCACACACACTGTTTCATATACACCCTCCCAACCATCCCCAGGCTGCTGGTAGTAGTAGGGAGGAGAGCAGCCGCCCGGCTTCTTTAACACTGCAGCTTCCGGACAGGAGATGGCGCTGCAGATCTCTCCATAGCTGCTCCTCCCCAGAACTCCCGGATCCTCTGTACAGGCGTGTGTGCGCGTGTGCGCGTGTGCGCGTGTGTGCTTTTATAATGCATATGTGTGTGTTCCATGTATGGTGTGCACAGTATGTATATTGTGTGTATATAGTGTTTGTACATACTGCATGTAAATGTGTGGGTGTATATGACGAATATATGTTGTGTGTATTTGGTACATGTGTATTACAGTATATAGTGCATGTATGGTATGAGTGTGTATGTATGGTACGCGCGTGTACATAGTGCATGTATGGTATGCGTGCACGTGGTGCATGTATGGTATGCGTGTGTACATGGTGTGTGTATGGTTTGTTTGTGTATATATATATATATATATATATATATATATATATATATATATATATATATATATATATATACATACATACACACACACACACGTACGTACATACAGTATATACACACACAGTATAAACACATACAGTATATATGTATGTATATATATATATATATATATATATGTATGTATATATATATATATATATATATATATATATACACACACATACACATGCATACAGTATACACACACACGTACATAATGTATATACACACACATATACATACAGTATAAACACATACACATATATATATGGTCGAAACAGCTGTCTGTGGGTGGTTTTCTGGGTATGCACCTTAACCCTGGCTGTGCTCAAAGCTGTGACCATGCAGCAAGCTTAAGCCTATAGGGAACCATGTTAAAAATGGTTATTGTATTGTATTGTATTGTATTGTATGTCTTTATTTATATAGCGCCATACCTGCCTAAGACGTGCAGAGAGCATAACGCTATACTTGCATATTTGCTTTCCTGCTGTGGAGTTTTGTCACTTTTTTTACGACCACCTAACTAACTCAGT